>OZ014487.1:16877265-17349962 GCA_963965965.1 Trididemnum nubilum
AAATCTACCACCTCAAGTAGTAGATCTAAAAGAAACTTCGGTTTTCCCAAAAACGCAACCAGTCGACCGAGACCTAGACGCTGATTTTGGATGGAGTAACAATCAAGCAACTAATACTTTGATTTTCGAGCATTGAGTATAGGTAAAAGCTATTTGACATAGGTAAAGGTTGCTGGAGATGATCCGATTCTTTTCAGGTTGCCACTTGACTCGAAGACCCTTCAACGGTCTCTTTGTGGCCAACATATTTTTTCTTTTACGTAGTTTGAATCAATGTGTTTTATTTTGTTTCGGTTCAATACAAAGTCAATATAATATAAGGACTATTAATTTTGCGATTGGCTTAAGATGTTAAAAATATACATATTAACATTGGCTAAATTTGCTAAGGTTTTCGATGCGCAAGATCAGTAATCTAAGGTGATTCTTATAATTACTCTGTTCCGCTTGCGACAAGGTATGACAAAATAATAACTTGTTCTAGGCAAAACCTTACCAATTGGCACCAACGTAACATACAAATTGATAGCAGAAGTCATTCTATCATAATGCAGCGTGTGCAGCTCATTTGACTTTGGTCAGCAGAAAAAGTTTTAAATTTGTGAAACCTTGTCCCAGATTGGCCTATCCTAAGTGGGATGCACCATAAAAGCTCAAGCCTAGTACTATCTCAGACAGTTTAAATTTTGCGAAGTTGAAATAATACTTCAAAAAATGCGTGAGTTTCACAACGAAAGTAGAGCAATTTACAACAGAAATCAGCAAAAAAACGAGATTTTTGATTATTGTTTGAAAACTAATAGCCAGAAGAAAATCAGTAACTTACGACACTTCCATGTCAATTCCCATGCCTCCGACATGGCCTAAAAACTCAACAGCTGTGACTTCTGAGCCAAGTCTCGACCACACAGAGCCTAATTCCACTCCGATAACTCCAGCTCCAATAATAATCATGCGTTTGGGAACTTCTTTTAACGAGAGAGCACCTGTGCTGGAGATAATTGTTTCTTCATCAATCTTAAAAGTAAAATACAATATTAAACAATTGTTATAAGTGGCCAATGAAAATAAAATAGCCTTTAGAAACAAAAAATATGAGACGGAGCGCGATTCGGTGAGAACAGTCGAAGCAATTTCACCAAACAATAGTTAATTTTGATATTTTCTATCTTATTTAATATTGTAGAGGTCGCCAAATACTTGTTCTATCCGAATTTTCAATTACTGCTCGCTCAAAAATTCATATTATACCAATGGAAATTCTTTTAAAAACGTTTCAAGTCTGGAAAAACATCTTTTCAGTTCGAGGGTTCAAACCGAGTCCCAAAACAGATTAAAGTTTTTTGACCCCTAACCCAAACCTTGAATTAACTGTTGCGTCAAAACTATATTTTAATCATGGGACGTACGGTACTTTAAACCGATCCATATTTCAATCATTTAACTTCAAAGATTAGTTCCGTCATTGGCTTGTCAACAACTAAGCATTCGTAGTGCAATAATATAACATGCAGTTAGTCGATATGACGTCATCAATGAACAATCACGCAGACTTACAAGGAATTTTTTGGAAATTCCTTATAGAAATTTTTGCAAACAACAATGAACACGTTTCCGGAAAATTATTTCTTTCTGTATTTTATTTAGTTCTTGAACACGTTTCCAATGAACGATGAACAATGAACAACAATGAACACGTTTCCGGAAAATTATTTCTTTCTGTATTTTATTTAGTTCTTTGTCACACAGTACAAGCTGGACTCTTGTCAATCTTTTTTTTGTCTTCTTTTAATTTTCGGCCACGATTTTTACATACAGCACTGCCTTGGGAGTCTACCGGACTCATTTTCTCAAGCCCCAAAAACGGGCACGAGTAAGAGCACAAATCGGGACACGAAGATGGGATACCCAGACAACTTATAACAAGTTAGTTAAATGCAGAGAGAATGATATTAATAGAATTGTTTGCACTATGAGAATTAAAAGTGCTGCAGTTTTAAGCACACTACCATTATTTATTCCCTAACCTCCCCCCCCCCCCTTCAAGAGGTATATCAGCATCTAAAAACAGCCAACGTACTTTGAGAACCAAAAATCGAAATCAAAACCTAACAGACTATTACCGCATTTAAATTGATTGTACGTTAACTGCCATTTGATTTACTGATGAAGGCTCATTGGAGTGATATCAGTTTTAATGAATATAAGTACCGTACGACTGATTTCGTGTGTGCCCGATAAGCTTGCATGGCTATATTTTCACTGATCGCTAAATGCGCAGTCGCCGGAGTTTCATCTTTTTTTATTAGTGGTGATTTTCATCCATAACTTACCTTCAAACAATTTTAGTTGTTAGGTTTGTTTTGAGGTAATTTGGCTGAAATTTTTTACAAATGACTGAAAACATTAGCCATTTTTGTCAAAAGGACTAAATTATTAATATTTTTGCACGAAAGACACAAAACCAAACTTAGGTAAACGATTATGATCAAATAAAGTTTAGAAAAGATCGAAATACAATTTTTAAATTTAGACATTTGACTGAAAAAATCCCAGGCAAGGAAATAAACCAAGGGCTGCAGTATACGCGTTTATCTATTTATTCTAATTTATTTAACTGTTCTTAACGCACATACAAGTCAACTAGACATATACAAATTTCTTTTAGACATTACAACAGTACAAGCAAAAACTAACACAATGATCCAAGCCAACAAAGATTCATTCTTGCAATAAGTGGAAGCCTTCGAGTCAAATGGCTACTTTTCGATAATCCAACTCTTACCTCAATTCCAGGAAACGGAGTAACTTCCGATCCGGTGGCAATTACAATATATTTGGTGTTGATCACTTCATCACTTCCGTCAGATTTCTTTGCAACAACCTAAAATCGTTGACGCTTAAACGATCAGATATTATCTAGAAATCGAAATCTTCTGGTAACCGAATATTTCCACGCTTAACTTTGCCGAATAGGTGAAAAAATAGTTGACCTGCCATCATCTCCCAAACAGACCAACAAGGGAACCGAGAATTGAGTAGCTGAAATGATAGACTTAGATTCGATTCCAAGTCAGGTAAAACAAATACTTTCAATTAGTTGGTACAGTGTTGCCGCTAGACGTTTAGCAGTAAAAAAAAAAACAGCGATGAGAGTCTGATTCTCATCTGAATGGTAATTCATCTTTATTGACCAAGTTGCATTAATTGGTCAGGAAACTGGAACGGTATCTTTCGGTCTTTCGCATCCTCCCACACAAGGTGGAGGCTTCACACTGTCCGTTTTAATGCTGAACGTCAAACAAAAAAGCTGTTAATATCAATTTTTATAGTCTTTGGTTTGATGGGACAGGAAATCGAACTAAGTTTAGCCTTTCGGTAAAGGCACAATCTATTAGGCAAGTGATCGGCAAAGGGGGGAATTTATTAACAGCAACTTGGATAAAAAGCTGTTCGATCTGATGGGGTCCCACCAAAACTAGCCAGCGAGTAGGCTTTTACAGGCTGGCTTATTCGTTTAAGATGAACTATAATTGATGAGAAGAGTTTGAATTCAATTTATTCAAAAAACTGCACCACAAGACAATACTAGCCAGAGCAGATATCATAACACAGTACACGCACGTATGGAACTTAAAAGTCTACAGTCTGTTCACCCGTAATCGAGATCATCAGTAGTGTCTTATTCAAATAAAACCTGATGGCAAGTAAACTTTTCTTAATTATTTGTTTCAAAAATAACTTTATTTGAATAACACCCCCCTGATGATACCGATTACGGGGTGAAACAAACTGTATAGGATTTTAAATTTTTATTGAGTATTACTTTGACTCCTGAACAGTGTTAAACTGTCACCACAAAGCGCTTTTCCTACATGCTGTACGTTGAGTTGTTAAAAAGACACCAGTTTAGAAAACTGGTTGCTCGTCCAGCTTTCCTGACAAACTGAATCGGTAAAAACATTTTAAAAGAAACAGCAAACAACTGGTGCTACCAACAAATAATGCGTAGTCACGTAGAAACAAAAAGTGCAAAAAAATCGAGAAAAGGAAGATGCTCGAGAAATCTTTTCCCATGAACCACGCGCATTGCTCGTGTAACTTCGTTTTAGCGCAGACCTGCGAAGGTAAAGACTGAAACTCTTAGCAGTTTCAAAAAGAACAAAGCAATCATCTAGGTATAATTTTCTCAGTGCAAAGCCTTTCGGGTGAGAAAAGAGTGAGAAAGACCTTTTGGTAATGTCAGTTAAGGCACGAAATATTATAAGTAGAAGTGGTTGAGTAGATCGAGTGTCTGCTACTGAAGTGGTAGCCTCGGGTTCGATTCCCGGTCGGGTCAAACCAGACTTTTAAAAATTGCTATTCACAGCTTCCCGGCTACACGTTCAGCCCCAAAAGGGACTGTGTAAATCCTCCATCGTGTGTGATAGACAGCCGGGCTGGTGGCAGCTTGACTACAAGATCGAAAGGTCCTTTTGCTGACTACCTGGCCAAGGCAACTTGGTGGATAAAATGTAATTACAATTACTGGAATTAGAATTAAGGCGAGTGTGTCTTCGCCAAGCAAATAGCGTAGAGCCATACTGCAACTTACCGACTACAGCAACCATAACTGAACTAAATTATAGCAGTCAAAAAGTGCTACAAATTTGAAAACTAATTGTTAGTTTCACTAAATTCTTAAGAAACCAACCTATTCTTTGCTTTGTTTTAGACCCTTTCTACAGCGCTTAATTTAAGTTAAACCATAAGCCAATACGCAGGAATTACCTCATGTGTCAAGTGTAAACGAAATCAAAGATCATTATATTGATATGCAAAAAACTAAGTCAATTGACCGCCGCAAACTGACCGAACCAAATAGCCGCCAACATGAGGGTTAGGTTTACTTGGCGGTCAGTTGTCGTGGAACGCAAACAAAACGGCCTCTGGCACTCCAAAACCAGTTCAGTTCAAAGCGCAGTACAGTATAAGCTATATGATATTGTACTTTATTTTGTTTGGATTACAGAGCAACATTGAAATCCTTATGTTGCATATTATAGCTTTGAACATGGTATATTTACTGCCTTAGTGCTATATATAGCAAGCTTCCTGAGCGAAAAGAGAGCTGGAGGAAGTGTGAAAATAACCACTGTATCGGCGTGAGTGAATTTCTTAATTGTTTTGTAATTTACAGCTAAGTGACGTGGGCATGTTAGATGTATTTTTGTGTGGAAAAACCGACAGTTAAATGCACGCAGTGGAAGATCAAGCATATAAAAATGTATTGATTAGCTGCCTCCTTGCGGCATTTTTTTTTGAAAAAAGCAAAAATGCTAAGCAAAAGCAGCAAATTATTTTATTTCCTGTTCATTCAAGATCAGTCGAAGAAAAGTAGCGCTAACCTGGGTCAGTAGCTAGAGGCCGTGGAAATCAGTTGTTGAAATATCATGTGTGAAACTGAAAAAGGTACTGGCTCTCGGTTTAATAAGTTATGTCTTTGCAAACTTGGAAAAAACACTAACAACTATTTCCCTGGGTCGTTGCATCGGTGTGTCTGCGGCGAAACAGTCTATCCGTATAGTATGCCCCTGTCAGGAAAAGACTGCTCTTACATTTGCAAAAAAAGAGAGCAAATTCAAGTGGTGAAAGTAGCGGTTCCGCCTAAACTAATACAGAATTGTGCTCGTAAACATTTCAAAAGTATCAAAAGCTAAACCCTGCACCTGAAAAAGTCGTCGACAGCCATCTAGTAAAAGCTTTCTGGGTCAAAAGCCATTCAGCTTTTAATCTCTGGTATAAGGGGTTGCTCATACCAAACACTTTTTTCAAACAACTAAGCAGGGACGGGGTTACAAGCTTACTTTCGGTAAATTAGTTGCAATGATTTGATAATTTGCACTTTAGTAAAAAAAGTTACAGGAATTATTGTCTTTTGAAAAGTGTTTGGCCCAAGGCAGTCAATTGAAAACATTTTTCTGGCTTTAGTGCGTAAAATAATGTTGTTTACATAAATTTGAGAAACAGCTCTGAAGGAAAGGCTAAACTATACAGTGTACATACGGTAGTAGAAAAGCAAAAGGTTTTACCTTAATACAAGCCATGGTATTGGTGATTACTGCTGTGTCTAGCGTGAGAGAGACGAGACAGGTAATAAGAAATCTGTGTGAGATACCGATAGTTGTCTATTTGTCTAATAGTAAAAATATTTAAGCAGAAGAAATTGTATTAGATCTAGTTCATTGATTTTGGTTACTAGTTTCAGTTTGCTTTTTGATGGCCGACACAAATACAGCGTCAGAGCCCTATGCCGGGACTGGTGGTTCAAATCAAGTTATGGTAGGCGGCGTGCCAATGAGTATGGACTATGTTCGTTCGAAACGAGGTAAGGTTGAAAAGAATAATTTTTGGGTGCAGTAAAACCTTTTAAACCGATCAGTGGTAGAGTGGATAGAGTGTCTGCTACTGAAGTGGTAGACTCGGGTTCAATTCCCGGTCGGCTCAGACTATAAAATTGGTATTCACAGCTTCCCTGCTTGACGTTCTGCAATTAATGGGACAGTGTGAAGTCTCCGCCGTGTGTAATAGACAGTGTTGGAGTACTCGAGTACAGTACTCGTACTCGAGTACAACTCGAGTACCATTTTTTGAGTACTCGTACTCGTACTCGCAACCCCAGGTACTCGGTTGGTACTCGTACTCGAAGGTCAATGTACTCGGTACTCGGTCAAAAAAAGAGCCGAGTACACGAGTACATTTGGTCTTTGCTAAAAGTAATAAACAAAATGAATTTTTGATAGTAAACTGCAGCCAATAAAACCCGCTAATTTATTGAGTTGCTTTTGCTGGAATCCGTGCAGACCGCAGCTGAACAAACAACTTTTTAATGGTGAGAACGAGCGAAATCAAGCGTTGGAATGTGGTTAAAGTGATTGGGTCGACAGCGCATAGTATTGTTTGACAACTAACGCCTTTCTCCTGCAGAAAACGTGTGAAAGTTGCCGAAAATTTTAACTTATTTAGCAATTAAAGTTACATAGCACAGAAATCGAGCCATGCGTGTTACAAAGATGGCATCAGTTGGGTTAGCATTTTACGGTTTCACCTCAAATGTTGATAGAATATTTTCTACAGTAGATGATTGAGTTGATAGAATACTTTCTACAGTTGATAGAATATTTTCTACTGTAATCTCCCAATCCCAAATAATGGTTTTACTGTGGTATTGGAAGGGGTATCCGAAAAAGCATAGAGTTAGATTTGGAGGCAATATTTTCAGTGTTAAATTTAGGTCAGATAGAGATAGTTGAGTTGCATAATTATTCTGTAGCTGAGTTGCAGCTGTAGGCAAAATTTTACTTTTTTTTGCAAGAAATTGATAAAATAATAAGTCAAGTCTTTTGATAACGCATGTAAAATGCGTTTGAAATATTAATATGACTAAGCACTAATTAGGATTATTTTATAAAAATGGATGTTAGATTTGAAATTAAATAATAGAACTGTAAACAGGTAAATATATAGAATAAAACTACCGCTATAAATTACTGTTGTAGCCAGTGGCGTACGCAGGATTTTTCAGTGGGGAGGGGGTTTCAAAAGTGTCATCAAAAATTTGTTCGCGATCTATGCTTTGGCGAATAAATAACTTAGTGCAATGTAACAAGATGGAATCAAAGTCTCACAGTGCGTAATGCAAATAAATCTTTTCAAACCAAATACAATTAAGCATTAAGCATACATCTATTATAGTTAACATCACAAGCTTTGCAACTGAACGATGAAGAAAAAAATTGTTCAAAACAAAAGCTACGAAAACTCATATGATTATAAACAGGGCAAAGTGTGGGAGGTGCGTAGCCAGAAATTCGCAATTAAGGGTCTGTTTCGGGGGTCTGGGGGCAGAGCCCCGGAGGCTATTGGGGGTCTGGGGGCTGAGCCCCCAGCGCTTGAAAATTTTGCATTTTTTTTTAAAAATAACTTAGTTTTAGGGCTATATTGATAAAAAATAATGCTTTTAAAGCATGGCATAGAAATTGGTAGTGTAAACCTGATTAAACTGTTTGCATAAACGGGCTATGCGGAAGGTGGCTAATAGTAAAATTTTAGCTCTCTTTGCTTACATGCTGGTAAATCATAAAATCGTATAGTTTAGGAAAACTCTCACAATCTATTTCGTCTATATTTTACAGGAAAAAATAATTGGGAGGGGGGCTAACGGAAAAAATTTTGAGTCAAGTGATTGATAAGTAACTAACACTAAAAAGCCCACTACTATTCCTAAGTTTGTAATATGCTTGTTGATGAAACCTATGTTTAGCATTTTTACACTAGCGATCAAAGTTGCTTGCTTGTTTTTGGACATTTTTCAAAGTTTTCATTGCTTTGTGAGTTTTATTTTTGACAAATTTGCCACACCCCCTCTAAATTTATGTTTCAAAAGATGTTTTAAATCACTTTTAGTCCATTCCAGAACAAAAACCAAGCTCAGAAGTGCTAAAAACGTGGTATTTTTCTTATTCTGCATTTTGGTTGACAGGCCAATGGGGGGGGGGCTATAACCCCCCCTGCCTACGTTACTGAAAGTTACTCTAACTCGTAACATGGCATTCCAGAGTTTCAGTATTACATTTAGTCGCTTACATTGTTGCATTAGATAACAAAAAATTAGTTACTATATAATTAAATATTTCGTATTACCATGAGAGTAAAGAAGGAGCTTGTTCGTTTTGATTAATAAGACGACATTTCGAATGATATACGTCGGATCAATAGGGAGGATGGTTTAAACCCCACCCCCCTGTGTACGCCTTTGCGCATAAGTGAGCTATGTGGGCGGTGGCTAATGGTAACATTGCAGTCCTCTAATTTACAAGCCGGTAAATCATAAAATCTTGATTTGAAAAACTCACAAGCATTTATATTTTGTAGTTTATAGAGTGAGACAGTTGGAGAAGGTGGAGGGGGGCGAATGGAACGAGATTTGAGTGGATTATTAATTAACTAATACTGAAACCCCATCTTTATATTTTTGATGAAGCCAATGATAAGCATTTTTAGCGGTTAAATTTGCTAATTTTGCCAATTTTTTGAAGTTGCTATTGGTTTGTAAGGTATATCTTTGACAAATTAACCCCCCCTAAGAAACTCTAAATGCTTCAAAAGTTGCTTTAAATCATGTTGGAGTCCGTGTCATTGCAAAAAAAACAGGCTCAGAAGTGCTAAAAACGTGATATTTTCTTTATTGTGCATCTTAGTCGACAGACCAATGGGGAGGGGGTTGAACCCCTAAACCCCCCTTGCGTACGCCCTTGGTTGTAGCTGGTGGCTGATATTAAATGGCAGCATTATTTTACTGAGGTGGAGTTCTCGAGGACACATTTTCAAGTCCTTGGCCTTGGCCTCAAATCATCAAGTCTTCGAAAATTGCCTTGTCCTCGGCTCGAGGACAGCACTATTTTTTAAATGGTTAAAATTTTGTAGATCGGCTGAAAAACGTTTTTCTAGACCGTTTTTTGGAGATCGACGGAAAAAATTTTTAAGACCTTTTTTCTTAGGAAAACACTTGCATTTGTGTCCTTGGTCCTTGGCCTCGAGCATTCCTGTCCTTAGCCTTGGCCTCGGATTTTTTTTGTGTCCTTGGCCATGGCCTTGAGCTTCGTGTCGTCGACTCCACCTCTGTTATTTTATGCTCACTAACTTAGTCACCTCCTTTGAAATGCAGCATTATTTCGAGAACATTTACTACTACGTCATTTACAGTTTAGTGTTACAAGTTTTAGATAGTCTTTAATTAAACGCACAGGAGAGCACAAGTCCATTAATCGTTAATCCGTTAATTACGAAGCTAACGTTTTCATTAAATCGTTAATCCGTTGAAAAGTTTTTTCATGTTAAAGGCTAAATTTACTTCCGTTAAGTTCTTTTAACTTCCGTTAAAGTTTTTATCGCTAATATCTTGCACCATTCATTTATCATAATGGTACAAACCAGTTGACACTGGTAACACTTGTTGCGTATTAGCACGAGCTTTATAGAAGAAAGCGAAGAAAGGAGCTCTTTTTTGTGGCAAATAATAAGCTGCAGCCTCATAGGTCTATTAATTATCGTTGTTCGCAATGCAGCTTTATTAGTGCATATGAACTTGTTTTTGTCTTGAAACTAGATTAGACTGTAAACGTAACTTCCAAAACACAAAAAGACCACCATAGCAAAAAATTTTTCCTTACAATCAGCTCAACAGCGTCAATATACGTGTTCTAGAAGCGAGTGAACATAAAGAAATGTATATTACACGCAAAATATTAACGAATTAACGGACTTCATTGACTTCCGTTAATTAAAGCTGAAAATAACGGATTAGCGTTGACGGAAGTGTGAAGTTTGTTAACGGACTAGTGGTTAGCGAAGCTAATGTTTTGCATTAACTTGCCTACCTATGATTAAATGTTAATTGAATATAACATTAAATCGCAAAAGTTCTCAAAAAATTGTTGTGGGTAATCATATTTGGAGTAGAGGACTTTGAAAGCTTACTTGTGATTGAAAGAAGCATACGGTATACGAGGTGTCGCTTTTAAATAACAAAACTGGTGACATAAAGCAATTTTATTGAAGGAAAAAAGGTCGTTTTATTTTGTTTCCCCTTTGATGTATTCTCCCTTAGCATCAACGCAGCGTTTCATTCGGATTTTCACAAAAAAAAAAGAACACGACAACGTTCTTAACATAAAAAAAACAATTAACATTGCCTTGAATTTTGATTTTGCTTTTTTAATTCGTGGTGAGTTTGCAGTTTTCCAATGCATGGGCTGTCTCTTTGTCTTTGGGTCGTTCTGGAAAATTTATCTCTCATCGCATGTACAGTAAGCACGCTGTCTAAAAATTTAGGGTTTTCTTCAATTTGTTTTGAAATGTCAGCGCAAACCTCTTGGCGTTTTTCTTTTTGATTGCTAGTTAAAAGCTTTGAAACATCTTGCGCACAGACCTTTGTCATATGCAGATTTTCATGGAGTACTTGCCACATTGTTTCTTTGTCAATGGACATCCTCTCTGCTATCAGTCGAATACTAAGCCGACGATCTTCTCGGACAATTTTTTCGATTTCTCGGTTATTGTAAGTGGTTTTTGATATGGTTGGGCGTCGTGAACGTTCATCATCTTCAACTTCAGTTTGGCCTTCATGAAATCTTTTGTGCCATTCAAAAACGCAAGTTCTTGACATGCATTCTTTGCCGTAAACCTCAATCAAAGCTTGAATCTTACCAAAGATTTCAAAGTTAATTCTTTGCTCAGTTTTAGAGTTAAACATTTTTCTTCGGCTGCAACAGAACTTCTTGCAACAATGAGCAATTTGCTGCTTCTGCAAGCCAGGTTTTTTCCGACGCGCAAAAAAACGTGCACTTGCTTTCAACGTCAAGGTACCTAATTTGTTTAAAATATAACAGTAATTTTGCGTGTAACTTGTCAGAAAATTGTCGCCTGCAGTTGTGCGCCTTCTTAACATCCCACTCACAGAAAAAAACGTATTCGTTTATATTTTTGCGACAAATTTTGATCCGATACGACTTAAAAATTTCTTTTTCTAAACTTGTAAAAGTACTCGTACTCGAACTTTTTTACGGTACTCGTACTCGAGTACATTTTTCAATATCAGTACTCGTACTCGTACTCGAAGTTTTTTGCGGTACTCGTACTCGTACTCGGAAGTTGAGTACTCGACTCCATCACTGGTAATAGACAGGTGTGCAGGTGGCAGCTTGACTCGAAGACCGAAAGGTCCCTTAGCTGTCTCCTGGCTGAGGCAACTTGGTGAATAAAATGTAATTACAATTACAATTAAGGTGGATTTACACAGTATCTGTTTTTCGCCCACTTTTGTACGTTTTTTCCTCTCCATTAAAAATAATTATGTTCTTTTTGTCGGCATTTTTATATGTCCATATCCGGACTAACCAGGCTGCACATACTAGAAAAAAGCTTTCCGAAATAAATTTTTGATAACGACGTACAGCCCAATTTTAAAATAGCGCTTTCATTCTTCGTACACAAAGTTTTTCAACAAAATTGTCATCAATATGTGGCAATCTACTACTCTACTTAGTGTGGATATGGACTTATAAAAATGCCGACGAAAAAGCGCATACTTTTTGGTGGAAAAACCAAAACTAAAAAAACGGATACTGTGTAAATTCACCTTTAGCGTATTCAAACTATGCAACTTAATACGAGTGTAGGTACTAAGGTATGAAAGAATAGTGCTGCAGCGTGTAAATGAGTCGAATTTGTATCACATCAGTCGTGAAAAAAGCGTAAGATCGAGCTTTCGGATTGGATTCTAGCTGAATGCATTATTTCAGCAGGATTAAGTGCTAAAAATACTTTGCGTTCTGCGACATACATGTCTGTGATGTTCCAGCAATAACCTTCATCTTACTGCTTACTTTCATTGAAGTTTTTTGCTGTTATTTTGTAAATTTACAAACCAGCAAAAAATTGTTTGAAAGTAAGCAACGATGCAAAAGTTATCGCGGTTGGCGATTGGAACATAGAATAGTTATTAAACACTAAGCGCCGTTACCTTCTTGGTCCCATACGATTTTTAACAGGGCATCTGGAAGTTTACGAGCGGCGTTGTTTCGAAAAAAAAATTTAGACAAAGAAAATAGCATAATGCTCAATTGTTTTGCAGGAGTGGTAATGATTGCCGAAATCATATTGGGTCTGATCGTAGCCATATGCGCCGGAACGGCCGAATCAAAATGCTATATCTGCGGGCCGGCTGGATATTTGCTCAGAGTAGCAATTGCAGCAATGATATGTGGAATAATCTTATTCATCATTTTCGCATTTTCTTTGACGGAGAAAATCTGGTTTATCCATTGGCCTGCAACTGATTTCCTAAACAGCATAATTTTCTTCTTCACCTATTTCATCGGAAGCTGCTGGCTTGCTGCCAACATTGTATATGGTGATGCAGACGTAGCTGCAGTTATTTTTGGATTCATGACGGCTGTAGCATACGGGTTCAGCACGTGGTTAACATTTTTGATATTGCGTGAATGGTACTATGGTTGGCAAGCTCGTCGGAACCAACCGCGGCATGTGACGGCAACCACAACAACGACAACAGTGGTGCACGTGCAATAAGCACTAAGTGAGCCGTGCTACCTCATTCATTAGTCGTCCAAAAACTGCCTATCTCAACTATATTGTTCCAACGTTTCTAAAAAAATTTGGTTCATACTTGAGCAGCCTCAACTTAACAAACTTGTAGTCCGTAACGAGAGCTTTAACGGACACTTCATGTTCTGGTATCTCCAAAGTAACATTAATCAGACTTTCTGAAACCTTTCAATTTGGACTTCTGGCTGAACTGAAGCCAAAGCGTCTTTTACCTAATATTACTGTTCAATGGTCAAATTCGTTTGTTCTTTGAGGGATGAATCATTATTTAACTTGATTTATTTTGCTAAGAGCCATTGTTTTCGAGAACATTAAGGTAGCATGTTCAACAAACTGTTGCACCTTAAATGTATCATGGGCAGTGGTTGTATCAAGCGTAACTTTCATCCCCTTACTTACTACTGGTCAAGTCCAAAACAAGTTTAAAATCTTTGCATATTTGGGTTAAACTACTACGAGATTGCTTTCGCCAACTAAGCCGGTTTTTGTGTAAAAGTCGAAAAATTTGTAGAAAAATGACTATTAGTATACTTAAATACTGGATTGGATCAGCCAGTTGGTCGAGCGGTAACGCATTCGTCCATGGAGCAGGAGGTTTGATGTTCAAATCTCGGGCTGGTCAAATTGGACACATTGTTGCCACCACTGCAACATTTTTTTGAAAAAAGCTGTGTTGCCGAGGCCCACAAACTCGATGTACGCTTCGGCGTAATACAGCGAGTATAATGAAAAATTTGACTTGATTGAAATACTAGATTGATACAAAATTTAGGGCAAATAAACATTATTTTTAAAACTTTGGGAATTTCCGGCTAGTCTAAAAGTTAAGGAACACCACCTCACATGCTAAATAACCTTAGTGTTATAAAAATTGCTAGTATGCGAAAGTGGTTACTGTGTACACTGTACGTGCACATTTTGCTATAATTCCATTGAATAACTAGATGGGAGTTTGCCAGCAAACCCAGTGAACGACCGACGCGTAGTTTATAATGCTGTGACGCTCAAAAGTACTTTTTGTCAACCGTGAAATCAGCAATTATTCAAAATATTTAATTTTGGAACCTTCATAAAAGTACAAATCAAGTCAAAAAATTATCAACGTTATCGTTTTTGATCCTAAAAAATAACCCATCAGGTTAAGTCATTGAAAAATCAATTGTTGGAGGGCAAATTTATGGTTTTTGGAATTTACAGGATATTGAGCACCAGTGCTGGGCACCGCAAGTTTTTTTTTTAAAGTCCGCAGTCCGCAAGTCCGCAACCGAATTTCAAATTGCTTAATCCGCAACCGCAAGTCGGCAATTGCATGTTTTTAAGCTTAATCCGCAAGTACGCAACGACGTTTCAGGATTCTTGAATCCGCAACCGCAAGTCCGCAACTTCAAAATTCTTGAAGTCCGCAAGCGCACTTTCTTTCGCGACTTTTAATGAACCGAGTGGAAGAGTTTTGCAATCAACCATGTCCCGAAGTGATCTGCTCAGAGTTGATTAGCAAACATAAGTCAAAAGTTGTGACTTGTGGGAAGCATAGCAAGCGTATGGTGGATACATTCCACACAATATCTTAAGACATATAACCATGAGAAATATTTTTTGCCGTACTTAAGCCGTTTTTGACTTAGACCGCTTTTTACGCCAAACTTTCGGGGCGGTTTTCGGGTCATAAACCCGAAGTCACGTGACCGATTGCCTCGAAATTTGGTACAAACATAAAACTCATTAATCTCAAACTGCTGTCAAAATTTCATGTAGTTAGACCAAACGGTTCTCGAGATATAAGCAAAAGTCTGAAATCTCGCACTCATTAGTTAGAAAATGGCCGAGTAAAAACAAAGGAACACGCGACGCGAGCGTCGGTCGTTCCAATTAAAGATATCTTCTTGGATACCCAAGAGGGTTTGGAATTTCAAACATTGTCAAAATATATATTTTATCGACAACTTGTACACTGTCTTCCCAGTTTCCAGTAACCTTTTCCATAGTTTGTCTTGTCTAAACCTGTGAAGGTGATTAAACCTGAGTAACTAAACCTGATTAACTTGTACAATGCACATGCGTTATTTTATCGACAACATAGCGACTGATAATAATCAAAAAACAAAAAAACATCGTATTCAAGCGTAAGCCATTGGAACTATGTCAAAATATTTGTCTCTTAAACGTCTGCTGGTATAAAAAAAAAATTAACGTCCTAGCTTGAGCCATTCAAAAAATTGATTTTGGGGGATCCATTTGAAGGGGTCCCAAGGAAAGTGGTACCCCAAACCATGTCAAAATATTTGTCTCCTAAATATCTATTGATATCAAAAAAAAACTGGCACCCTAGGTTAACCCATTAAAAAATTCATTTTTGGGGGTCCATTTGGGGGTCCCCGGGGGGGTGGTACCCCAAACATGTCAAAATATTTATCTCTTAAATATCTACTGATATCAAAAAAAAACTGGCGCCCTAGGTTAAATTGTTAAAAAAATTTATTTTTGGGGGGTCCCCGAAGGGGTGGTACCCCCAAATTATGTTAAAATATTTGTCTCTTAAATATCTACTGATAACAGAAAAAACTGGCACCCTAGCTTGAGCTGTTCAAAAATTTGATTTTTTGGGGCCCCATTTTGGGGGGGTCCCCGGGGGGGTGGTACCCCCAAATCATGTCTAAATATTTTTCTCTTAAATATCTACTGATATCAAAAAAAACTGGCACCCTAGGTTAAATGGTTAAAAAACTTGCTTTTGGGGGGTCCATTTTGGGGGGGTCCCCGGGGGGGTGGTACCCCCAAATTATGTCAAAATATTTGTCTCTTAAATATCTACTGATATCAAAGAAAAATGGCACCCTAGGTTAAATCGCTAAAAATTTATTTTTGGGGGGGTCCATTTGGGGGGGTCCCCGAAGGGGTGGTACCCCCAAATTATGTCAAAATATTTGTCTCTCAAATATCTACTGATATCAAAAAAAACTGGCACCCTAGCTTGAGCCGTTCAAAAATTTGATTTTTTGGGGGGGTTCCCGGGGGGGTGGTACCCCCAAACCATGTCTAAATATTTCTCTCTTAAATATCTACTGATATCAAAGAAAAATGGCACCCTAGGTTAAATGGTTAAAAAATTTGTTTTTGGGGGGGTCCATTTGGGGGGGTCCCCGAAGGGGTGGTACCCCCAAATTATGTCAAAATATTTGTCTCTCAAATATCTACTGATATCAAAAAAAACTGGCACCCTAGCTTGAGCCGTTCAAAAATTTGATTTTTTGGGGCCCCATTTTGGGGGGGTCCCCGGGGGGGTGGTACCCCCAAATCATGTCTAAATATTTCTTTCTTAAATATCTACTGATATCAAAAAAAAATGGCACCCTAGGTTATATGGTTAAAAAAATTTGTTTTTGGGGGGTCCATTTGGGGGGGTCCCCGGGGGGGTGGTACCCCCAAATTATGTCAAAATATTTGTCTCTCAAATATCTACTGATATCAAAAAAAACTGGCACCCTAGCTTGAGCCGTTCAAAAATTTGATTTTTTGGGGCCCCATTTCGGGGGGGTTCCCGGGGGAGTTGCCCCAAAAAAATTTCAGGAGACACAATTGCGTATGTACCTCAACAACTTCACACAAAAATTAGATTTCTATGTTTTGTGGTTTAGGAGAACTCGAGCGTACAAGATTTAGGAAGAAAAAAAAGGAAAAAAAAGGAAAAAAAAAAGGAAAAAAATGGAAAAAAATGGAAAAAAAAAGGAAAAAAAAAGGAAAAAAATAAGAAAAAAACCTCATCGCGGCCGAAAGTGGGTTGGTAGGGATGAAAGGATATCTTAAGACATATAACCATGAGAAATATTTTTTGCCGTACTTAAGCCGTTTTTGACTTAGACCGCTTTTTACGCCAAACTTTCGGGGCGGTTTTCGGGTCATAAACCCGAAGTCACGTGACCGATTGCCTCGAAATTTGGTACAAACATAAAACTCATTAATCTCAAACTGCTGTCAAAATTTCATGTAGTTAGACCAAACGGTTCTCGAGTTATAAGCAAAAGTCTGAAATCTCGCACTCATTAGTTAGAAAATGGCCGAGTAAAAACAAAGGAACACGCGACGCGAGCGTCGGTCGTTCCAATGAATACAAATGTCTTAGAGTAGCCTATATAGACAGCCAACTGTCCTATAGCTAATACAGACCTAGCGTTACCAAGTCGAGATGTAGCGGGCACACTTTTACTGCACTGTGCCCGCACTCCACCGCAAAAAAATTGCAAACACTGCACTGCACCCGCGCTGCACCGAATGAAAACAAAATACCAAAAATATATTGCATGAATTTGATGATTTGCTGGCGAAGTACCAACACTGAAGAGTCTTATTTTGATAAAGCAAAGCTTATTCGAAAACTAGTGTGCAAATACCGCAACTCAATGCTTATTTCATATTTGCATGGAATCCTATCAACATACTTTCATGAGGCTGGAATGTAGGGAATAGTTTGTTCGAAAGCACTCTTGCCCTAACCCTCCTTCAACATTGAACAAAAAAATAAAGTTGCAGTAACTGACTATTTCTTATGTGTAAGCTAAATCTAATCCAATTCTCAAATAAGTCGAACAATCACAAGTTTGGTGGCCATCCTCACAGGCCACGTGATCGATCACCACCAAATTTCAATAGACACAATCTTAACTAAAAACCTATTGCCATTCCAAATTTCAAGTTTCTAGATTCCATGGTTTTGGAGTTATAGCATGCGCAAAAAATCTTGCAAAGAAAAAAAAAAGAAAAAATATAAATTTCGAAACTCTTACACATTGAAAGTGAGAACTGAAACTTCATCTCCAGGCAGTTTGAAATCCAAAATTGTTATTTTCCGCCTGCAGCTACTTTAGGTCTATTCGGCTATTTAAAACTAGGATCAGCTTTTCAGATTTGGGTCCATAAAACTCGTATCACGAGACCGGCAGCCCCCCCAAATTTGCAGTCAATCTAACTCCATTCAATTTCAATTTCCTGTTTCCACCTTCAACTGTTCCGATTTCCGAAGTTATGGCATTATGATCATCTGCTAGCAGAAAAAGACTAATTTTGCTAAAGGAACTATACCGATATTAGCCTATTCCTGATATACTGGTACTACGCTGTACTGCTAGTGCATGATTACTTAATTAACTCAATAGTCGCTACAATTTTGAGAGAGCAAACTTTACTACCTAACCAGTAACTGTCGAGCGTCCGCAGCCCTCACCGCAAATAAACTGTAACTGTAAAATATCGATTGCCAATGTCAATCACGTAACAGCTCGGTTAGTCAACTGCCACCTATAGATACGGCCAAACAAATTATGCTTTAAGAAAAAGCACAAACGCATTTTTAATTTGCAGTTTTAAGGATAATGATAAAGGTCAGAATTGCAGTCGGGGTTACATCTGGGTTTAGGTTTAGCGAAACGATTTGAGTTTAGCAAGCATATTTCAAACCAAAACTTACCGTTACTGATACGGTATCATCAGTAAACGAGTTTAGTTTTTACCATTTATAAACATCGTATATAGTTAATGATTTGTATACATTTTTGTGCCTTGAAAAAATATTAAGTTTTACAGAAGATTACAAATCATTACTAACAATTATCGCTATATTAAAAACAAAGTAAAGGCACTAGCATAGAAATGTAATGGAAATACCGTATTTTCTAATAAACGAAGCAATGCGATGCTCTAACGTAAAGCGACACCGCGAATATTTCTGCTAGATAGCGTTAGAGAGCATTATAAATTCGTTAAAAACTTTACTTGTGTTAATGCAGCAGTCCTTCTGTTTCAAACTGATTTTCCAAAAAGTCGGCAGACCGGCCAGTTGGTCGAGCGGTAACGCGGTTGTTTCTGGAGCGAGAGGTCTGATGTTCAAATCTTAGGCTGGTCAAATTGGACACAGTGTTGCCAACAGTTCGCCACGACTGCAACATTTCGTCGAAAGAAGATGTGTCCCGGGCGCAATGAAGCGAAGGTGGGCCCCGCAAACTCGTTACACGCTTCGGCGTATTACAGCGAATGTAATGAAATATTTGATTTTGAAATAAGTCCGCAGCGTAGTCGAATAGGTGAGGGCATCGTTTTTACAACCCTGATCGCATGATCTGGGTGGGTTCAAATCGCACCTTGGTCGTGTTGTTGCATTCTTGGATAAAATGCTTTACGATGATTATCTGTGCTTGGTGGCTTCGAACAAGCAGCAAATTCAATGGACAAGAATTCAAAGAAATCTACAGAAACACTGGATTACTGGAAACACCTTAGGAGGTGCGGATTTCTTCAAGCACAAAGTAGTTAATGTAATGAAAAATGTGCGGATCGTCATTTAGTTAGCGTCTGACGCTGTCCGGTGACAGGAGGATAAATATGCACAGCAACAATTTACTAAGGTAAAATAACGTATACAACGATAGCGTCGTAAACTACTACTGAAAGATCAACTACAGAAAGATCAGAATTGTATAGATATCTGTCAGCTTTTTACGGGCAAAAAACAGTGTTGATATGTTCTACACCACAAAATATTTAGCTGGCTTTGCCGACCATTTGCTTTTTTGGTTCGGCCTTCTATTACTTTGGCTCAGCCCGTTTCATTTATTCCAAATTCTAAATAGCGGAATTTTTTTTACTGTTAATTCATTTTGATTCATGCCAGCTAAACTGAGGAGGATTGGTATTGACCGAAATAATTTTATTCTGAGCATTGGTTAGAACTGGTATAGTTTTTTTTCCCGTTTGCTTGTGTTAATTCAGTCAAGTAATTAACTGAGCTCAATGACTTAACGCAACCGTTATGCTTTGGCCTTGCTGGTTCCACTATACAATCAATTTTCTACGCCTAATGCTAGTCTAGTAATTAAACCTATACTGATGTTCGGCCAAGCTAGTTTTTGTTTGAAGTTGCCAAATGATTTTACAGTATTGCTCTGAGGCAACAAACTACCTGATTGGGGCCTGTTATTGTACCGTGTCCATCAATTCTAGTAACTTTGTTTGCTTTGAAAAGACCAGCGATTCCAGAAGTGAGTGCAGAAACGGCTGTTGATTTTTGTTTCATCATATTAGGCAGATTTAACGTGACTTGAGCTGAAAATCAAGAAATGCTAGATTTCACAAACAAATCAATATCAAAACCCATTCTTGATTCTTTCACTTACCAAGTTAACAGGGAATTGTACAATACACAATCATATGCAATAAAAATTCCGCAAATAGGCTACTCCTCTCTTTTTTTGTTACAACTACTGAATTTTGGGTTGAGGTTAACTGTTCTTAAATTTAATAAAGAGCAAAGTGATTAAGTGACACATATTAAATAATTCTTTCTCAGGACAAATCAACAATTGCAATATGAAAAAAGACCAAAAGAACCTCTGCTAATCGCATACAAACGCACTGTACTGTTTTATTTTTTAATTGATTAAGAACAAAAATTGTTCTGCATGCAAATTGGTTATGAACTTCTATCCGTTATTTCAACGCAAATAATTACGCAAATTAGGTAGGCTGCTTGATTTAAAGACCATAAAGTCCTTTTGCAGCCTCCCAGTACTCATTCGTGCTCATAATTTGTCTATCACTCTTGCTTTTCGTCGTTTTCTTTGTATGTGCATTTTGACACGAGTGGAGACAAATAAACTTTTGTTAATCTGTTAATGCCAAAGCTGGCATTAATCTTAATTTGTTCAAATTTGAGCAAAAATAAGCCTCATGTTCTTATAGAGTGCAGCATAGAACAACTATAGTTTTTGAAATAACCTTGAAAACCTTCCAAGCACTCACCATCGATTCCTCTCATCTGGAAATCTTTGGATGTGGCCATATGATAGTAATGAGAATTATTCAATAAAGCTTTTGAAGGAATGCATCCAACATTTAAACATGTGCCACCCAACGTACTCTCTTTTTCTACACATACTGTCTAAATAATCAAATAAGTTAGTTAAAGTTGTTTTGTATTTAAACAATGAAACTAAACAACCTGGTTTGATTTTTCAATTTAAATACGGGTGGCCAATTGGTCATATCCGAATCTCATGTGATTCCGAATCGAATCCAAATTACAAATGTCAAATTTAAAATTTCGAATCTTAAATTTGATACATAAATGAATTGAGCCCTATGCAGCAAATAATGAACAAGTGCATTTAAAAACGTGCAAAATTACACCAACAGATAAACATCTGCATTCACGTGTAAATAGTTTATTTTGCATCAGTATATTCAAGACCATCATTAAGAAACAGTTAACAACCATCGTTGATTATGTTTGTTTGCACTGGCTACGCATAGTAACCTATACTTTTTTATAATTTCGAATCGGCAGTGCAGAGATATCAAAAAAAAAATACTGAATTATTTAGGATTCAGATTTGATATTTGGGAACAGTGTTCCCACTAAGCTGATTTTTTTCAGCGAATCGGCGATTTGTTGGAGCAAGGGCAAATAATTTTTGGCAATATAGTAAACATAGCTTTAGAAAACTCAACAAATTTGTGGAAATATGACATGTAATATACTTAAATACTGGATTGGTGTGAAATTTAGGGCGCATAAACGTCTTTTTAGAGCTTTGGGTACAATTGTTAAAAGAAAATTTGGGCACTCGCCGATTAGCCGTAAAGCTAGCAGGAACACAGTTTGGGAATAGACATCCCTAAGTTTAAAATAGATATTTACAGCTTTCCTGAAAAAATCCATATCCAGTACTTAATATTAATGCTGTGTAGTCCATACCAATACTGAACAAGGCATTCTTTTTATGACTGCTCAGATGTCACATTCTGGGGTTAAAGTATGTTTTAGACTAAGGCACAGTATCAATACATAACCTTCATTGCTTTTATTTCCTTGTATAAGACATACAGGAGTATACAGCGCACAAAATGAAATGCAACTTAAAACGCTCTGAATTACTTCATGAAGAGAAAAAGTGTAATACCTGGTCCATTCAAAGGGTGCACCTTCATTTTTTTGAAATTTTTAGTATATACTTCCAGTGCACCGAATGGTCTAAAATATATGATACTCAGTACTAACAGCCTGGTCAAAGTCTTGAATGTTTAAACATGGCAATAACGGCAATTAGATAACTCTGTACTTCGTCAGTCCTTGACTGAAATGACTAATTTGTTATATGTCATTTACCAAAAATTTACACCAATAACCACCAAAATATGCCTAGTATCTGCTTTGAACATAGCCAACTTGCCAAAACATAACCAATTAACCATTCAAAGAATAGTCTAATCTCAAAGTATCTCAAAGTGCTCTGTACGAAGCCCTAGGGCTACGCAAGCTATTTGTTTCTGTTTTTTTGTTGTTTTTATTTTAGAAATTTATTGTGGGGCTCCGTAAATAATAGCCAACCTCTTCACGAGCTCCATAACACCAAAAGTTTGAGAACTCCTGGATTGCTGGAGACAAAAAGGTTAAAATCCAAACGGCAAGATTAACCAAATAACGAATACCTTTAATCCTAATTGAGCAGCCTTAATTGCAGCAACATAACCCCCAGGTCCTGAGCCAATAACAACAAGATCAGCATCATGGTTCACTCCATTTGAATAAAAACAACTGAGAACTTGATGTTGCTTGCATCCTCTAGATGAGTTCTAAATACAAATTGTTTGATTGGTTATAACGACTTATTCGGCATTCTGGTCGAATTTTTTTGTTTGGTTTTCTCTTACAAAAACTTGACAGATCCAAAGACTACTTTGCCAAATTTAAGCTTTCTACAACCTTTCATTACCCAAGATTGACAATTTAGATTTCCCCTTAGAAAGGCTTTTTCCCCTCAGAAATTTTACCAGGGTTACCAACTACAAATAAAATTTCAAAAAGTTAATGCATATATATTTGTAATTCTGAATAAGTGCTTTCTGCAGTGTTGTTGTCAAAACAAAGCACTGAGTCAAAATTGTAAATAAGTTGCTTTTTAAGAAAATTCAAGCCAGCTTTCCAAAAGTTAATCTTCTGTCACAATAAAGGCAACATTGAAGTACGAAGAAAATTGTAAATTTTAAACTGTAATATCTTGAAAATGACAAGACATAGAAAGTTCAAATTTGGTGAGAATGCATTATAGGATTTTTGTAACATTTTGGTCAACAGTGAAAAACTTGACTTGAATGCCCTTCAAAGATACTGCACCTGAATAAAAAAAGGTTTACTACTGAAATAACAAATTGTTTAATTTTGAGTGGAGTTTTACTAAAAAACATCGAAATTGGTTTTCACAGATCTATACCGCAGGGTTTAACTTTCAAAAATAAAAATCGATTCAACAGAAGAGTGCAATGCATCAACTTTGACTCCTCGCATCTTCAATAACCAGAAAACCGCCCAGTATCTATTGAATGATGTCCTCATTAGACATTCATTTCATTCATTCATTCTTTTTTTATTCTTGACCACCACAATAATAGCAAATGCATGGTGACACAATAATAACACGAAGAGTCAGGAAAATACAGACATACAGTTCTCTAAAGCTACTTTAAAATGAATTTTCAAATCCTGGATTCCAGTAAGTAGCTATGTAACCATTAAGCTGATTTTTTCAGCTAATCAGCATTTTTGTTGGGAACAAACCAACTTATTTTTGCATTTTCTATTATTTGCTTTTGGAAAATTGTTGATTTTTTAGTCATACACCAACTCACCAAATCCTACGAAGGAACACTGGTAAGTAGCCTACTCACTAAAATAATACCCAATCCAATTTGATATTTTGCTGATACCATACGTATCTGTATAGTTCAGCCAGGTTAATTCATCGGCTATTTCATTAGCCTTGCAAGAAATAAGGCAGAAATGTTACATACCGTAAATATAAACTTAGGAGCAACGTAAAAGTTGTTGCAAGTTTTAAGTAAAAGTCTTACCAAGATAAAACGAGATCCTATTCTCAACATCCTTTATTTTCTTGCTGTACCAGTACAATGTTCAAAAAAAGCCTACTACTGACAACCAGTATAGAATGTAGGCTGAATCACAGCGGGTACTGTAGCCTAATCTGTAATAACAATAGCAGATACAGTTGAGTTCAGTAGATGATAGGCTATACCAAAATAATAACTTTTACGAGTAGCTGCTTAATGTAAGCTCTATACCTAAATGGGTTATAGCAAGCAATTTGTTGCTAGTTCAAAACCATAAAGTAACGATACGTCAATAGTTACCATACCAATAAAAAGTGTACAGATCGTCAAATAGTTACTTTGACAGTTTGAGGCTGTCTAGGTGGCAGGAGGATAAATATACACAATAACAACAACAAATAAAAAATTACAGTAAGTCTGAAGTGTCACTGGAAAATTTTACGAAGTGACTTGGCATACGAATGTGCGTGGCTAAATAAACAGAGATTGCGGTGATGTCAAATGTCACTTGATTTCAAAAATTTATATTTTGATCATTACAGTAATATACCTGTTAGTGTTACATTATACTGGTAGGTTTGGGTTAGGGTTTATTACAAAATCACGGAACAGGGAACATGAGCCAATTTATTTCCAAAATTTTAATCTGTACTCTATACTGTAGGGTAAAACCGGGTGTTCTGAACAAAATTCTGCTATTTTCGTTCTGTCTGCTCTCTTCTTTTATCAACTCCAAAACTATTGCTTTCATTTGTGTTGTATTTCAATTTTGACTTCAGTATTTTCAGGTGGGTTCAAAAAACATATTTAAGGAATGGATGAAAAAATCGGCCTGAATGGACATATCCAGAATTACCCTTGAAAGGGTGATTCCAAGCATCAACCTATTTACGGCAAAAGTGCAAAATTGATATTTTTTTGATAACAGATTCACAAAAATTATAAGTTAGAACAATAGGCTAAGAAACATAACTGAATGGTTTTTTGGAAATTTTAATATACTGGGCCACATTGAGGAGACCATGCCAAATAGGCTCCTTAAGATTTAAAAAAATCTTAAATAGAAAGTACTCCAGCAAAACCTATCAAATTTTAAGAGTATAGGTAAGCTAATATTAGAAAAAGATAAAACATGCCAAACTTGGTAATGCCATGTTGGATAATAATTAACGTGAAAGATCTTGAGAATTAAAGGGCATATAGAAAACTGGGATGGTTTACCAGATTATTCTCATCAACCTGTGATAACTTGTGACTGAGGCATCAACTACGGAAAATAAATTTTGATTCTCCTGTTTTTTTTTGCAACTTGTCAAATTATATCATTCGAGAATAAAGTATATGTGGCAAAAATATAAACTGTTTAATAAAAAACCTAAATAAATGCCTGTTTTAAATTTGCATAATTTTGGCACTTTTTTATTTTTGTTTATGCTGTTGAGGAGGAAGCTTTAATTTCGAAACAATCCGTATACCAATACAAATATGTTGAATTGCAATGTGAAAGAGCATTTTCAGAACCATACATGGCTGTAAGTTTCATTGATGTAACAAAGTTAGCTTGTGAGTCGCTGGAACTTTAAAGACGGCTTTATGTTATTTTAAATGGAGTGAAAAACTGTAAAGAACTCGTAATAAGTGCTGAAGATTTGACGTTGTATTGTATACTGTTATGTGAGCTTTTTGAATTACATTACTCAATTATTTTTGATAACTTCAAGAGATCTAAATTTTGAACTCGAATAACCACAAAGCATAGGTGGGCAAGTTCATGCAAAACGTTACCTTCGTTAACCACTGGTCCGTTAACAAACTTCACACCTCCGTTAACGTTAATCCGTTATTTTCAGCTTTAATTAACGAAAGTTAATAAAGTCCGCTAATTTGTTGACATTTTGCGGGTAATTTACATTTCGTTTTATTCACTCGCTTCTAGAATACGTATTGACTCTGTTGAACTGATTTGATTGTAAGGAAATATTTATTGCTGTGGTTGTCATTTTTGTCTTGGAAGTAACACTTTACAGTCTAATCTAAGATAAACAATAGGAAGTGACTTGGCGAATGGAACACTCGCGGTATTTTTTTCCTCGCGAATGGATCAGGTGCTATGAATAGCTGCTGCAGGGAATTGCTATCCCCTCAGACTGGCATCGCTGCCCTAACCCTAACTGTAATGCAAAGTTTTAAAGCAAAAAAAAAGGATGATACACATGTATCCTTCCTTATCCGTCTACTTTGCGTATATTACGATTGCACGCATACTCACCTCCGGCGGGTGTTGAACCCGGGTACGATGGTTAGCAGATAGGCGTTATAACCATTACACTACGCAGCTTGCACCAACCTAACGACAAAATGTCGTATTTAAACCAAATGTATGAAAAAGGCAATGTCTCCATTCATGAGGAAAAAAAATACTGCGAATGTTCCATTCGCCAAGTCACTTCGTAAAAAATAAGTTCAAATGCACTAATGAAGCTGAGATTGAAAAATCTTTGGAAATTGTGATCAGCGATAATTAACAGACCTATGAGGCTGCAGCTTATTAAAAGAGTTCCTTTCTTTGCTCTCTTCTATAAAACTCATGCTAATACGAAACAAGTGTTACCAGTGCAAACTGGTTTGTACTGGTACGATGAATGAATGGTGCGAGCTATCATTAACAATAAAAACCTTAACGAAAGTTAACAGAACTTACCGAAAGTTATTTTAGTCTGTTAACGTAAAAAAACTTTTTAACGGATTAACGAGTTGATGAAAAAGTGAGCTTCTTTAGTAACGGATTAATGGACTTGTGCCCACCTACCGGTATGCCACAAAGCGATTTAAGATAGCCTAGTGAAAGACTGAAACATTGATCTAACTATAAACGACTACATTTTTTACAAATTCATTCAAAGCAATCAGATCACTATTTCAAAGCATAATAAAGTCCAGTAAAACTAAAAATTGCATAATGCCGCAAAGTCCCCAGATATCGCTTGCAATGTCACGTTCTAATTTAAAAGATACAATAGGCTAACGTAACCTGATATTGACAACTGCAAACAGTTTGGGGTGTCATTAAGTATGAGCCATTGCTTTTTTTTCGATATCTCTGACACTTGAGTAAAACTAAGCGTGTGCGCGCTGTCGCTCCTATTATTATTAGGGTTAAAGCTAGATTTGGGAAATAGCTTAGATCAGAGAGAAGGAGAGTGCACGCGTGCTCACACACGAGTCGCAGAGCTTCCGAATAAAAAGGAACGGCTCATACTTAACGACACCCAAAGCCTAAACTTACTAGGCTACTACTAGGCAAATGCAGTAGGTTTACTTTCACAGGCAAACTCATTTATTTAGTGCCTGCAGTATATCATTAGCAGTTCTTTGAAAAACCTTGCTTTTTTATACCGAAAAACTAACAACATAATAGGCCTACTAACAGCAGGTAAACTGCAGTTACCGCACAGAACAATCACCACATTAGGCCTACAAACTACCGTACAAACTACAAAGTTTGCAGGATGCGCCGGATTTCGCACAGCATCAGGAAGAAAAAAAAACAGAAAACGCAAAATAGTTCTGGCGCGGCGCAATAGCTCCTAAAAACAATCTAAAATATAACGGGGACGGTGACAATACCTCCAAATTCGTGGATTCCAAGAAGTGAAGTTATTTTTTTAAGAGAACAAGTTGCAGAGCAAGGATAACGCAGTATTTTTTTTGTCAAATTTTATCTATCTAAATCGGCGCGCTTCTCGTACAAATTTAACTGATCAGTGGTGAAGTGAAATAAGCGTCCGCTACTGACAGAGGTAGGTGGAGTCGAGGACACAAGGCTCGAGGCCAAGTCCAAGGAAACAAAAAAATCCGAGGCCAAGGACACACCTTTCGAGGACAGACCCTCTTGGGGCCAAGGACAGAAATGCTCGAACCCAAGGGTAAAGGACACAGGCACAAATGTTCTCCAAAAAAAAGAAGGCCTTCAAAAATTTTTTTCAGGCAAAAGGTCTTAAAAAATTTTTTTTCAGGCGATATCTACCTGAGGAAACCAAAAAAGGTCTTCGCAAATTTTCTGCAAGATTTCTGGCGTTTTCCAACAAAATTTCGAGGATTCAAAGAATAGTGCTGTCCTCAAGCCGAGGACAGGGCAATTTTCGAGGACTTGAGGCTTCGAGATCAAGGACTTGACCTTCGAGGCCAAGCCAAGGACTTCAAAATGTGTCCTCGAGGACAACCGCGAAGACTCTACCTCTGGCTGCTGACTCGGTAGACACGGGTTCGATTCAGGGATGTGGAAGCAGTCAAATTTTTAATGCTTCCGCTTCCTGCTCCTCTTAAATTTTCATGCTTCTTAGTTTGCTTCTGCTTCCTCACCTTTGGAATTTTTTGCTTTCGCTTCCAGCTCCGGATAAAATTAGTCGCTTCCGAGTTCGCTTCTGCTTCCAGTCTCTTTTATCAAAGTGCTTCCGCTTCCACAAAAATTTAACCACTTCCACCGCTTCCAGCTTCCGCTTCCACATCCCTGTTTGTAACAGCTGCAACTGGCTAAGTTCAAGGTTTCATAAACTACACGTGACACTACTAGGCTTACTTGGCAGTGCCACTTGCCAGCACGTGCAGCAGCCACAGCAAAAAGAAGAAGCCTATCATAAACATATCGCGGCCACTGCGGGCCACAGTAAAACCTAGAGCTATGATGCCACGGCAGGATTGGTGGTATATCACGTATATCACACCCATAGTCTCTCGCAAAGACGGTGTGCTCATGGCTCTTTATCAATCATGATAATTTAAGGCAGCACATAGTTAAAAATTTTGGCGGTGACTAAAGTGGAAATTTTGCACTCATTATTATGTACCTAGAAATAATACAGTATTATATAAATGACGGACGCTCGCGTGTTCCTTCGTTTTTACTAGGCCATTTTCCAACTAACGAGTGTGAGATTTCAGACTTTTGCTTACAACTTGAGAACGATTTGGTCTAGCTACATGAAATTTTGACAGTAGTTTGAGATTAATGAGTTGTATGTTTGTGCCAAATGTAGAGGCAATGAGTCACGTGACTTTGGTTTTAGGATCCGAAAACCGCCCCGAAAGTTTGGCGTAAAAAGCGGTCTAAGTCAAAAACGGTTTAAGTACGGCAAAAAATATTTCACACGGTTATATGTCTGAAAATATCTTTTCATCCCTACCAACCCACTCTTCGCCGTGATGAGCTTTTTTTCCTTTTTTTTTTCTTTAATTTCTTCCTAAATTTTTTACGCTCTTCTTCTAGGTCACAAAACATCAAAATCTAATTTTTGCAGCATAAAGTTGTTGAGCTACAAACGTTATTTAATCTCCCGAATTTTTTTGGGGCGACTCCCCCATGAACCTTCCCAAAATGGGGGCCCCAAAATATCAATTTTTTGAACGGCTCCATCGAGGGTTCCAGTTTTTTTTATATCAGTAGATATTTCACCCTCAAATATTCACATATAATTTGGGGGTATACCCCCCGGGGACCTCCCAAATGGACCCCAAAAATCAATTTTTTGAACGGCTTAACCTAGGATGCCAGTGTTGTTTGATATCAGTAGATATTTAACAGATAAATATTTTGACATAGCTTGGGGGTACCATTCCTCGTAGACACCCAAATGATCGACTCCCCCAAAATCAATTTTTCGAACGGTTTAAGCTAGGGTGCCAGTGTTGTTTGATATCAGTCGATATTTAACAGACAAATATTTTGATATAGTTTGGGGGTACCACGACTCCTAGGAACCCTCCCAAATAAACCCTTCCAAAAATCAATTTTTTGAACCACTTAACTTTGAATGCCAGTTTTTTTTTTATATCTTTAGATATTTAACAGACAAATATTTTGACGCAGTTTGGGGGTACCGCCCCTCGAGGACCTCCCAAATTGTCACCCCAAAAATCGATTTTTTGAACGGCTTTACCTAGGGTGTCATTTTTTTGATAACAGTACATATTTAACAGACAAATTTTTTGACATAACTTGGGGGTGCCACACCCCCGAGGACTCCCCAAATGGACCCCTCCAAATATCAATTTCTTGAACGACTTAACTTTGGGTGTCAGTTGGTTTTGATATTAGTAGATATTTACCAGACAAATATTTTGACATAGTTTGGGGGTACCACCCCCCCGTAGACCCCCAAATTACTCCTCAAAAAATCACTTTTTTGAACGACTGAACTTTGGGTGCCAATGTTGTTCGAAATCAGTAGATACTTAACAGACAAATAGTTTGACATAGTTTGGGGGTATCCCCCCGGAGACCCCCCAAAAAAACAATTTTTTGAACGGATTGACCTTGGTTGCCAGATTGTTCAATATCAGGAGATATTTAACAAATATTTTAACATAGTTTGGGCAGCCCTTAAACTGCAAAATTATGCACGGGGGGCGCTTTCGCAGCCGTGACCAAATGCTTTCGGCATACGGCTGCAATTTAGTAGAAAGTTTGCTCCAAGTTCAGATGTTTTTCCTGAATTCGATTGGAGACCAAACAAACGATCTTCACCAAAATTTAAATAGTTTTTGTCCCCAAATTCGATTGAAGACCAAAAAAAAAAGTCTTAACCGTAATTTGGTATTACAGTATGTAAATTCGGCCGGAATTAGGGATTTATTGGTATTACCAATCACTTTTTTGTCTCATCGTCCAGGCGCTTACTCTTAGCGGGAAGTACTGAAGTCTTGTTAAGGAGGACGCTGAAATCTCGATTGGGGGACGCTAACTCTCCATGGGGGACACATCCCCTTGCGTCGACTTTGCAATTTACCGACTGGTTCGGGGGTACCATCCCTTCGGAGACCCTCAAAGAGATCAATTTTTTGAAAGGCTCAAGCTAGGGCGTTACTTTTTTTGATATCAGCAGTTGTTTAAGAGACAAATACAGTATTTTGACATAGTTCCAACGGCTTAAGCTTGGATAGGATTTTTTTTTTATGTTCAGTCAATATGTTGTCAATTAAATATATATATGGACAATGTTTGAAATTCCAAACCCTCTTTTCCCTCAAGATATTTCTAATTAATTTCTTAACGGAAAAGCGAAAGTTTTTTTTTTTTGAGAGTATCATTGTTTAACATGCGTCGGTCGTTCACTGAGATTGCTTCTCATCAAGCTCTCATCTAGTTATTGTTGCATTTTACCCTAACGATTGTAGCCAGTTTGAAAATCCGGAAGCGTCTGATTTTGAAAAAAATGCTTCCGCTTCCAGCTCCTTTTCAACACTTTCGCTTCCGAGTTCGCTTCCGCTTCCAACCTCTTTTATCCAAGTGCTTCCGCTTCCACATCAAAAAAAAATTAACCGCTTCCAGCTTCCGCTTCCACATCCCTGGTTCGATTCGCGGTCGAGTCAAACCAAGGAGTATAAAAATTGGTATTCACAGCTTTCCTGTTTGACATTCAGCAATTAAAGGGACAGTGTGAAGCCTCCGTCGTGTGTTGTAGACAAGTGGGCAGGTGGCAGCTTGACTCGAAGACAGAAAGGTCGCTTCGCTGTCTCCTGACCAAGGCAACTTGGTGAATAAAATGTAATTACAATTACTTTGATCGGTGTGGCATAAAAATTATATGAGTTTTAGGTTGGCGCAAAAATCCAGAGCAGTGAAGTTGAACGTTCCAGCCTAACTGTAAGATTATCCCGTGTTACTTATGTTATCATTCGTTTGTGTTTCGTTTATTGCGTCACTGTTGTTGCAAACAGTTGCTTCAATTTACTATTTGCCGTGCTAGTCTCTAAGATAGCGATGAAATATGTTATTTTAGAAGGTTTGTCCAGTTCGGCCAAGAGTCTTGTCCTTCGGCCAAGAGTCTTGTCCAGCTGGGGAATACCTTCACTCAGAGCAGCTGTGGATGCTTGAAAAAGTGTCTGCAGCTCTCAATACTACTCCCACTACCATCCCACAAACTCCACACATTTCCAAAAAAAAGAGCTTGCATTCAGAAAATTGCCTTCCGGTATGTTAAGAAAATCGCCTACGTTAGGAAAATCGCTAAAATCGCCTATGTCAGGATGCTTCGAATTCTGAAACAATAAACTTGCACCGAAGCCGCCTTTTACTGTTTTAGTAGCCTAACACCCATTTTTTGCCACAATATAGTATTCTTATTGTCTTCAATTCATATTATAGTTACATCATGACCAACCATGGTAGAACATACAGATATAATTCACCAGCAATAATTGTAAGAAAATGTAAAAAGTATAGTACGCGGCGCTGCGCTGACGCTGTTACGTGAGGCAGATTTTAGTTGCCACGCTGCGCCGCGCGGTGCACCAACAACAGCGCGCGTACGCTACGCTGCTGCCATCTCTAGTTCTCGGCACGAGTACGAGGCAAAGCGGACACCTGTGCCTTTTCCGCGGAGTGCTCATCCGGTCTACAAGTCAACTACACGGACCACATGATACGGGAAACATTACTGAATGGCATCTCCGAATTTGACATTAGCAAGGAGGTATTTGGTACGGCGGATTTTCTTACCACGGCGATCAATGATGTTATTGCTCGGGTTGAGAGCAAGGAAATGGCATGGAATGCTATGCCTACCCCCGATGTATCGGCTGTCTCCGCTTTTATGCGCCACCAAGCAACTCCTCCGAACAAAGATTGTCTCCCCCTATCCTCACGTCATCCCTTCCTGGTCGAGACCAGCCCATTGGAGCAATGCCCTTGCTCAATACGCAAGCAACCATTTAAAGTGCAAAGAAAAGGCCCTCGTGGGTGGAATACCAAACCGTTTACTTTAAGCATCGACTGCTTTCGCACACGTAGGCGCAATAAGCGGAGGAATCCCCCGCCACCAACGTCGTCTGCTATCACAGACTCCAGCGGAACACGAGATGATGCAGGCCATTTAGGAGCAATAACGACAACTCCTCCATTGCCATTGGAAGAGCAAGCAGAAGTCTCCCTCCAGGAATCCAGAAAATTAGACAATGCTCACTACGTCTTCCAGGATGAACATTGGACGAAAGCAGTTATGCGTGCACACCTTCTTATTACCTTGTGCGTTTCTAAGGATAATTCATGGTGCCGCACCAGGCATGGCCCTACCGTTGCCAGGAATGTACCGGCCATTGCAGACACTGGTGCCCAAACTAATGTGTGGTCACTGCACCATTTCCTAGCAGCCTGCTTTGACCGCAGCATCCTGATCCCTGCATTAGACCTCGTCGCGGCAAACCATTTGGGCATCAACGTCGTTTGGGCATTTTTTGCCGTCATTAAGGGGTTGGACGCTAACAAAGCCGATATGCAATGTCATGCCATGATCTACGTCAGGGATGATGTTAGTAGGCATATAACCTGTACCTGTCCCAGGCTACATTAGTGGTCCTAGATGTGCTGTTTCCTCAGTTTCCTCTAGAAGGTGAACACCCACCTCTCGAGACACGCAAACGAAACTGCGTCACCCAGCCCCCTAACGTCCCTATTCGCTCGATGTCGGGCGGCTGCACTTCCCTCAGTCAGCCTATCGTCATCACTACCGTTTCCTTGCACACCAGTGAACAATGCCTGAATGGGAGCATGGCTTTTGGACAGGTGCGCAGCCTCTACCTTCAACACTTGCCCACATCGCCCTTTACATTGTATGGCAGGACCCCGAATTGAAATTCACGCCAATCCCATGCCTAAGCCGGTGGCATGCCACACCCCTGCCACCATCCCCTTTCACTGGCCACAGCAGGTCCACGACGACCCGCTTCGTGATGAGGCAATGGGAATATTGGAAAAAGTGCCTCTCGGCGAACCTACCGAGTGGTGCCACGCATGGTCATTACCAGGAAATATGATGGATCTCCCCGCCGCTCTGTGGATCTGTCACCATTAAACAAGTTTTGTAAGCGCGAAACCCATTTGAAGCACCATTGCATCTTGCTCGTCGAGTGCCAAGAAATGCATGAAAAACCGTGACAGATGCATGGAATGGGACCACAACGTACCACTGCAAGCTTCTGATCGACACCACACCACATTCATTACGCCATTTGTCAAATGGCGATATACAAGAGCACCGTAAGGTTTCCTTTCGTCCGTAGACGGGTACAACCACCAATTTAGTGTTACTATAGCCGATTCTGTGGGTAAAGAACGCTGCGTTGATGATACAATTTTTTATGATAATACCCTACAATAGCACTGGTGGCGTACCATTAAATTTCTGACCCTGGTTGGACGAGCGGGAATCGTTCTCAACCTTGACAAATTCCAGTTTGCTGAACGTTCGGTTGACTTTGCTGGTTTCCGTATCTCCGATTCGGCCGTGGAGCCGCTTCCCAAATACTTGAACGCTATTCAGAACTTTCCTACCCCCAAGAACGTAACAGACGTGCGGAAGTGGTTTGGTCTGGTTAATCAAGTTGCCAACCATGTGCAACTTCGTGGCCTTTTGGCACCATTCAAACCGTTTTTGAGTCCCAAACGCAAATTTCACTGGTGGGATGAGCTCGACAAAGCATTTATCGACTCTAAAACGATTACTACTGACGCCATACGGCATGGCGTAGAGGTTTTCGACTCCAACCGACGTGCATGCTTGCGGCTGGACTGGTCGAACAGCGGCATAGGCTATTTTCTAGTCCAAAAGCATTGCTTGTGCGACTCTAGTATTCCCAATTGCTGCAACCCGGTTGGCGGGTGAAGTTAGCTGGATCTAGGTTTTTATCGACGGCTGAGCAAAGAAATGCCCCGATTGAGGGTGAAGCGTTCACGGTCGCATGGGGTTTAGAGCAAACCAAGTATTTTACACAAAGCTACGACAACCTTGCCGTAGTAACAGACCACAAACCGCTTGTTAAAATTTTTGGTGACCGGACTCTGGATGAAATCACTAACACCAGACTTTTTAGATTAAAACAGCGTACTTTATTGTGGCGTTTTGAGATTTTTCTTAAGCCAGGGGTGTCTATTTGTGCCACTGACGCAGCATTGCGTCACCCAGTGCCGTGTAATTTTATTGCTACTGTGTTGTCTCATTAGCACGGCTCATCTGACATTGTCGAACAAGCACTCGTTGCCGCTATTCAGCGCGAAACATCTGATATTGTACAGTATGTTTGGAATGGTGTGATCTAAGAGCACAGGCGAGTCATGACCCCGCATTGAGCAAGCCTTTGCTTGCTATAAAGTCAAATTTCACTGCAGATGTATCTAATTCTCCTTTAATACGTCAGTATCTCCCTTTTCGTTAAGGCTATTATACTTCAGATGGTGTTATTTTATATCGCGACCGTGTTGTTGTATCGTCATCGCTTAGAAGCATTGTCCTTAAAACCTTACATGCTGCTCACCAAGGCGTGTCGGCCATGAAACAACGTGCAAGGGACCGTATTTTGGCTCGGCATGACTCAGGACATTAACACTGCTCGTAATTCTTGTGTTCACTGCAACCGTAATGCGCCCTGTCAAGCAGCTGTCCTACCGATGCCCGTCAATCCGCCTGCAACGCTCTTTGAGCACATTTTTGCCGACTTTTTCGATTATGGTGGGAGCCACTTTTTGGTGATTGGGGACAGATTCTCAGGCTGGGCATGTGCGTTCGGCACATCGTCAGGGTCAAACATCGTGGCCGCAGCTGCTTTGATTCGCCTTGAACAAACTTACTTTGCTACGTTCGGTGTGCCCGAAGAGATATCGACAGATGGCGGTCCTGAATTTGCAGCTTTTGACACGCAGCAATTTTTTACAACTTGGGTTGTCTAACATCGTGAGTCATTGGCTTACTTACCTCAATATAAGGATCGTGCTGAAGTGGCGGTAAAGGCCGCTAAGCGCCTGCTGATGGCCAACGTGAGTCCCGGAGGTGATTTAAATAATGATTCGTTTTTACGAGCGCTGCTACAATTGCGCAACACCCCCGACCCAGATTGTGGTATGTCTCCTGCTGAAATAGTGTTCGGTCGCCCCTTGCAAGACGCCTTCCCTTTCGTTAACGGCTTATCTAAATTTACAAATTGTTCGATACGACGCAAATGCCGTAAAGCATGGAGAACCAAAGAAGACGCCTTTCGTCTGCGTGCCGGACGCAACGACGCTGCATTGCGCAGAAATAATTACTCCCTAGGCGCCTTGCATTGTGGTGACCGTGTGTTCCTTCAGAATCAAACGGGCAATCATCCCCGCAAATGGGATAAAGTTGGCACCGTAGTTGAGCCCCTGGGTTTTGATCAATATGCCATCAAGGTGGGTGGATCGGGACGCACAACAAAACGTAATAGACGCTTCCTCCATCCCACCCGCAGATTGTGATATCACACCTTTTGACCCAGGGGCTCCCTCGATTCCCATTATACCTTCCTCCCCTGATTCTCTATTACGTGGTTCAGCAGTCCTTTAAGATCTACGGACCCCCTCCCCACTTACCACACCATTCCATCATGACCAGCAGGACCCTTCCAATAGCAATGTGAATCCCGCGTCATGCCCCACACGCTCAGTTGATTCAAGACTGAATCAAAGTCTTTCCGACCTCTCTGAGCCCCTTATGTTACGTGATACGGGTGGGCCCTCAGCATGTCCCACAGTATGCCACTCTAATTGCATTCGCCGTCCCGCGCTGGAATTAGACCCGACCAATGGACTTTGTATCAAGAACGGGTCCACATCATAACCCTAGAGTGGGGAAACAAGCTGGGGGGGATGCATGATTATGCCGTGTTACTTATGTTATCATTCGTTTGTGTTTTTGTGTTTCATTTATTGCGTCACTGTTGTTGCCAACAATTGATTCAGTTTACTATATGCCGTGCTGAAATACGTTAAGTTAGTTTTGAGCTTGTATTCAGTTTGGTGCAGCTTTGAGTTTCAGTTTACTTAATGTCTGTATTACTTTCTGATAATGATTCGATCATTTTCAAGTAGTATAACTGTACATCGAAAATAAGTCGTATTTCTTTACTTGCCATCAAATCATGAAAATTCGGCCCCACAGCAGAATCTAGTGCCGGCGCGAGATAATGGGTAAAACTGGCGTCAGCGCATCGCCAAAGCATATTGTATAGCGCCAGGGTCAGTCAGTTAGTTTTACCGATCAGTGGTTGAGAGCAGAGCGTCTGCTACTGAAGCGGTAGACACGGGTTCGATTCGCGGTTGGTCAAACCAAAGACTAGAAACATTGGTATTCACAGCTACCCTGCTTGACGTTCAGCAATTAAAGGAACAATGTGAAGCCTCCGCCGTGTGTGGTAGACAGTTTGGCAGATGGTGCTTGACTCACCGAAAGTTTTTTTCGCTATCTCCTGGCCAAGGCAACTTGGTGAATAAAATGTAATTAGAACGAACGACGCTCGCGTCGCGTGTTTCTTTGTTTTTACTCGGCCATTTTCCAACTAAGAAGTGCGAAATTTCAGACTTTTGCTTATAACTTGAGAACGATTTGGTCTAGCTACATGAAATTTTGACCGCAGTTTGAGATTAATGAGTTATGTTTTTGTATCAAATTTCGAGGTAATAGGTCACGTGACTTCGGTTTTAGAACCCGAAAACCGCCCCGCAAGTTTGGCGTAAAGCGGTCTCGGTCAAAAACGCCTTAAGTACGGCAAAAAATGTTTCATATGGTTGTACGTCTTAAGATACCTTTTCATCCCAATCAACCCACTTTTGGCCGCGATGAGGTTTATTTCTTTTTTTTCTTCCTAATTTTTGTACGCGCTTCTTCTCCTAAACCACAAAACATGGAAATCTAATTTTTGTGTAAAGTTGTTGAGCTGCAAACGCAATTTTTTCTCCCGAAATTTTTTAGGGCAACTCCACCGGAAACCCCCCCAAAATGGGGCCCCAAAAAATCAATTTTTTGAACGGCTTAAGCTAGAGTGCTATTTTTTTTTGCTATCAGTAGATAATTAACAGACAAATATTTTGACATAGTTTGGGGGTGCCACCCCCCCGGGACCCCCCAAATGGATCCCCCAAAAATCAATTTTTTGAACGGCTCAACTTAGAGTGCCAGTGTTTTATGATATCAGCAGATATTTAACAGACGAATATATGGACATAGTTTGGGGGTGCCACCCCCCCGGGGACCCCCCAAATGGACCCCCAAAAATCAATTTTTTGAGTGGCTCAGGTTAGGGTGCCAGTCTGTTTTGATATCAGCAGATATATAACTGACAAATATTTTGACATAGTTTGGGGGTGCCACCCCCCCGGAAACCCCCAAAATCAATTTTTTGAATGGCTCAAGCTAGGGTGCCAGTCTGTTTTGATATCGGCAGAGATTTAACAGACAAATATTTTGACATAGTTTGGGGGTGCCACCCCCCCGAAAACCCCCCCCAAATGGACCCCCCAAAATCAATTTTTTGAATGGCTCAACTTAGGGTGCCAGTCTGTTTTGATATCAGCAGATGTTTAACAGACAAATATTTGGCATAGTCTGATGGTGCCACCCCCCCGGATCCCCCCAAAATCAATTTTTTGAATGGCTCAAGCTAGGGTGCCAGTCTGTTTTGATATCGGCAGAGATTTAACAGACAAATATTTTGACATAGTTTGGGGGTGCCACCCCCCCGAAAACCCCCCCAAATGGACCCCCAAAAATCAATTTTTTGAATGGCTCAACTTAGGATGCCAGTCTGTTTTGATATCAGCAGATGTTTAACAGACAAATATTTTGACATAGTCTGATGGTGCCACCCCCCCGGACCCCCCCCAAAATCAATTTTTTGAATGGCTCAAGCTAGGGTGCCAGTCTGTTTTGATATCAGCAGAGATTTAACAGACAAATATTTTGACATAGTTTGGGGGTGCCACCCCCCCAGGGGACCCCCCAAATGGACCCCCAAAAATCAATTTTTTTAGCGGCTCAACTTAGGGTGCCAGTCTATTGTGATATCAGCAGATATTTAGCAGACAAATATTTTGACTCTACTTTCTTAAGGTTCCATAATCAGATATTTTTGAATAATTGCTGATTTTACGGTAGACAAAAAGTACTTTTGAGCGTCACAGCATTAGCTTTGCGACCGTCGTTCTCTGGGTTTGCTGGAAAACCCCCATCTACTTACAATTAGGCGGTTAGCAGACGCGTAGCCAAGATTTTTGATTGGGGGGGGCAAACCACAAATCACATGCAATGATGTCATCAGAAATTTTCGAACAGGAACGTTTTGTGGGACAAAGATATCGCAGAATGGAAGTCCTGAAGCCGCGGTCTGGTTTACCAAATTAAAAAACGAAAATGTCCAAATTGGGAGACCTGTGTGAGCAAACTAGTGTCACTGAAACGTATCACAGACAGGGGTCTGGAGGCAATGCCCCCAGCCGCCAGAGGCTTTGGGGGTCTAGGGCGAAGCCCCCAGAAGCTGGGCGACTTTTTGGAAAAACAAGCTATTTTAATTCCATTGAATCACATTCTGCACGTGTTTTACAGCCATTTGAAAAACCTAAATTTTTGCATTTGAAAACCAAATGAAAAAATTAAATTGTTTGATCCACCTTTTACTTACAATTTAAGTCCAAAACACTTTTAAAATCTTTTATTTTGGGTTAAGTTTTGAAAGTGACTTGGTTCCGGTACAGGGAATTAAGGTACATTATTTCTTGCATTATTAAAGCAGTAAATAATGAAATTATCCACTAGAAGATATTCCTCAGGGATTTTTGTTTTGTCATAAAAATAGCCAATTGTAAGAGTACTTGTATAGCCAAGGGGCCCAGGCCACTCAATTCAAATTCAATAATTTGTTCAATGAGCATTTCCCCCGATAGCTTTTTTTTTTCAAAGTATGTTGTTGCGTAAAAACTGGCTAGATGGAGGTGAATTGTTATTGAATAATGGTAAAATACATGGTTACGCTTACTAACCATGTTATTGACCGCGCCAGATTTACATTGCATTGAGCCCCTGGCACTTTGAAAAGATTTTCGCAAAATCTTCTTGCCAAATATAGGTGAAGATCTAAAAAAAATCTTACCATCTGAGCGCGGTGCCTCTGGCACAGAGCCATATGGTAAATCCTGCCCCTGGTTATTGCATCACGTTCGTAAAATGGTTTGATGAGGGCCTGAAATAGTAACTTTTAGGACAAAAACTCTTAATTTCATCCGGGTTACACAGACATACTGGTAAGCAAAAATTGAATTGAAGGGGCCCGGTCCCCCTGGTCGTCAATATTATTGTTAATTACAGTTGTACGTTTGTATGTTGTACAAGAAAAATGCTGAAAGAAACTGAAACTGAAGAAACAATAGGCTTTTTTGTCACATTTTCATCATTGGTGGTATTTTAATTGGGGGTGGGGGGCCCCCTGCCCCCCCTGGCTACGCCTAAGACAGTTATTGTCAGTTTTTCATGTACCACCAGTACGCACAAACAAAGAAAAAGACGCATTTGGAATATACAATTGCATGCAACTGTAATTAGATTATTGTACACAGGAAGACCACAAAAAAGCCAAACGCTCACCAACTTTTCACCCTATTTCACACTTTTTTATTTTTATGAAGGTGCACAGCAGAGTAAAGAACTAGAACAATCTCATTTTCTTGTTACAGCCAACACAGTACGAATAGATTTGAGCTTCGAAAAAAACAGTATTCTTTTTTTTTTTACGCCACACACTACTTCACAACAATCATTACAATTATTATTGTATGTTTTTAAAAAACAAATTATGTGAAAGAAACAGACATATCGCTTCTGCTAACACCCCCCCTCCCAAAGTGCATATAATTTCTATTTCCATAATTGGGTTCAACCCCCACCCTGGTCACGTTGTTGCGTCCTTGGATAAGACGCTTTACGATGATTATCTCTGCTTGGTGGCTTCGAACAAGCAGCAAATTTAGTGGACAAGAATACGAAGAAATCCACGGGAACATTGGATCTATGGAAACTCCTAAGTAGGTGCGGATTCCTCCAAGCACAAAGTAGTCAATGCAATGAAAAGTGTGCGGGTCGTCCAACACTTTTCGTCTGACGCTGTCCGGTGGCACGAAAATAAATGTACTCAACAACAACTTCAAAATCCACCTTTTTTTTTTGAATTTCAAATCTTTTTGTAAATTATAAGTAGGATCTTCTTTTCTTAAAAATAATTTGGATAACCGGCTACGTGGTCGAGCGGTAACTCGTAGGCTACGTTTCTGAAACGGGAGGTTTGACGTTCAAATCTCGGGCCGGTCAAATCAGAAACAGTGTTGCCAACGGCTCGCCATCGCTGCTACATTTCTTTGAAGGAAGCTGTATTGCCCGCGCGCAATGACGCGGAGCTTGGCCCCGCAAACTCGTTACACACTTCGGCGTAATGCAGCCAGTAGATGAGAAATTTGATTTATTCAAGTACATTAACTTAAAACTATCAGTTTACGTCAATCAAAGTATTTATTGCAGATCAGTGGTCGAGTGGATTGAGCGTCTGCTGCTGAAGCGGTAGACACGGGTTCGATTCCCGATTGAGTCAAACCAAAAGCTATAAAAATTGGTATTAACAGCTTCCCTGCTTGACGCTCAGCAATTAAGGGACAGTCTGAAGTCTCCACCTTGTGTAGTAGAAAGGTGGGCTGGTGGCAGCTTAACTCGAAGACAGAAAAGTCCCTTCGCTGCCTCCTGACCAAGGCAACTTGGTAAATAAAATCTAATTACAAATACAATATTGCAGAAGATCAGAGCAGTGATTCTGAATATTTTTTTGGCTTTCAGCGCCGTGCAAACAAGAATAATATTTTGCGGCACCCACTGTTCAACCTTAAAAGCTTGCGCATCAAATGAAATTAATTTTGCGCCGGAAGTTTAAAATCAAAAAGCACATCACGAACAAAAAAAAAAAAATTGCACAAAACGTCACGACAAAGCACTTAACCACAATTCCGCTCTGAGAGGGATTTGAGTCCATTGTTCCATGGGATCTGGGGGAAAGTAATTTTTGTGATGTTTTTTTTATACTGTGTACATAGATTAACTCAATGATTTGGAAAAGAGGGTGGTGGGGGTCATAAGCGTAGCCAGGATTTTTGATCGGGGGGATCCAAACCATAAATCACATGCAATGACGTCATCAGAAACTTCAAAAGAGGAATTTTTTGTGGGGGCAAAGATATCGTAGAATGGAAGATTAGAAGCCGTGGCCTAGTGTTGGCACGTAACTAGGAACTCGTTCAAGGAAGAGGGCTTAAACCAATAGCTAGAATGCGAAAATGTCTAAATTGGGAGACGTGTTTGAGTAAAGAAGTGTACTGTAACTCAAACGTATCATAGACGAGGGCTATAGGGGTCTGGGGGCGAAGTCCCCAGCCGCTGGGCAATTTTTCGTAATTTTTTGGAAAAGAAAGCTATTTTAATACCATTGGATCACCTTTCGCACGTATTCAGAGTCATTTGAAAGTACAAGGTTTTCAAAATTCGAAAGCCAATTGAAAAAAATTAAGTTCAGTCCTCCTTTTGCTTGCAATTTTAGTCCAAAACACGTTCAAAATCTTGCATTTTGGCGTTAAATTTTGTAAGTGATTTAGCCCAGGTAGGGGAAAGTAAAGTGCACTGCCTCCTAAAATATTTTGGCAGTAAATACAATCCAGTCGAATATTTTCCTTAGAGATTTAATGTTTTGTCATGAAAACAACCGGTTATAGGAGTACATATACAGCCAGGGGGCCTCAGGCACTCTTGATTCAAAAATTTGTTCAATGAGCATTCCCCTTACTGTAGCTAATTTTTTTCAAAAGTATTTTGTTGCATAAAAACTGGCGAGGTGGAGGCAAATTGTAATTGAAAAATGTACAAAAGATAGCTAGGCCTACAAGCCATGTTATTGTTCGGGCCGGATTTACATTGAATTGGGTCCCTGGCACTTTGGGGATTTTTGCAATATGACCAAAAAAAATTCTTATCTGAGTGCGGGGACCCTGGCACTGTGTCATATGTTAAATCCGTCCCTGGTTAATGGTTATTGCATTACGTTCATAAAAAGGTTAGATGAGGGCCTCAGTTAGCAACTTTTAGGATAAAAACCATTAATTTCACTTGGGTTGTACGTTTAAATTGGTTGGCAAACATTAAATTGCGGAGCCCGGGTCCCCTGAAACAATATTATTGTTGGGGGTCCATTTAAATTTTGGCCATTGAAATATAATTGTAGGGAGCACTTTTAAATTGATTCGCAAGAATTAAATTGAAGGGGCCCGGGCCCCCTGGTTCAATACTATTGTTAATTACTGTTCTACGCGTGTACTGTTGCACGCGAAGATTCTAAAAGGAACTGAAACTGAAGAAACAATAGTATTTTTTGTGACATTTTTATCATTGTTAGCATTTCAATGGGGGGGGGGGGCCTGGCCCCCCTGGCAACGTCTATGGTGGGGGTTGAGATATTAATTGTTTTTTTTTAAGTAGAAAATGGAAGGTTTTGAATTTTAAGGGGTATGGATTTCCATATTTTTACTTCTTGATATTTGATACTTCGTTGTAATCTGTTGGTGTTATAGCGAGGAATATAAAGACTGTGACGATCTTGTTCTTGTTCGACGATCCTGAAGATCTTGTTGTAAGACCAGAGATTTCACTAACCTTAACAAAAAAGTCCGAAAAAGATTGAGGAAGGGTACTGTGCATAAACCTATAAACAAATTTAGCAGTTTCAAGTTTACATAAGTCTGGAAGTTTCAAAATGTTCAATTTTGAATAATGCGGCGTTACTCTGTCCAGATAATTCCCCCTACCATTAGCTTGACAGCTTTATTTTGTGTTGAGTTTAATTTTTTAGGTAAGAAGAAAAAGTTGATCCCCAAACAACTAGACCGTACAATAAAATAAATCCAATAATTAGCTCAAAACATCTTAACGATAAACTAAAAATAATATAACTGAAAAACGAAATGGCTATAAAAGGTAATTTGGTTTCGTTTGGGGGCAAGTACAAAACCCAGTAGTCCTTTTCAAATCCGTACTTTTTTTGGCACTTTTTAGGTTCTTTTCAAAAAAGAAAATTTTGAGAAAAAAGGTGCCATAAAAGAAGAAGTGCAATACTGCAAGTCAAGTGGCGCAAAAGTTGATATGTAATAAGAGAGCGTAAGTGCTAGTGCAGTTTAAGGAGAATAGTGGGTTATACAGAAGAAGAAATTAAGAAATGGATAGATATAAATTGCAAAAATCAGGTTGCCACAATAGAGTGGCCGATCAAGGCGTGATCAATTTCGCCTACTGTAGTCCAAAGATCATTAATAGGGTCATAGCATTCTATTTCCAACACAGCAAAGCCAGTATCCCCCCAGCCTCCAAAAACATATATCTTCCCACGTAATACACATGCTGAATGGCCATATCGTTCATATTGCATCCCTTCAACAAAGCTCCATGCGTTATCGGGTGGATAAAACTGTTCAACACTAGACAACACCGTATCATGATCAGTCTTTCCTCCTATTGCATAGATGATGCCATCACAATAAACTGCCGCTAATTTTGTTCTTTGGACTTGCATTGGTTTTGCGGATTTCCAAGTCCCTGAAAGACTCCGCAAAAGCTCCACTGATGACAATTTTTCACCTGAAGAATCAGATCCACCCAATGCATACAAACCATCTTCACAGGACACTAACGCTGATCCATACCTGTGCTCCTTCATTGGAGAAATCAACTCCCATTTTCTTCGAGCTGGAGGGTAAAATTCAGCCGAATTAGTGACGCCACTTTCACCATCAGACCCACCTACGACAACCAATTTGTTTTGGTGTACTGTTGCTCCCATTCCATACCTTTTTTTGTTCATTGAGGCACCGTTTTTCCATGTTAAACTGTTATCTGACAGGTTTAACTGTGAGACTTCATTTGAAGCCTCTTCATGGACTCCATCAAGAATGACTTTACCGCCAATGCAAAACATAGTATTTTGTATCAGCAGAGAACTAGAAGATGATAAAAACTGTGACAAGTCTGGATACTTTAAAAGAGGTTTATCAAGCCAACTAAAAATGTCGCAAACACCAAGGTACTTCGGTCCACCACCTACTCTAATTACTTTGTTCTGCTGGTGTAGCTGCATCAGGGTTGCTTTTTGAGCCTTTAAGGACTTGGAGAAATGCACCAATACTTGTTGATGGCAGATAGTGTTTTCAACAACCAAGGGTTCTTGTAAAACTACATCTTCTAGTTCATCTACAGAAAGTTGAGATAGAGTTATCAACTGTTGGAACAATTTTGTATAATATCTCTCCCTTTCTTTTGGATTGTGATTGATCCAAGATGTTAAAGCACGAAAAATAGATGATTCTGATGCAATATTGGGTTTGCATTTATAAATCACCCTTAAAAACTCTTTTTTGGATAAAGATTTGTAATCGTTAGTTTGGACAACATCATCCAAATTTATCGCGATAAATTCATGCACCGAATTAGCAAAGTCACTGCTGTTGTCGTAAACGCCAGCAATTTTTAAAAGAGCAAGTGATATTTCTGGTGTAATCACCATCTCAAGAAAGTCAAAACACAACTTTTGAATTTTACGAAGTTGAAGATATTGGGCTGCATCGAGCAAATCCAAGACATTGTTACCATTGATTCTTAAGGAATTCATGTAAAAAAAATCTATTATCATCTTCACAGCTTTTCCCTTAACACTTTGAATTTCTACCCTTTTTTTCTCTTTGTCAGTTTTGAACATCTTTTCAAAATAAAAGGAATGGCTGGCCAAAATCATCTTATTTGCAGAGATGGTGACGTCATCATCCACAACTATAACAACGTCATTAAAATAACCTTGTTCGCGGTTTTTGCTCGCAAACTTTATAAGATTTAGGCTGTGGTCACATTCCATACTGATGGTTTTTGTAGAAGCAATATTGACGGGCATAACTATTGTAATCGCAGAAAACAACCACTGTAACCAAGCTTACTGCTCGGAAGTATTTTAAAACATTCTAAATGTTAATAAGGACATTAAAGTCACGTGACTGTAAAACATAGTTACACTACATTGTTAATGAAAAAAAAGACTCATGATTCACAACTTCAACATAGGAAATTCAAAAACTAGACATTAAAGAATGCCATTTTTGCTATTTTTACAGTAGAAAACATTTTGCACGAGAGCATTATTTGTCCTTATAAATAGAATCAGCTATCTATTTGAATAAAGACTGGTCTGACGGTGCATTAGCTGATTTCTGGTTTTTAAGTTACTTTAAAGAAGATAAGCAGGAAACAATGAAACACCATAGCCAGGAGTAAGACCAGCAGCTTTGATTTAGGGTCAATGGTCAAGAAAGAGAAGAAAGTTTTCCAAAAGCTCAGTTGAAGTTAATTCTAACGACTCTTTTTCAAGTCGTAAGTACTTTTTGACAAACCAAGTTTATCACGACTGACCATCTTAGTTGGTGACGCAAAATGATACAAAGCTAGAAAAAACAAGTAATTTTGCATCAGAAGTGTGAACGGGTCGCTAAAAATGTGCACGGTTATTGCTCGTAATGAAACTACTTGATACTGATAAATTAAGACGTAATAATAATTACTGTGTAATAAGCTCTTTTTTAGATAAAGAAACCAAGTCGTAACTCAGTGTTGCAAAGTTATTTGAATTACGCTATCATAACATTTAAAAATCGAAAACACCAGGCAAGTACGTATATCAAGCTCGAATTAAGCTCGTCATTTTGCCAATCTTGAGCCTGAACCCTGACCCGAAAAGTCCGTCCAGTTAAAAATCTTGCCTTACACGCATTCACATACTTTTCATCAATTACGTCATTTTCATAAACTTTTAGTAATCATCAAGAGCGTACGTTTCATTAAACTTGAATTTCGCGCTGTATTTTTTGGAAAAACCAAATGCACTCTGTTATAATCAATCACGGCAAAAAAACTTTCTTTGGTGTTAAAAAAAACAAAACTTTTTTTCGGTTGATGAAAATTATACAACACCAGGGGCGTATTAAAAGGGCATAGAAAATATGTTTTCGGCCTAACGCCAGAAAGGTCGCCCAGCAAGAACTTTTTATTAACCATTTTTTGTAATAATTGCTTTGGTATTCTCCACAAAACAATGCAAAAACTAAAGTTAAAACTTTTTTTGGTCTCCATATCAAATCAACTGCGAGATAGAGAGGCAAAGTCCTTTTTGGTCGTCACAAGAACTAAAGGTTAGGGAGCAAACAAGTTTTATTTTGTTTTCTTGGGCACTCAAACAAGTCTGGCCCCCAAGCCACGGCCTTTATGATACAGTCCTTCGCAGTTGTAGTTTCATTAAAGTTGGGGTTTTTTGAAACAAAGCAGAAAAGCACATAAAATACACAATCTTGGAAACAATATATTATACACAAAAATAAATATATACAACAAAACATCAATATAATACTCGACAAAATTAAGTAATTTTAGATAAATCAGTAATTTATTTCCACTAGCTGCCTTTTGGTATTCGTGACTTTATTCTCAATAGAAATACAGTGCCGTACGGTTGTACCTTACTAATGCATTTCTTAGCACACAATTGAATTTACAAGCAACCTAAGATTTCAAAAAACATGTCACACTAAATCAAACTTTTTAAAATTCAAATGATTTAAAAAGTTTTATTAACCACTAACACAACAAAAGATGCTTTTTTGTGTATGTTTTCAAAAATAAGTTTTTGTTTTCATGATTATTTGAAAAATCGATTCACTATTTACAGGTTTATGCAAACTATGGATTAAAAAAAATTCCAGGACCTGTAACTAAATACCAAATCTTAAATTAATTAAGTCATTAAATCTTCGCTGCGTTACAGAACAAAAGGTGGAAATTTCTCCCAAACCACCAAACAAAATCAGTTTTAATTAAAGAAAATTATACAACACACTAACGTTTCGATACTTAACAAACTCTGAAGTAATAAAAGTGTTCAAGTTGGTCAAATCATCAACTTTTTTGATTAAACTGTCACATTTTATACATAAAACAACAGCTAAAAGCACACAAAGGTCATCAAACTTCAAAAACAAAAAATGAATCAAAACCTTTCTTACAGAAAATATCTCAGAAAACACAATGACTTAGAATTTATCAATTCACAGTTTACAGACTAAATACTACAGCTCTATCCAAAACGCTCCATTAAAATAAGACAGTTAATCATCACGAAGCATAACGATCAAAAATTTTAGCATGTTCAATGTCAATGTTTAATATGCAGCATATATACTCACACACAGAAATGTATAAACGCGTTTTTTTCGCTTGTTTTTTTTCCTTCGTACTTGACAAAACTAAAATTAAGTTTCTTTTTTACATAAAGGAAAGCAATAAGCATCAAATCGCACGACCGATATGGCAGAGCATCGCATATCAGAGCTGTAAACGGGCCGACAAGTATAGGCGCGAACCCGAAAATATAAGCCAGAACCCTGAAAAATAATTTAAGGCAAAAACCAGGCCGGAAAATTAAGTAAGATCTAAAAAATTACCCAGTTATTGCTCGCCCTGAATTAAATAAAACAATGCTGATCAATTGTGACGTAATAAGAGTGATTATGTAATGTTAATAGCATTAATGCTTAAACAAAGACGTCAGTCAGTGAATTAAAGTTATTTTTATTACCGGGCGCTTTTACAGTACCTAAAAAGGTGAAAACACAAGGGAAGTATATGTAAATTAAGCTTGACATTCTCTCATGTAGGTTGAATCCGAACCTGAGCATAAAGCCCGACCAGACTTACAACTCTGTCGCCATGTCATTACATTTATTAATATTTGCGGACCCTGTGGCGTGGCATTTGCCCAGCTGAGCCCAATTCTTGTTCCTTCTGCAATGGTTTTTATCTTGCTTTCAGTAGCGCAGCAAGAGGGGGGCTTAGCCCCTCCCTCAATGGCATGTCGGCCAAAATGCAAAAGAAGAAACAAAAACACGTTTTTAGCACTTTTGAGACTGTTGTATACGCTGGAATAGTCTAAATCAGAGGTGGAGTCCTCGAGGACACATTTTGAAGTCTTTGGCCTTGGCCTCGAGGCCTCAAGTCCTCGAAAATTGGCCTGTCCTCGGCTCGAGGACAGCACTATTTTTTGAATTGTTAAAATTTTGTGGAGCGCTTGAAAAAAAAATTTTTTTTTTTTTGAGATCGCTTGAAAAATTTTTGTGAAGACCTTTTTTTTATTGGAGAGCACTTGCGCTTGTGTCCTTGGCCTCGAGCACATTCCTGTCCTTGGCCTCGAGAGTGTCTGTCCTCGGAAAGGCTGTCCTTGGCCTTGGTCTCGGATTTTTTTTGTGTCCTTGGCCTTGGCCTCGAGCCTTGTGTCATCGACTCCACCTCTGGTCTAAATAGTGATTTAAAACATCTTTCTAAACATATATTTAGAGGGGGGTCTAATTTGTCAAAATACAACTCACAAATAATTGAAAACTTAAAAAAATGGCCAAAAACAAGCAATCAAACTTGATCGTTAGCGTAAAAATGCTAAACATAAGTGTCATCAACAAATATACTATAAAGTTAGGAATAGAAGGGAAGGTATTTAGTATTAGTTAATTACAACCATTCCCCTCAAATCTCTTTTCACTAGCTTCCCCCCAATTATTTTTCTCTATAAACTGTAGACGAAATAGATTACCGGCACTGCACTCCATGTGAGTTTTATCAAACCATATGATTATATAATTTACCAGCATCTAAATACGAGAACTAAAATTTTACGATTAGCTACCTCCCAAATAGCCCATTTATTCAAGCAGTTTAATCTTGTTTACACTGCCAATTTCTAAGCCACGTTTCAAAAACATTATTTTTTTTACCAAAATAGCCCTAAAATTAAGTTATTTTTGCAAAAAATGCAAAATTTTCGAGCGCTGGGTGCTTCGCCTCCACACCCCTATGCCTCCAGCGGCTGGGGGCTTCGCCCCAGACCCCCAAACACATCCCCCCATTGCGAATTTCTGGCTACGCGCCTGCTTGCTTTTGACGTATTTATCTTGCTTTCACTAGAAAAGCGACGGAGGCGCCATGCATAGTACGAATTCCAACTCCCATCGGATTTGCAGTTGTTTCCAAGATTCCGGTTAGAATTTGCTAAGGGAAGATCAAAAGTTAGTAAGCACCTACGTTCATCCGGTAAAGTAACAGACCTCAACTAGATATTTTTTGGTGCATTTGACATTTTCTTGGTCCTGAAGATTAACATTATCAGAAATGATGAAGCTACTAGTGATCGCCTTCGTACCAGAGCAGTAGCGTAGCCAGGAGCGGGGGGGCTATACGCCCCCCATTGGCATGTCGACCAAAATGCAGAATGAGAAAAACACTACGTTTTTAGCACTTTTGAGACTGTTTTATGAACTGGAGTGGACTAAATAGTGATTTAAAACATCTTTTGAAGCATATGTTCAGGGGGGGGGGGGCTAATTTGTCAAAAATAAAATTAACAAATAAATGAAACTTTGAAAAATGGTCAAAAATAAGCAATCAAATTTGATCGCAAGTGTAAAAATGCTTAACATAGGTTTCATTAGCAAATATACTATAAACTTAGGAATAGGGGGAAGGGAGGGGGGGCTATTCAGTATTAGTTATTTACCAATCATTTCTCTAAAATCTCTTTTCATTAGCCCCCCCCCCAATTATTTTTCTCTATAAACTGTATAAGAAATAGATTACTCCGCGTGAGTTTTATTGAACTATTCGATTTTATAATTTACCTGCATCTAAATAAGAGAACTAACATTTTACCATTAGCCACCTCCCAAATAGCCCATTTATGCATCCCGTTTAATCATGCTTGCACTGCCAATTTCTAAGCCACGTTCTAAAAGCATTATTTTTTAATCAAAATAGCCCTAAAATTAAGTTATTTTGCAAAAAAATGCAAAATTTTCGAGCGCTGGGGGCTTTACCCTCACACCCCAAAACAGCCCCCCATTGCAAATTTCTGGCTACGCGCCTGTACCAGAGGTGGAGTCCTCGAAGACGTCCTTGGCCTCGAGGACACATTTTGAAGTCTTTGGCCTTAAAGCCTCAAGTCCTCAAAAACTGCCCTGTTCTCGGCTCAAAGACAGCACTATTTTTTTGAATTGTTAAAATTTTGTACACCGCCTGAAAAATTTTTTTGAAGACGTTTTTTTGGAGATCGCCTGAAAAACTTCTTTGAAGACCTTATTTTAAAGATCGCCTGAAAAATTAAAAAAAAAAGTTTTTGAAGACCTTATTTTGGAGAACACTTGTCATCTGTGTCCTTGGTCTCGAGCATTCTTGTTTAAGAGCGTATTTAGGGGGGGGGCATTGGACCATGGCCCCCCCTTTTGGGTCGCCAGGATAGTATAATAAGCTGAGAAAAGTATGCAAAATTGTGGCATGGCCCCCCCTTTGTAACTTGGGCAGAAGGTTTGAGCACAGAAACGGTGGGCGAAGACCTTTTTTTGGCCAAAAACCGGACTAAATTTGAGTGAAGACCTTTTTTTTTGGTCTTCACCTAATTTTGGGACTTGGCTTTGGGCTGGAAAATTTTCATTCTGGTCTTCATTAATCTCAAATTTTCTGGCCCCTCCTTTCGAAAATCCTGCGTACGCTACTGTTCCTGTCCTTGGCCTCGAGCATTCCTGTCCTTGGCCTCGAGAGAATCTGTCTTCTGATGGGCTGTCCTTGGCCTCGGATTTTTTTGTGTCCTTGACCTTGGCCTCGAGCCTTGTGTACTCGACCTTACCTCTGCTACATACACTTCCACAGCATTTATGCCAGGCCTGTAACTATTACGTCACAATCACTAAAACGAACAATGGCTACAATGATAACAAAAAATGTATCAACTATAATTCGCTTAAACGTAATGCCGGTAAACGTTGCAAATTCCACTTATAACACAACGTAGGAGTCTCAAATGTTAAAATTTTTATTGGCAACCCTGACGCTAAGGCCTTAGCGTCAATAGCGAGTTCTTACCCAAAGCAGCTATAACTGTATTGAGTTGTTTCGCAGTGCACTAATCGGTTTGATCTTGTTAGCCCAACAGATCCGAGCTGGTAAAAAGAGTAGATTATTTGGTAGCCTAACGAACTCAGTAAAAATCAAGCTGTCAGGTACATTCCAACCTAAATCACAGCCTAGCCTAGTAATAAGGTTTTTATTAGTAGGCTACAGTACAAACCCATACCTAATAATAAGACTACCAGTCAGGGGTGCCGAAACCCGGGGGGGATATATCCCCCAATAATTTGGCTGTATCCCCCCAATAATTTGAGTATGGTCTACATCTGCATCCCTCCCACTAATTTGACTCTGGTTTGCATCTGAGCGCACACTAGCGTAGCCAGGGGGAGGCGGGGGCTATAGCCCCCCCTCCCATTGGCCTGTCAACCAAAATGCAGAATAAGAATAATACCACGTTTTTAGCTCTTTTGAGACTGTTTTTTGCGCTGGAATTGACTAAAAAATGATTTAAACCATCTTTTGACACATATATTCAGGGGGGAGGGGGGGATTAATTGTCGAAAATTAAAGTCTTAAATCAATGAAAACTTTAAAAAATGCCCAAAAACAAACAATCAAATTTGATCGCTGGTGTAAAAACGCCAAACATAGGTTTTATCAACAAAATATTATAAACTCAGGAATAAAAGGGGGAGGGCTATTCAGGGTTAGTTAATTACTAATCACTTCTCTCAAAGATCTTTCCATTAGCCCCCCCCCCAATTATTTTTCTTTATTAAATATAGACGAAATAGATTACTCCGTGTGAGTTTTATTGAAAAATAAATTTTACGATTTACCAGCATGTAAATAAGAGAACTGCAATGTTATCATTAACCACTTCCCATATAGCCCATAAACGCAACCAGTTGAATCATGTTGCGCTGCCAATTTCAATGCCACGTTTGAAAGCATTATTTTTTATTAAATAGCTCTAACATTAAGTTATTTTTGCAAAAAAATGCAAAATTTTCGAGCGTTGGGGGCTCCGCCTCCAGACCCCCAAAATACCCTCCCCATTGCGAATTTCTGGCTACGCGCCTGTGAGCGCAGGTTTCCACTTGAAATCGGGGAAAAAAAGTGTTCCAGTTTTGGGAAGACCTTTTTTTTGGTCTTTACTTAATTTACTTACCTGAAAAAAATCGTGGTCGAGGTTCATCCCCTCCAACGTTGAAAATAGGGCAAAATTGGGGTAAAATTGCAAATTATCCCCCCAATGCTCAATAAAGATCGGCACCCCTGCTACCAGTACCTGAGTAGGACTATTGTAAATTTGCTTACAGTATTTTGTGACCCTGTGGAAGAAACCTTTCCAATTAAGTTACAAACCATTGCCTATTCTTCTACTAGTCTTACCTTCGCTTGTTCTTAGACGGTTACTACCTAGGCTACCGTTCAGTCCACTCCTTTTTCCAGCTTGGATTTGTTTTGCTGACAAGATCAATCTGATAAATGCGCAGCGAAACGACTCAAAATGCAATAGCGTATCAATGGCGTTGCTTGAGGATAGAACTCGGATGGCAGGGTTAACGACGCTGAGGCTACCAAAGTTAGAGTTGCCAAGAAAAATTATAATATTAAAGTACTCTAAGTTGTGTTTGAAGCAAAATATCTTTGGAATAGCTGGGTCAAGAAAAATGAAGTTAACGTCAACCTAATTTTATGCGTATTGGTTTAATTTTAAAGACTCCCATTGATTTTGCCTTTAGTCCGTGTTTAAGCAATCACGATACAAGACGGTTCATGCCCTATTTTTCCAACTATACTCCAAGTATCAGTTGCAGGATCATAGCACTCGATCTCAAATACAGTTTCACCCAAATAATTTTTCCCTCCAAAAACGTAGATTTTTCTATTCCAAACACAAGCAGAATGATCACATCTTGTTTGGTGCAGCTCGTTCACATAACTCCATTCGTTCCCTACTGGATCATATCGCTCTACGCTGCGTAAAATTTTTTCGGCCCCATCAACTATTTGACGACTGGGACTGGCATTTAGCCTAATCTCATAAGAGCTATTTTGCCCACCAATAGCATAAATGACTCCGTCGCAAGCAACTGCAGCAAAGTTGCTTCTTTTTGTCAGCATTGGCTTCACCATTTCCCAATTTCCTTGCAGATCGTCAATTCGCTCCACCGAAGATAAAGAAGTTTCCAGATCATGTTGAGATCCACCAATAGCATACAACCAGCCATCGCTTGAAACTAGGGAGAGGCCACTTCGCTCACACAGCATTGATGAAACAAATCTCCATTTATTCAGATCCACATGATAAAACTCTGAAGTATTTAAGGTGTTGAAAATCGCTGAGCCTCCAGTAACTACCAATCCTTCTTGATAAACAGTAGAACTCATTTTCAGCCTGTTTCTCTCTTGCATTGACGCCAATTCGCTCCACTTCGGTGTGGAATCATTCAAGTTTATTTGCCATAGAGTATGGCAACCAAAAGGTCCCAAAGGACTAAAGCAATAGAGGATAGGTCTTTCTTTTATCTTCAAAGCGAATGTTGGTTCTGCTTCTTCTGGCAAATCAGGATAAGTTGAAAGATCTTTTCCGTGAAAACTGTAAATATCACAAACTCTTTGCCGTTGTGGTAAACGAATTTTGAAAACTTTGTCATTTGAGCTTGTTATACGGGCTTGATCGATTAGACTTATATGGCCTTCACTTAAGCCTAAAGCTATTACTTTTGTAGGGGCTTGCTTCAAAAATCTTGATTCTTGGTTTTCTGAACTCTTGGAAAAACAACGTCGAGGTCAGGTTTTCCGTTATGAAACATAGCTGATAGCTGTCTACTGCCACCTCCTGTTGAATTTCTGCTTTTTTTTCTGAATTTCACAATTAAAACATCATAGTAAACTTAGAATGAATAGGTCATGACACTTAACGTGTTTGAGTATTGATGGCGTAATTTAAGATCGATAGACTCTCACTTTTTTATCGATTTTTACGTCACAGATGTTACATCGAGTGAGAAATTCGCTACATCGAAAACAAACACCCAAATGTTTACACGGTTTAAAGACCACATCCCTTTCTTCTTTCTTGCATCTTTTGCATTTTCCTTCTTCTTCCACAATTTTTCTTGCTTCTGCCAGAGTCATTTGTCGATCTTCAGGGGTATCCAACAACGTTTGAAGAAAATCTTCAAAGTTATAAAAATTATTGTCGTGTTCTTCATATCTTTGAGTTAAAACGCGTCTGGTTTTTACCTCCCCAAATCCTAGCGTTTGCAGAATTCTCACATTTTCTCCATGAACCATTTCATTGTTTATTGATTGCCACATTTTCAATTTTCTGGAATTAGGAAAAGCCGGAGAAGTCTGAAGTTCTGGTTGAGGTTTCAGATATTTCATCAAATCGCCAACGAGTTGAACTGAAGCGGGATTTGTTATAATCGGACGTTTCAAATCACGGTATTTTTTAACTTCGTTTTTCAACCCCTCTCTTTTTTAAAATGTATTCACACAACGGATACCATTTTGCATGTTCCTGAAAAGGGTCATCAGTCGGTTCCCAATTTTTTAAACCACCGTTGCAGTAAAAACACTTGACTCTATTTCGATCACCGAGGTAGTAAAAACCAGCGTCAGCAAATTCACGACAGGTTGCTTTAATTCGTCCACTTGGCCAATTGATCGATTCGGTAAAAGTTTCCAATCGGTCAGCGTACTTTTTCAGATGCCCGTTTCTGGGAAATAGACATTGAAACTTCGGATTTTTGCTTGAGGTAGTAGAACTAACGGGTAGTGCAACGAAGTCACAGCAATCACCCATGATGATAGAATATGAAAAATGTGTGACTACAGGTGAATTTACATACTAGTTAAGAGTGCGAGTAAAAAAACGCTTAGTGTGATGCAGGTTTAAATCTTGGGTGAAAAAACATTTACGGTTCGGGGTGAAAATTGAAGGTATCTGCAATGCATTAAGCCCTGTAAAACTGAACACGTCCGCGATTATGGGTTTTTATTCCCGATAGATTTTGGGATGAAATGCTGGACGTATGTAATGAGGTGACTTTGGTCAAATACAACTTTACTTCTTTGAGGTGAAATCCAACACTTCAAGGTACAATAACACCGGTAAAATTCAAGTTATTCTGCCGCGATTTAAACTTTCAATCTCGGTCGAGTAGATTTAATTTTACGTTATACAAGCGTCAAGGAAACACGTAACGTCCCTTGTGTTTTATATTTCGCTTGCAAGCTATACCTTCCAGACAGACGTAATATAAACTTTTTGCTGAAAAGAAGTCTTAAATATAATACAAGCTATGCGGTTTATAAAACTTTAAAAATTCCTAAAAAGAGCGACTTTGTTGGTACTCGGGTCAAACCCTAAATTGAAATACGAGTAATCTATAAATTTTTTTTTTCTGAAAACTGATTTTCAGGTGAGCCACGCTCTAATCTCGTTGATAATTTAATATCTGGGTTCGACTCTTGCACAAGATATTCATTGAATTATTGAACTTTGGATTTTCTTTTGAAAAAACACCTTGCAGTGATTCAAACTTCGGGTAAGTCAAAGATGAAAATGCTTGTGAGTTTTGGTGAGATTTTCAAGAATAACCTATGTTTGTAACGTACTTTGAAACTAGCCAAAGATCACTAAGCTCTTTTCAAACAACTGTGTAAAAAATTTGCGCCTAGGTTTGGGTATGCTCTTTGGGAAAATAACAAAAGACAGTTTTTGTAGATTGCATACCGTCAGATAACTTAAAATACCAACCGAGTTAAAGCGGAAAAGTGTGAGGTAGATCTCTTTGAGAATTTCGAATCTTGGAAAAGACAAAAATTACACTTAGGTTTTAAGCAAAAGAGATTTAACACTGGGTTTGAATCTTAGGCAAAACTAAATGTTAAGGATATTTGGATTCGAACTTAGAAAAAATGTTAAAATACAAGTAGCTTTGAAGACTATTTGCATTCGACTTTCAGGCAAGTCCTACTATTGCGTTGGTAATTACTAATTGGGTTGGAATTTAAAACACAAGTTCTGTTGCGCCATGCTCATTCCATATTCGAAGATTAAAAAAGTAACAAAAGGTAGTGATTCACAGCTAAATCTTGGATAGGTAAACAGCTGTTACGATTTCGACACGGCAGCGAAAATTCAGCGCGACAGGAATCGTTTCAAGTTACGCGAAGCTTATTCCCAAACGCACAAAATAGACTTCAGAGCATTAACTAGAAAATCTTTTTAGAAACTGTCTTCTCTGGTTATTCGGTTTTAACCTGTTACTTTGAACTTGATGCCAGGCACCTGCGGTGATTTGACAAACCATTTGCGGTGGTTCGGTACTCAGGCACTCTTCAGGTCAACACTAAGTTTCCATTCTTATAACTACACTAAACTTAGAGTTAAGACTAGGGTTAGATCTTGGGTTATTCACTTTTAACCAGCTACTTTGAACTTGAAGCCGGGCAAACCACCTGCGGTGATTTGACACTTGAACTTGAAGCCAGGCAAACCACCTGCGGTGGTTCGGTACTCAGGCAGGACCAAGTTTCAAACAACTAGCTAGGGTTAGAGTTAAGAGTACCACAATCCCGCATGGAGACAATGCAGGATTTAATCCCGCATTTCGAAAATCCTGCAATTTGATAATCCCGCAATTTGATAATCCCGCATCCCGCAAACCCCTCCCATCCCGCAAACCGTATAGTTTTGGCGCATCTTATACTACTCTCGTGTCCTTTAGGACTCATGTCCTTTAGGACTGGTGTCCTTTAGGACTCATGTCCATTAGAACTTGTGTCTTTAGAACTCGTGTTTTTTAGGGTTTCTGTTCGTTAGGGCTTGTGCACGTTAGAACTCGAGTTCTTTTGGACTGGTGTCCATTAGGACTCCTGTTCATTAGGACTGGTGTCCGTTAGGATTCGTGTCTTTAGGACTCGTGTTTTTTAGGACTCGTGTCCGTTAGGGCTTGTGTTCATTAGGACTCGTGTCATTTAGAACTGGTGTCCATTAGGGCTTGTGTACTTTAGGACTCATGTCCATTTAGGATCGTGTTTTTAGGACTGGTGTCTTTTAGGGCTCGTGTTTTTAGGGCTCTTGTCCGGATACCGTCAATTAGAGGCCCCCTAGTAATCGGTTAGGGTCCCCTGGTCATCAGTTAGTGCTCCCGAGACCCTTCTGGTTGTCGGCTAGGGACCCCTGATTGTTGTTAGGCACCCTGGGGGCCCCTGGTTATCAATTAGGGGTCCCGAGGCCTCCTGGTTTCCAGTTAGGGCCCCCTGGTTGTCGGTTAGGGGCCCCGGGGCCCCCTGGTTGTTATTAAGGGGCTCCAGGGCTACGTTGTTGTCATTAATAGTATTGTTAAATATTGTTATGTGCGTAATTACTGAAAAAAAACTGCAACTAAACATCGCTAGGCTATGTTGTCATAATTTTTATCATTGGTGGTATTTTGACTCGGGCTACGCCTATGTTTTACCACCAGTGCCAGTACCTTCCTCAAAAGAAGGCATTGATGTGCTGGCAAACAAGGCTCATTCAGTAATAACTAAATCATATGAAGCTGCTTGGCTATGCAAAAGTTGCTTCGTAAGAAAGATAACATTTAGTGGAATTCTGAGCTAGCAAGCCTTCAAAAAGATTCTCGCCGAGCTTGGAGAGAAGCCATTAAAACAAAGCAAGAAGATTGGGAGGCTCAAAACCTCGCTGTAGCCTATTTCAAAAAAGTTGTCAGAAGAGCAAAGCGCGATTCATGGCCAGTAGCGAAGCCAGGGGGGGGCGGAGGGGCTCGAGCCCCCCATTGGCCTGAAAAGTATGCAAAATACCACGTTTTTAGTGCTTTGAGGCCAATTTTCGCTCCAAAAATGAAAATAGCCTCCCAACTGGATCGGCGATCCGAAGTTGTGAAGAACTTCCTGTGATTTGAACACAAACTGGAGGTTTTTCTTCTGGGTCTCACCTAAAGTTGGTCAGAAAAAGTGACTGAATTTGGGTGAAGACCTTTTATTTTTTGAAGATCATCTAATTTTGGCCGGAAAAACCGTTTAAATTTCGGTAAAGACCTTTTTTTTTGGAGATCATCTCAATTTGGACAAAAAAACCGACTCAAACTGATCGAAGCTCGATTAAAATCTGGGTCAAGATCGTTTGATGTTTTTTCCAGTATCCAAAACATACCCCGCACCCAAAGCAAATTCCTGGCTACGCGCCTGTTCATGGCATACCTTTGTAGAGAGCATGAATAGTCAAACACCAACGGCTCGGCTAGTTTAGATTATTCGAAGGGATGAAACGGTGCGTGTTAGCAACGTAATAAAACACAACCGAGAATATTCAAGAAGTCTCCACTAAAAACTTTGAACTATCTGCTCAGTATCTTACCACCGGGTAGCCAGGAGACAGAAAATCATGCAACCAGGTACAATTTAGCGTATAATCCATTCGTGAGACCTGAAGACACTGAAATGATTGCAAACATATGTTCATTCGAGCGCATGGAAGCAGCTATTAACAAATTTCAACCATTCAAAGCTATAGGGCCAGACGGGCTTTATCCTGCACCGTTACAGAAAGGTTGGAATCAACTGAAAGGATATTACCTTGTCATTGTTCAAGCATATTTGAGACACAGCTACCGTGTTTCCCCGAAAATAAGACAGAGCTTATATTAATTTTTACTTCAAAATATGGCACTAGGGCTTATTTTCGGGGGATGTATTATTTTGATATATCAAAAAATGAAGTTACAAAGTAAAAATTACGAGATTTTAAATAAACAGAAATTACGAAAAAAGATCTACATTTACTTGCCATTAACATGTATATCAAAATGTATGTATACATGTACATACCGGTACATGCCATTAAAATGTATATCATGTATATCTTTCTGCCACTTGCCATAATTTGCCATAAGTAATATCTTTCGTCTTTCTGCTGCTCTCAACTAGGGCTTATTTTAAGGGTAGGGCTTACATTAAAATCATCCTCAAAAATCACGCTAGGTCTTATTTTGCGGGTAGGTCTTACTATCGGGGAAACACGGTATGTGCCATTGGCATGGAAAGAAGACACAAGTATATTTCTCCCCAAACCCGGAAAGGAAAGCTATTTTGAAGCTAAATCCTTCCATATGATCTTATTTGATTTCCAACTGAAATGGTTGGAAAGACTAATTCTGTATCATATTAAAGGGGCATTGAAGTCTAATTTTTGAATTTTAACCAGGGTGTCGAACCGTTTCAAATAACGGTTCGGGTTCAGGTTTAGCTCCTGCGCAAAATATTTTAGCGGTTCAGGTTTGGTTCGGGTTCACTTGAGCACCATTTTCGAGGTTCAGGTTTGGTTCAGGTTCACTCAAGTAAAATATTACTGGTTCAGGTTCGGTTCGAGTTCATTGACTTAAAATTTAACTGTCGTTACTCGTTTCGTCCAGAAAAAAAAAAGAGAAATTGCTTGATCCGGTTGATGATCACTACTGCTCTTATTGTGCGTGTACCAGCGCCATCCGGATATGGAAAAATATATTCTTACTTTTGTTAGGGGTTCAGGTTCGGTTTGGGTTCACTTGAGCACAATTTTGGGGGTTCAGGTTTGGTTCAGGTTCACTGAAGTAAAATTTTTCTGGTTCAGGTTCGGTTCGGGTTCACCAAAATGAAACGGTTCATTCGGGTTTACGGTTCGGGTTCAGGTTCGGTTCGACACCCTGATTTTAACACCAAATTTATAAAAAATAATTGATTAGCAACGTTATTGTCCCGTCTTTTCATTATTTGAGGTTAAATAGCATCAAGGGAAAAGATTTTGAAAAAAGGGAAAAAATTTTGCAGGGGCAACACTACATCAAATTAGCATGAGCGACTTCAAAACAGAGGTGTACAACGGAGCCGGATCCGGATTTTAAAAACCGGATAATCCGGCTTTTGCTGCGGATTCGGATCCGGATCAGGATTGTGATTTTTTGCTTTTTCTGGATTCGGATCATTGACGGCACAACTGAGATTTCGTTGTTAAACGTCTCTGACTGCTAGTCTTTGGCTCGTAGCCAAGTTGGTCATTGCGAGCAGAAGTTGTGAAGGACTAGTATTTGGACCAGAAAAGTGGAGTTTTTTTTTCAGGAGCGCACCCAAAGTTGGTCAGGAGAAGTGACTGAACTTTGGTTAAGACCTTTTTTTTTTTGAGATCACCAAAATTTGGTTGGAAAAACCGTTTTAATTTTGGTGAAGACCTTTTTTTTTGGAGATCACCTGATTTTGACACAAAAACCGCCTCAATTTGGTTCAACACTGATGAAAATTTGGGTCAAGTTCGTTTACTGCTGTTTTCACCTCTCAAAAAAGCCCGCTACCCCTTTGCGAAATCCTGGCTACGCGCCTGGCATGTTTAATGTACCGGTATTGATCTTTTGTCACCTTATAACGTCAAAAGCTAACTGTTTGATGATGCACAAATCTTTCCTTGCCATAACCATAGGTGGGCAGTACCGCGGTACTTTTTTGGTACCGGTACCGTCGGTACTTTTGTAGAACCGGTACCGGTACCGCCAAAAACTAGCAAAGTACCGCGGTTCCGTACCGGTACTTTAGTTTTTTTTATTTTTTAGTACGGATTTTAAGAACGTACCATTAAAAGCTTGAAACGTTGTAAAAGTGCTTGCAAATAAGTTGGATAAACAACCAATCTTTTTTTTAATTTAGTGTTTAATTGTTGGTCTTACTCGCTACTACCACCGCAGGGACTTAGCGTATGCAGTTTGCTGGCCGATTTGAAAAATTGACGTTTTCTTGCAATGGCAAAATAATGCATTACCAGTATTCATGCACCGGCGAAACAAAACCAAAACCGCTAAGAAAAAATTGTAAGAGACGACTTACGCAATGAATACTCATCACATCAGGCGTGAATACAATAGCGTAGCCAGGGGGCGCGGAGTGATTACAGCCCCCCCATTGGCCTGCCGACCAAAATGCAGAATAAGAAAAATACTACGTTGTTAGCACTTCTGATACTGTCTTTTGCTCTAGAATAGATCAAAAAATTATTTAAAGCATATGTTGAAATGTTTATTGAAGGGGGGAGGGAGCTAATTTGTCAAAAATAAAACTTATAAATCAGAAAAAAGACTATAAAGAATAGCCGAAAATTGGTAATCAAATTTGATCGCTTTTTGAAAAATGCTCAACAACTTTTCTCGACCTTCTTTCGATTGGCCCCCATATATGCATACATCTTTCACTATAAAATTTAGCTGAAATAGATTACTTCTTGCGAGGTTTACTAAACTACCGAAATAGGATTTTATGATTTATCAACTTGTAAATAAGAGAACTGAAATTCTAGCAATAGCTATCTCCCACATAAACCATTTATTCAACTAGTACGGTATAATGATTTTTTTGCACTGCTAATTTTATGCCACGTATTAATAGCATTGATTTTTATCAAAATAGGCCTAAAATTATGTTATTTTTGCCAAAAAAATAAAAAATTTTCGAGCACTGGGGGATCCGCCCCTACACCCTATGCCTCCGGTGGCTGGGGGCCTTGCCCCCAACCCCAATTGCCTCCTCAATTGCCTCCGGCATCCATTTATATTAGCTTTTGACTTTAAATATGCCTGGAACGTTTGGCGAAGAAGATGTTCTCATTCACAAACGGTGTATAATACGGCCAAAAGTATTTCACCCGGTAATACTTATACAGAAAAATTACCTCAAAAATCCTTTCATCTGCACCAACCCCACTTTGGCTTTGGCCGCGATGAGGTTTTTTTCTTCCTAAACATTGTACGCTCTTCTAATAAGTTCTACAGGGCAAAACAACGCAATCTAATGTTTGTGCAAAATTGTCGAGTAAAAAACACGGTTTTGTCTCTGAAAATTTTTGGGTGCCACCTCCCCTGAAACCCCACAAATTAATCCCCCAGAAATCAATTTTTATGATTGCACCTCTTTTAGAACCCCCGAAATTGAACATAACAAAAAATAATTACAGGGTGAGCCAAAAGTAGGTGGACGGCATATGGAATAAATTTATGCCTCAGTTACTTTAATTGAATTGTTCATTTTAACTTTGTTATAACTATGCTATTTGTGGTACATAATTACAAGTTTAGTACTAAAATTTGTTTTAATTTTACCTGTTTTCTATTACTATGTTACACTTAATTTTTTTTTACTGTCCACCTACTTTTGGCTCACCCTGTATTTTAACGGCTTTAGCCAAAAAGCTAATTTTTTTTATAATCAGAAGAGACAAAGAATCTTCTTGAGAGTCCCCCAAAAGCATGGCCAAAAGCGCTAAAGCTTTTTTGTGACAACTCTAATTGCATAATCTGTGTTCAACCCACACACTGGTTACGTTGTTGCGTCCTTGGATTAAGCACTTAACGATGATTATCTCTGCTTGTGGCTTCGAACTAGCCAGAAATTCAGTGGTAAGAAATCGAAATTCACGGGATATTGGAAAACTAGAAACTCTTAAGCAGGTGCAAATTCCTCCAGGCACGAAGTAAATATCACAATGAAAGTGTGCGGATTGTGCAATAATCAGCGTCTAACGCTGTGTTGTGACAAGAGAATAAATATGCTATACAACAGCAACAAAAAATGCTGTAATTTTGAAATTGTTCTCATTACGGGGAAACAAAAGAATTTTTTAGAAGTCACCATTTACATGCGTCGTTCTTTTATAGGCTGGCAACTGGTAAGCTCCCATCTAGCTTTAAATAAGAAATGCAAAAAGTAACTGCAGCAACGAATCGACTAAAAACAAATCAAAACAGTACACTTTGCCAAAAGTGCAATTTATCCCCCAATTTCTAAGTTTCGTGTAAATGTCACTTGTGCAATAATTGGGAGCTGATGATCGTCAGAGTACCCTTCAGTGTCAACTTACGCACGTGATGCTTTAGAGATGACTGCTGTTTGGTTATTATTGGGCACAAGGTACTCTAGTACAGGGCTGCCCAACCCGTGGCCCGCGGGCCACATTTGGCCCACGAAGCTGTTTTGTGTGGCCCGCAAGGTCTTTTTGCGCGGTTGATTTCCTCATGGAAAGGCTTACTTAGCATTTTCTGGCAAATAAAAAGGTCTAAATCAAAACCCTCTTTTGTTTGGTTTTCCCGAAATCAGATCTGATTTGCGGCGAAGACCTTTTTTTTTGGTCTTCACTTACTTTTGGGGACAGATATCCAAAATACTGACAGAAATCAACACCGATTTGCGGCGAAGACCTTTTTTTTTTATCTTCACTTACTTTTGGGAACAGATACCCAAAATACTGGCCAAAGTGAGCACCGATTTTTGTACAACAAACTTGCAATTCTTTGGAGTTGAATCTTGGTAAAAATGCATTTGGCCCGCAATAACTTTTCTCCCGTAAATGTGGCCCGTACTAGTAAAAAGACTGGGCAGCCCTGCTCTAGAACAATACGTAGCCCGGTGACCGTAGTTCGTATAAGTTAGATACTTTATCGAGTCAATTTCATCACTAGCTAGTAGGCCTACTGTACTCACTATTGTAGTACTACTAATACTGCAACTGCTTACTATTCTACGGCTAACTTTCTCCAAAACGAACTGTAGGTCTACAGAGTTCGCACTAGTCGCGGAAACGAACCAAATTGCTAAAAGTGATGATTTACAATCTAGTAAACGAGGTCAATCAGTCCAATTTTTTTTCTTTTAATTTTTAAAAAAGTACCGCAAAAGTACCGCAAAAGTACCGCGGTACTACCGCGGTACTTTTAGTTTGAAAGTACCGGTACCGCGGTACTAATTTTAGCAAAGTACCGAGTACCGGTACCGCGGTACTTTTCCAAAGTACCGTGCCCACCTATGGCCATAACTACTTCTTGCTTGGAGAAAACTGTAACCTACATGCTTAAGTTTGAGGATTTCTTCGAATTCTTGTCCACTGAATTTGCTGCTTGTTTAAAGCTGCCAAGCAGAGATAAATCATCGTAATCCGTCTTATCCGAAGACGCAACAACGTGACCAGGGTGCAAGTTGAACTCAGATTATGCAATCAAGGTCGTTGTAAAAACAACGCTTTTTCCTTCTCGGCTGCGCTAACGACTTGTGTAGTTGCTTCTCATTGCCCATTGTTGTTTTTTCAGATGATGTAAAAAAGAATCTGGCATCCAGTAAATGCAGCGAAGTCGATTTGGAAACCAAAGTGGTCAAATGGTTGACCATTGCGCGAGATCGAGGCGGAAACCGGTCCAAAAGAAAGAGATTCGAAAGCGCTCCCGTGCCAGCTCTAAGTTAAAATGATCTGTAATGTGTTTGCTTTACGTGTACTGTTGTTGTGCGTGAATTCGGTTATCACTGTAAGTTGGTAAAAATAAACCCTCAAGTTTTGATGAATGTATAGTGTTTTTGTATTATTGTGCTTCACGCTGCACCAGTTTTACACGACTTGGGATGTCGAGTACCACAGCATTGGATGCAGGTGGGTTTGCCCACTGAATTAACGGGCTGCCCAGTTAAATCCCAGTGGTAGAAGCATGGGATGTAGGTGGGTTTGCCCATTAAATTAATGGGCTGTCCAGTTGAATCCCAGTGGTAAAAGCATGGGATGTAGGTGGGTTTGCCCATTAAATTAATGGGCTGCCCAGTTGAATCCCAGTGGTAGAAGCATGGGATGTGGGTGGGTTTGCCCATTAAATTAATGGGCTGCCCAGTTGAATCCTAGGAGTATGAGCATGGGATGTGGGTGGGTTTGCCCATTAAATTAATGGGCTGCCCAGTTGAATCCCTGTGGTAAGAGCATGGGATGCGGGTGGGCTTGCCCATTAAATTAATGGGCTGCCCAGTTGAATCCCTGTGGTAAAAGCATGGGATGTGGGTGGGTTTGCCCATTAAATTAATGGGCTGCCCAGTTGAATCCCAGTGGTAGAAGCATGGGATGTGGGTGGGTTTGCCCATTAAATTAATGGGCTGCCCAGATGGGGCCCAGTTTTTTCCCGTGGACAAAATCAAGTGGGCCCCATGTGGGTAGCCCACATGGGCCCCACATGTTGGCCCACTAAGGCCCCAATTGGGCCCCACATGCAATTGTTCATTGGGTCAGGATCAGGATTCAATTTTGGATGATACAATTTTTATTTTGGTGTTATACTGGTACCTTAACAGTTAATAAGCTATCAGTATAGAGTCCCGGTATATATAATTGGTATATAATACCAATACAGGATTCGGAGTCGGATTCTGTTTCCTGAATTTTTTAGGATTCGGAGTCGGATTCGGATTTTAACGTTTCGGATTCGGATTTTAACGTTTCGAGGATTCGGATTAGGATTCGGATTGAAATTTTTAGACTCCGGACACCTCTGCTTCAAAACCAACTTTGCCAAATTTTACGTCTGGGAGGGACGATGTGCCTTTGGCAGGTTTTCTGCTGTGGCTTCGGTACTTACATGAGTTTTTAAAAGTATAATTCATCTTAGTAGTTTAAATTTGCATTTTTTAGCACAAGCATATTCGATTTAGTGCACTTAGAAGAAAAAATGAAAAGTAGGCCTATTTTTGGCCTAGTTGTTCTTTGTAATTGTTAGGGTAAACCAACCTGTATAAATTGCTGTAGGTTAGACTAGACTTAACTGTTTTTTATAATTTCTTAATAGGCTAGGCTTACATCCCGTAAGTAATGATTAATGTCATCATTAATAGGCTAGGCTTACAAACCGTAAGTAATGATTAATGTCAGCTAGCGTGTAGTAGCCCTAGTAACAGTAACAGCGACACCAAACGTAGACAAATTTTTAAAAAAGTGAAAGAAATTGTACGAAATAAGGGAAAATATAAATGCAATAATCTTTTGATGTAGTAATCGTAGAATTCTGAAGTTGAGCTCAAAAATTATTTTAAAAATACAAATTTTGTTTCAAATGCAACAAATCAATAAAACTTAGGCTTCAATGCTCCTTTAATGAAGATAATAACGTGCAGGCAAAGCTTTCTGCATCGCAGTACGGATTTTGCGCAGGCGTTTCTATGAAAACTACTTTGCATGAATTTGTGCGCCGTGTAGAGCATTGAGCTGTTAGAAAAAAGCCGACTTTGCTGTTGCAAATGCCAGCTAACCGAATAAAGAAAACTAAGGTATTTGAGAGAAATTTCGCATGTCAAATTATGGATAAAAAGAATGCTATCAGATCTGAAAGCGTTCTAAATCAGAACACTGTCAAGGTTTACACTGATGGCTCGAAACTAAATGGGAGAGTAGGTGCGGGTTTTTATGCAAAATACCCAAACAACTTCCCAAAACAAGCATTTTTTCACCTTGGAATACACAGCATTGTGTTCCAAGCAGAAGTCTTAGCTATTTCAGAAGTGGCAAAGAACCTGCTTTAGGAAAAAAAATGCACAATCAAAGTATTGTTGTCCTAAATGAGTTGGGTAAACAAAACTACGTCAGTATTGCCTGGATTTCTGGTCATGCAGAGGTACATGGTAACGAAGTGGCAGACTATCTAGCCAAATCAGAATCTAAATCAAAAATGCATTGTCCTGAACCTTTATTACAGTACCGTATGCCTGTGTTAGCACGGTTAAGGATTGACCCACAGATAAATGGAAATCAGAGGTGGAGTCCTCAAGGACACATTTTGAAGTCCTTGGCCTTGACCTCGAAGGCCAAGTCCTTGGCGCCTTGAAACCTCAAGTCCTCGAAAATTGCCCTATCCTCGGCTCGAGGACATCTCTATTTTTTGAATGGTTGAAATTTAACGGGAAGACCAGAAACCTCGCGAAACATTTGCGAAGACCTTTTTTGTTTTCCTCAATTGGAGCATTGGCGTAGCCAGGGGGCCCGGCTCCTCGATTGAAATTTTACCAATAACAAAAATGTGACAAAAAAGCCAATTGTTTCTTCAGTTTCTTTTTACAATTTTTCGCTTACAACAGTAATTAACAACAATATTAAAGTTTAAAGGCCCCGGGGCCCCCTCAATTCAATTTTTGCCAATCAAATTAAATGCATAACCTGGATGAAATTAAGGGTTTTTCTCTTAAAAGTTGCTATCAAGGCCCTCATCTAACCTTTTTATGAACGTAATGCAACAACCAGGGCCGGATTTATCCTATGGCACAGTGCCAGGGCCCCGCGCTCAGATGGTGAGAATTTTTTTGGCCTTCACCTATATTTGGCAGGAAGATCTTGCGAAAATCCCCAAAGTTCCAGGTGTCCAGCGCAATTTAAATACGGCGGGGCAATAACATGGTTAGTAGCAGGGGCGCCGAGAGCCGAACGTGGGCCCGGGGCCAGCTCAATTCCGGTTGTGCCGGCCGAAATTAGGTGATCTCCAAAAGAAAAAAAAAATGTCTTCAGGCCTCACATGCTGATTTCATAGTGTCATTTGAGTGGGCCCTCCTGAAGCCCATGGGCCCCCTAAAGTCCATGGGCCCCGGGGTCATTGTCCCTTCCGGACCCCCTCTCGGTGGCCCTGGTTAGTAGGCGTAACCATCCATTGTACCATTTTTCAATAGCAATTCAGTAATTCACCTCTACTTCGCCAGTTTTTACGCACAAAATACTTTTTTTTCTAATTAGCCATAGAAAATGCTGATTGAACAAACCATTGAACTTCAATTGAAGGGGTCTGGGCCCCCTGGCCGAACATGTACTCTATAAGTGGTTATTTTCATGACAAAACAAAAATCTCTTGAGGAAAATCTTCGAATGAAGTATTATATACTGCTAAAACGTAGCAAGAAACAATGCACTTTACTTCCCCCTATCAGGACCAAATCACTTGCAATTAAAATTTAACACAAAAATGCAAAATGTTAAACGTGTTTTGGACTTCAATTGCAAGTAAAAGGAGCGTAAAACAATTTAATTTTTTCAACTGGCTTTCAAATTTCAAAAATCTAATGCTTTCAAATGGCTCTGAACACGTGCAAATTGTGATTCCATGTCATTAAAATAGCTGTTTTTTCTAAAAATTTACAAAAAATCGCCCTACGGCTGGGGACTTCGCCCCCAGACCCTCATAGCCTCCGGCAGCTGGGGGCCTCGCCCCTAGGCCCTCGTCTGTGATACGTTTGAGTTACACTAACTTTCTCAACACGTCTCCAAAGTTAAATATTTGCACTGTTCAACTATTAGTTTAAGCCCTCTCCCTTGGCAAATTCATGCTGAAGTGCCAACAGGCAACGATTTTAGGATTTCCATCCTACGATATCTTTGTCCCGCAAAAAGTTCCTCATTTGAAAGTTTTTGATGACGTCATTGCGTGATGGTTTGTGGTTTGGACCCCCCCAATCAAAAATTCTGACTACGCGTATGAATTGGAGATCGCCTGAAAAAAATTTTGATGACCTTTTTTTTTCTGAGAACACTTGCGGCTATGTCCTTGGTTCTTGGCCTCGAGCATTCCTGTCCTTGGCCTCGAGCATTCCTGTCCTTGGCCTCGAGAGGGTCTGTCCTCGGAAAGGCTGTCCTTGGCCTTGAGCCTTATGTCCACGACTCCACCTCTGATGGAAATCTATGTGGAATAAACGGAAGGACTGCTTGAGGATGAAGGAGTCTGTAGGTTTAACGTCCTCACAACTAGCAATACGTCTCCTTAACCTTAAGATACTTCAATTAAATACAGCAGTGCAAGTTTTAACTAGGCATTGCAATCTAACTACAGTTCGTGTTGACTGTTGAGTCTGTGTCCAAAATGTAGCCTACAGGACGAAACACCAAATTATCATGTTGGCAAGTGCAAGTTTTACCACGATATTTGTGTTAAATATTTTGGAATCACCAAAACCACTGTTTACGATGTGATAACGAAATATAACATTAACAAACTGGCCACGTACTTAAAGAAAGCTGGAAGGCTTTCTAAGTTCGACCAGTAACCAAACAAAACTACAGCAACTTAGCAGCTACCGTTGCAATAAGCCCAAAAGAGGCCTACGCAATGTGTACGTGGACTTTACCTAATGGTAGCAGATCCGCTTACACCGCAGCCCATTAATATTAGTAATAATACGTAATTTTAATTAACGGTTCAAAAAATAGTGCTGTCCTCGAGCCGAGGACAGGGCAATTTTCGAGGTATAACCGCCGAAGGGGAATTGTTGACTCGACGACTATCTGGGATTGTTGGTTGGGTTTGATGATGCAATGAGCAGGCCTTTGAATATTTCACCTCAAAACACTTTTATTCCAACATAATGCCAACAATTCGAGTAATATCGCAACTCAGGTAGGCTAACGGTAATTTACGACTGCAAATAAAACACAAATTAGAACTGCAGTATGCAATGAATATGACCGGTAGTTTAGCGCTAGCTTAGCCTCAAATTTTAACATAATGATGATTCTACATTCATAGAAAATTCTAGAAGGGTCCACCTAGCGGCGAAATTAATTAAAAGTAGAAAGGAAATTGGCAGTAACACGAGGACTTGAGGTTTCGAGGCCAAGGATTTGACTTTCGAGGCCAAGGCCAAGGACTTCACAATGTGTCCTCAAGGACTCCACCTCTGTAAACTTACACACTAGATTATCAAGGTCTTGAAAACCATACGAATCAGCAGCTTTCAAAATATCAAACGAATTTTTTGCCGAAATGTTGGATTTAAAAAAGTCAAAACAAAAATGTTTGGCGTCATCAACTTGAAGACAATCTGATGCAGCCAGTAAGACCATCATATTTTCACCATTTATTTCAATTAGTTCGGAGTAAAAGTAATCAATTAGGGCTTTGACTGCTTTTCCTTCAAGTACGATATTCGCTAGTGATTCGTTTTTTTCTTTGAGGTTGCTTTTAAACATTTTTTCAAGATATGGCGAATTGCTTTGCAGGGATGAATTCTGTTCGTATTTATGGTGACGTCATTAAAGTAACCTTCTTCCCGATTTTCTTTCGCAAATTCTGACAGTTTTGATGATTTGGGGCGTTTCTGAATTGCTGGTTTTGACGAAGAAATAAATGTTTAGTACCTCTTTTAAGTCCTCTTTTAAATAATCTTTCATTGAGATGTTCTAGTGGGGCAAATCATTTGTCTGCTCATCATTTGTGTTATGCCGACCCTAGTATCAACATTTACCTTAGTATTCTGTTTAATTTGTGTTTATTTCATGGTGTTATCCCTCATAAATGTTTAGCTTCAGTTATCATCCCGATTGTGAAAGATAAGAATAAGGATTTTCAAGATGTTAATTATTATCGACCTATTGCTGAAGCGTCAACCATTTCTAAACTATTCGAACGCTTTATTTTGCACCACATAAATCCATTTCTCCTAACTGCTCATAATCAGTTTGGATTTGAAGAGAAACATAGTTCTGATATGAGTGTCTTTCTTCTAAAACGAACTGTAAACTCCTATGTTGAGAGCAACACATGTGTCTCTTCTGTATTTTTAGGTGTTACTAAGGCGTTTGACCGGGTGAGCCACTAGAAATTATTTAAAAAATTAAATGTGCATCATGTACACACGTGCTTTGTTCGCCTGTTACAATATTGGTATGCTCATCAAACTATGCAAGGTAAATGGAGTAATTGTCTTTCTGATCTTTTCTAGTTACAAATGGTGTACGGCAAGGAGGTGTGCTAAGCCCATACTTATTTGCTATTAATAGTGATGATCTGCCGGTGGAGCTTAACAAACTTCAGGCTGGATGTTGCATTGGAAACAATCTAATAAATCATATTCTATTTGCTGACGATTTATGTTGCTTTTCTGCTAGCCTTGGTGGTTAGCAATCTATTGTTAATGTATGTTCCAAATTTGCTCTGGAGAATCATTTAGTTTTTAATTGCAAAAAATCCTTTGGTGTAATGTTTTTGCCTCGCAAATTTCAACCACTTGATTGTCCGACACTGACCTTGCATCATAACAAAATTAGGTTTGTTAACCAGAGGTGGAGTCCTCCAGAACACATTTTGAAGTCCTTGGTCTTGGCCTCGAAGGTCAAGTCCTTGGCCTTGGCCTCGAAGTTTCAAGCCCTCGAAAACTGCCCTGTCCTCGGCTGGAGGACAGCATTATTTTTTGCAGCGTTGAAATCTTGTTGGAAAACGCCAAAAACCTCACGGAAAATTTGCGAAGAACTTTATTGTTTTCCGCAATTTGAGATAGCCTGAAAAAATTTATTATTATTAATAAGCAGCGGTGCCAGCAAATCTGCTACCGTTAAGTAAAGTTCACCTACACTTTGCGTATGCCTTATTTGGGCCCATTGCAACTGTAGCTACAATGTTATTGTTGTTTTGTTTGGTTACTAGTCGGACTCAGAAAGCCTTCTAGCTTCCTTGAAGTACGTGGCCAGTTTATTGGAACGATCGACGCTTGCGTCGCGTGGTCCTTTCACGTGACTTTGGTTTTAGAACCTGAAAACCGCCTCGCAAGTTTGGCGTAAAAACAGTCTCAGTCAAAATTCAAAAACGGCTTAAGTACGGCAAAAAATATTACACATGATTATATGTCTTAAGATACCGTTTCAGGCCCGGTGACAGGATAGCGTGACTGGGGGGGCAGAAATAAATTTTGGGGGGGGCACGAGAAGTTTATGTAAATTCGAGGGGGGCACGGGGGCATGAGAGGTTTATTCGAGTATGGATCAAACCAGGCGCGTAGCTAGAAATTCGCAATGGGGGGCTGGTTTGGGGGTCTGGGGGCGGAGCCCCCAGCGCTCGAAACTTTTGCATTTTTTTGCAAAAATATCTTAATTTTACAGCTATTTTAATAAAAAATTATGCTTTTAAAACGTGGCATAGAAATTGGCAGCGCAACATGATTCAACTGGTTGCATAAATGGGCTATGTATGAAGTGGCTAATGATAACATTGCAGTTCTCATGGTTACATGTTGGTAAATTATAAAATCCTACTATTCAATAAAACTCACACGGAGTAATCTATTTCGTCTATATTTAGTAAAGAAAAATAATTGGGGGGGGGGCTAATGGAAAGATATTTGAGAGAAGTGATTGGCAGTTAATTAACACTGAATAGCCCCCCTCCCCCTTATTCCTGAGTATATAAAATATTTGTTAATAAAAACTATGTTTGGCGTTTTTACACTCGCGATCAAATTTGATTGTTTATTTTTGAGCATTTGTTAAAGTTTTTATTGATTTGTGACTTTAATTTTTGACAAATAACCCCCCCCCCTCTGAATATATGTTGCAAAATATGCTTTAAATCACTTTTTAGTCAATTCGAACGCAAAAAACAGTCTCAGAAGAGCTAAAAACGTGGTATTTTTCTTATTCTGCATTTTAGTTGACAGGCCAATGGGGGGGGGCTATAGCCCCCCGCCCCCTCCTGGCTACGATGCTGGATCAAACGAAAAACGTGAAGACCAAAAAAAAAAAGAAGGTCTTCGTCCCAAAATTTCCACTAATTCTGGTTGTTGTCTCAAAACTCTTGCGAATTTCCACAAATTCTGAAGTAAGGACAAAAAAAAAAAGGTCTTCGTCCCAAAACTTAAACGAAATCCGATATAAGCCCACAAAAATTACGAAAAAGCAGTTCTTGCTCACGAATTTTAGGGCGATAAACACCAATTTGGGAGTCTTAGGCCTCGATTTGCACTCCAGTAGCCCCGAGCCTGTTAATTTCTACCGGGCACAGTCCTCGATTGGGGGGGCACAATTTTCGTTTAGGGGGCACGGCGCCGGAATGCCCCCCGTGGCGCCGGGCCTGTACCATTTCATCCCAACCAACCCACTTCTGGTCACGATGAGGTTTTTTCTTTTTTTCCTTTTTTTTTTCTTCCTAAATTTTGTACGCTCTTCTCCTAAACCACAAAGCATGGAAATTTAGTTTTTGTGTAAAGCTGTTGAGCTGCAAACGCAATTTTTTCTCCCGAAATTTTTTTTGGCATCTCCCCTGGGAACCCCCCTAAAATGGGGCCCAAAAAATTAAATTTTTTAACTGCTCGAGCTAGGGTGTAGTTCTTTTTGAAATCAGCAGATACTTAACAGACAAATATTTTGACATAGTTTGAGAGTGCCACCCCCCTCGGGGACCCCCCAAATGGACCCCCAAAAATCAATTTTTTTATCGGGTCAAGCTAGGGTGCTAGTTCTTTTTGATATCAGCAGATATTTAACAGACAAATATTTTGACAGTAAACCACTACAATATTAAGACATTAAAAATTAAATTATTTGAATAAGCTTTACCCCTGTAGCGGTAAAGCAAAGAGAAAAGACCTAGTATCTAGAATGCGCTTACTGTACAACTGACAATGACAAATCTCATAAGTAACCTTTAATAAAAAAAAAAACACTTTTTAAAAGGGCAAGCAAATTTGCAAGACAAACAAACAATAAAACTTTCACGGCCAACAAGTTGGAAAGGGACAAAAGAGCCAAACGCCACCAAAAAGAATTTGGAGAAAAAACAAATCTAGCCCGAGCGATGCTCCCAAACAAAATAAATACAGTATAAATCTATAATTCCACAAGTGCGAAAAACTTCTACTAATAAACCCAAAAATATGTAGAGGGACTAGAGCGTGAGCACAATGCGGGTACAGCAAGATGCGGGAAACAAGTGTGTGCAATCGTGTAAGCGATTCAAAGAAAAATACTTCAGGATCTCTGTAAACAAAAAATAAATACTAAACATGTGGAATAAACTAAAGTAGAAATTATCTACTACAAACCAATGAATAGATTACATACTCTTTAATTCTCTAATATCATACTCCAATAGGACTTACATACTCTTTAATAGATTACTAAAACACGAGTGAATAAACAACAAACTAGGAGACTTACCTTCTCTGTCCTGCGCAAAATACAAAGTGATCAAGCACATTGCGCAACAGAGAGGAGCCAAGTCAAAACTACCGCAAGGGGTCGCCAGCAATTATACTAACGGTGCATGAAAACAAAGAACGGCGCTTACAACCCCTTATGATCCCATTTATGGGTGAAACAGACTGTTGGGTTACAGGTTTTTAATTTTTTAATTTTTAATGTCTTAATATTGTAGTGGTTTACTGTGATATTTGCTCTAACACTCCGTTATCGAGCATTTTTGAAACCCTGATATTAACCACTGACTGACAAATATTTTGACATAGTTTGGGGGTACCTCTCCAAGAACTCCCCTCCCCCAAATAGACCCCCCAAAAATCAATTTTTTGAATGGCCAAAGCTGGGAAGCTAGCTGTTTTTAATATTATTAAATATTAAGCAAATATTTTTGACATAGTTTAAGGGTACCACTTCCTCGCGAAACCGAAAATTGGACCATTCCTAAATCAATTTCTTTAAATCACTTGTTAGAGAGCTAAATAAATATTTTAGCATGATTAAGAGGTGACACCCCTGCCCGGGAACCCCCCAAATACATAGATTCCCCAAATCTTTACTTTTGATTTAAGCTAAAAACTAAAACAGTTTTTTAGTAGATATTTCTAAGACAAAAAATTAAAAATACAAATAGTCGTCTGTTCGAGATAGAAGTTTAGAATTGTTGTTATTAAGGCGAAAACATAGATCTGGGACCAATACGTTGCAGAGTGTCTCATGCAAATAAATAATATGTCCTAGACATTACACGATAGCTTTGTACGCATTTTGAATTTACGCTTGAGCTATGATATATGTATTTATAGTACTGATGGTGGAAGCTTTAACAGACAAATTGTTGTTAATCACTTAAGATGTTTGTTTAGCATGTAATTTGATATGATAGGATTTTCACTTCACTATTAAAATTTTTCTATTTGTTCAACCTACGTTTGGGTTGCGATCCATGCTTTGAGAAACGCTGGCTTAACCTGACGGGTTATTTTTTTGGAATCGGAAACAAAGACGTTGATATTTTTTGACATTGTTTGGGATTTCTACTTTTTTGAGGGTTCCATAATCAAATATTTTTGAATAATTGGTGATTTTTCGGAAGACGAAAAGTACTTTTGAGCGTCACTGCATTAGGTACGCATCGGTTGTTCACTGGGTTTGCAGGCAAACTCCCATCTGGTTAGAGTTACATTTCGTTACCACATAGTGAACTATGGTTTTGGTAATTCCAAAATATTTAACACGAATATCTTGGTAAAGCTTGCAATTGCCTACATGATGATTTGGTGTTTCAACCTCTAGGCTACATTTTGGACACAAAAAAGTCTCAGCGCGACTTTTAGTTTTCTTGTGTCGCTGTAGATTGCAATTCCCAGTTAAAACTTGCACTACTCCATTTAATTGAGGCCTCTTAAGGTTAAGGAGACGTATTGTTAGTCGGGAAGACGTCCAACGTACAGACTCCTTCATCTTCAAGCAGTCTTTCCGTTTATTCCACATAGATTTCCATCTATCTGTGGACCAATCCTTAACCGTGCTAAAACAACTGGCATCAGTGGTGGGCAAGTTACTTTCTAAAGTAACTAGTTACAAGTTACAGTTACTCGGCAAAAAAAGTGACTAAGTTACAGTTACAGTTACAAATTTGAAAAAGTAACTAGTTACAGTTGCACTTACAAGTTACCGTACAGTTACTTTTAGTGATTAAAAATTTGGACTAAAAACAGGCCTGTTGGCACTTGCCAGGTTACGTCTGTTTGTCTCAAAAGTATATTAAGACCAAACCAAGGATGTTAAGACCAAACCAAGGCCAACAGTACCACCATCCACCGGTTCACTGTAATGTAGCATCGTATCAGTACCGGCACGAGGCAGCTAGGTAACATAGACTCCTGAACACAAAAAGTATCTCATGCGATACCGGTAATCAATGTGCTTCCAGTATACAACAGTTGGGTAACTTATGGGGGTTATTCAATGTGATATCAAACTCTTAAACCCAAACTCTAAAGCCTGAAAGCTGGTTTGAAAACGTGTGATCGATACCAGAACCTACCAGTTTAAGTGGAGGCAAGAGGACGGTGCAAATCAATACACAACAACTGGAAGGTTGCATGACACCCTTCCTAAAACTCAAAGACTAAACCCTAACCCAAAATCCCAACCTTTTATTTTAAACTGCAAAACTGTAACCCACAATCCATAAAACCCAAACCTAACTTTAATTGCAAACTCCAAATACAAAACCTGGAAACTTAAACGTTAATCTTAAAGTTGACCCAGAAACTTGATCCAAAACCCCAAACACAATTTTACCATAACAGATGAGATAATCCCTAACCCCTCCGATTCTTCTTGCTCCAGCCTCTTGAACTAGATTGCACTGATTAGAAATGCATTTCACTGAAATTGCAAACGAACACTGATTGCTAGTACACGTACAGCTGTACAGTAGGCCTACTCAGCACTAAATCCCCAAACGGTTTCAATCACAAGAAAGCGAAGTTGGAAAACTATCACTGCCTTCACTTTAACCAGCAACTACATGTATAGTCCGGTGAACACAGTGAAGAAAATATGGATAAAAGGTTATGATTGATCATACATGCGACTGTGCGTCCTGTGTTGCCAGTGTAATACAAATATTTTGAATGGAATTCATAAAAAATCTGTAATTTGCTTCAAAGCATGTTGTCGCAGTTCCTGCTTCATCCAGTGGCGATGTGGAAAACTAGCATGGAAGTAACCACAAATGAAAGATAATTGGAACTGATAGCTTTATAAATCAACAGATCATAGCTCACTCGAGGTTGTACAACCGAGCCGGTTAACCGCAATCGGAGCGCGCTCTTTTTGACACGCCATAACTGGTGACCCCGACGTGATTGGATGGTCGGCGCTCGAGACGACGTTAGCAGGCCCCTTCCTACCACTGCTTTCAGAAAGGGGGAAGTGTGTCGCAGTTCCTGCTTCATCCAGTGGCGATGTGGAAAACTAGCATGGAAGTAACCACAAATGAAAGATAATTGGAACCGATAGCTTTATAAATCAACAGATCATAGCTTACTCGAGGTTGTACAACCGAGCCGGTTAACCGCAATCGGAGCGCGCTCCTTTTGACACGCCACAATGTAGTACAAATAGTACCTGTAACTGTAACTCTTTTTAGGGCTCTAAACTGGTAACTAGTTACAAATATCGTTATATCTGAAAAAAAGTAACGAAGTTATAGTTACAGTTACTAAAAAAGTAAATAGTTACTGCCCACCACTGACTGGCATATGGGATTGTAATAAAAGGTTCAGGACCATGTATTTTTGATTTAGATCCTGATTTGGCTACATGGTCAACCACTTTGTTACCATGTACCCCTGCATGTCCAGGAATCGGGGCAATACTGACGTGGTTTTATTTAGCTAACTGATTTAGGTTTCTAATGCAATTGAACGCTGTAATTGATGTTAGAGTGCACTTTATCAGTGCTTTATAGCTGTTTGACTATCCACCAGCACAACAATACTTTGATTGTGCATTTTTTTCCTAAAGCAGGTTCTTTGCCACTTCTGAAATAGCTAAGACTTCTGCTTGGAACACAATGCTGTGTATTCCAAGGTGAAAAAATGCTTGTTTTGGGAAGTTGTTTGGGTATTTTGCATAAAAACCCGCACCTACTCTCCCATTTAGTTTCGAGCCATCAGTGTAAACCTTGACAGTGTTCTGATTTAGAACGCTTTCAGATCTGATAGCATTCTTTTTATCCATAATTTGACATGCGAAATTTCTCTCAAATACCTTAGTTTTCTTTATTCGGTTAGCTGGCATTTGCAGCAGAGGTAAAAATCTTCTAGACTCATTGCAAACATCAACACGGCGTTTTGTTTTCCCAAAGGAACCAGTTTGGTTGACATGCCAGAGCACACTAAAAGTGATTCTGTATGACCCTCGCACTGCCTCACAGAGTTGTAAGTTGGGCTGGGCTTTTCGGGTCGGGTTTGGCTTAAGGCCGGGTTTGGGCCTAAAAATGGCAAAAATTTTGGGCTTATATTGGGCTTTAGACGTGCTTTTTGTCTTGGGTGCGCAAAAAAATAATCAAAATAACTTGGCAACATTGCTAAAGTTGCTTAATTTGGGCCTGAGACGTGATTTCTGTCTTAGATGCACAAAAATATTAGCAAAATAACTTGGCAACATTGCTAAATTTTTCAGACCAAACTTAACTTGTGGGTTTTTCGAGCATGATTTGAGCTTCAAATTAGTTTTCGGGTTCGGGCCGGGTTTGGGCTTATATTTTCGGGTTTGGGCCTAAATTAGTCGGCCCGTTTACAACTCTGCTCCCTCAGCCAATAAGAATTCCTCAACGGGAGTTATGTTAAGCAATATTTTCAGAGTACCAGAAGGGGTGCCAGGAAAAGCACATGAACTCATCAGGCAAGCAAGTCTCTACACCTTTGTGAGTTTCCTCACTAAATACTTTTTGTTGAGTGTTACAGCGAGTTAGCTTGCTTTGGATTCAAACAAAAACCTTTCGCCTTGCAAGATTCCAAGCACTATGTATTCGAACAGAAAACTTTTTGTAACATAAGAAAAGGCATGCCAATATCAATCATTGATAAGATGTCATGTTTACTTTCGCCGTTCGTAGTAAGCAAATTGTTTTGCTTAGTCATGTTTAGTTTTTTCTTTCTTGACCCCTAATGGTGCGTAGCGGATTGGGATAAAAACAAGTTACTTTCTCTGTTTGCGTATGTTGATTTTACTAGTATTAACGGAAATGTAGTGCTAAGTTGATTATTGTTTTTGCATTCGTCGTAGTATTTTCCAATATGACTAGTTCAGCCGGAGGCAATGAATAATTCACCCGCTTTTGCAAAACAAAACTTGTTTTGGACAATGTTTACGAAAAATAGCCTTTTTTCCTTAAATTTTCCACATGGTTTTTATTCTATTCTTTATAATTTTTTTCTATAAATGCCCTTGCAAAAACATCAAATTATTTCAATTGACTCAAAACGTTGAAATACAGTAGATTTGAGTTAAATGAATTACTGTTCGATTGTCGATTTCTTGATACGATTCTGTGCATTACCGTCTCAAAATAGTTGGTAAGTTTTATGCATTTTGTTTTCGATATTTGAATTAATTTGTGAACGTTATATTGCAAATTTGGATTTGTTATTTTGCTTTGATAATTATTTCTCTTTTCTAATGATGCTCTACATAAACGCCTGAAGCTGAAATAATGTTAATTCTCTCATAAAGAATGTTAATTGTTTTACGCTGGTAAAACCGATCTGTACTTGCTACCTATCGCATTGTGTTGTGTTTATTTTGGAAAACCGTCAAAGGTTTCACGTCAGAGTTCACGTCAAAGCGTCCAGCGTCAACTGTCATTCGAAAGACGTCGATTCTAGTGATTGTGATTTGTGCACCTTAGTCAATAGCGAACTGTTCGAATTGTGAACTTGGGTGTGCTTTACGAGTCATCTCTATCCGGTCGATATTTGCGCACGTTTAAGACTGTGGCCGAGTTTTCCTGTAACATTGAGACCGCCAGCTTAGGACACACACGCATACGATATGATTGAATGAATCATAGCTGTCCATTTCATCATAGATGGTTTTATTCCCCACGTTTTACCCACGATTTTTTTACATTGCATTAATGCTGTAGTTGCTCTGCGGGTAATTCGGGCAATATGTGGTTTCCAAGTTAGATTGTTGTCCAGAGTAACGCCCAACAGTCTTGCTTCCTTGGATAGTTCAAGTTTTGAGCGATTCATTTAAAAGGAACCCAAATCTGGATTCCGTTTGTGAGTGAACAGTACGATTTCGGTTTTCTTGCTACCAAGCTGTAGCTCTTGTTCCGAAGCCCAGTTTGCAGCAATATTTATTGCTTTCTGGGCCATCCAAAATTTTTTTTGATGACCTTTTTTTTTGAGATCGCCTAAAAAAATTTTTTTTTTTGTTTGAAAACACCTGCGCCTGTGTCCTTGGTCATTGACCATGGCCTCGAGCATTCCTATCCTTGGCCTCAAGAGGGTCTGTCCTCGGAAGGACTGTCCTTGGCCTTGGCCTCGGAATTTTTTTGTGTACTTGGCCTTGGCATTGGCCTCGAATCTTGTGTTCTCGACTCTACCTCTGGTTCATAGATCCTACAGTAATTGTAGGATGTTAGGATCCATGGTCGTCGTTCCAAGGTCGTTCCAACGAAAAGAAGAGGCGCTAGAGAGCTACAAATTATTTTATTGTTCTGGATTGCCGCACTTTGGATCTTTGGAGATCTGCTGCATTTTGCTGACAAGGCTGTAACGCCGCTGTACGGTACCGGTAGGTAAATGGTTAGAAATTGGAGGAGGGTAGTGTACTAGGCTAGTGTCGTAGGCTAGGAATTGTAGTAGCAGCGTTGATCCGAAAGTGCTAGAAACAAATGACGGGCATGAGCAATCTAAACTCACACTGTAAAAGCAGCAGGCTACCGGTATATTCATTAATAGCCTAGGTTTGAACAATTGACTTTTCAACAATGTGATTTTTTGAAGGAAGGCTTTATTTCACCGGAAATTTTTATCTAGTTTTTTATTAATTCTGACTCAAATCTAACACAAACTCAAATGCTTACTCTAAGACTATTCCCAAATCGAACCCTAACCCAAACCCTAACCTAAACCCTAATAAATCTTAACCCCTAAAAAAGCAAATAAAAAAAGCGCGGATGAATATTCTCATTCTCGATTTATTCTCTTTAAGTTGAATATGTTCGGTGAAATAGTCACTACCTTTTTTTTTGAAACGTTTACTGTATGCTTACCATAAAGATTTAGTGCGTGCTGGCAACTTATTCCAATATTTACGACTCAGTTTGCAAAAAGTTAGCTTTTGAAAAAAAAGCAATTTTTTTAAAAGATTAAATTTTAACTAATCCAAAATGTTGTAGGGAGTACTTAAATACATTCATTACAGAGTAGGCTATTTCGCTTTCACTAGAAAATACTGCACTGTACTGGTAGGCTTACTGGCATTGCTGGTAAGTTAAACTACCGTATGCATCCTGGTTATGATTATCAGTGTATTGGTAGGCCTAATGATTGAGTACCGGTAGGCCTATAGGCTACTGGTGTTGCCTGTAAGTTAAACTATGGATCCTGCTGGTTATGATTGTTTATGATTATCAGAGTACCGGTAGTGATTGCTGATCAAGATTATCAGAATAAAACACACCTATTAACAGATTAAGTCGTATATTTTTTATTTGCTGAAGCATCCAGCTGGGATTATGTGCAAAAAATAAAGAATAATCCAGAACATATCTTTACCAAGTTTCTCCAGTTTACGTCTTAGCGTTTTTGAGACATTTGATTTCAAAGTAAGGAGATCTCCCCAACATTGTTGCCAGTTAAAATTTCATTTTTAAAATAATGTTTATAGTAGTCTGTCACATTGGTTTGAAAGCTCCTAAATGCCAGATATATGCATGAATTAGTCTTACAACAGAAATACTTCAGAAATTTAAATAGTGTATCCTAGTTCCTAGAAACTTGGATTTCAGCTGGCAACAATGTCAGGGAGATCTCCCAAATTTGAAATGAAATATCTCGGAAACAAAAAATCGTAGAAAGCTGAAATTTAGCAAAGAAGTGTTTTAAATGTTTCTATAATTTTTGCCCATAATCCCAGCTGGATGCTTCACCCCCTTTTTAGGGTCAAGATCTGAGATTAGTGTTTCAGTTTGAGTTAGGGTTAGATTTTGGATTAAGTTATGAAGAGTACTGTAGGAATTTGAGTTTGGGTTAGATTTAAGTCATAATAAAAAAGTAGCTAGAAATTTCCATTTTCCAGTAAAATACTGGTATGAAAGGCAGTGTCTGCTGCACCGGCCCGGTTTCCAACATCTAATTGTTGCTGCACCGGCGGCGGCGGTCATTTTCTTTTGCTGTTCAATTTACTATCTCTCAGGCTGGCATCGCTGCCCGAACCCTAACTCTAATAATAAGATTTTAGAGAAAAAAAAAGAGTATGAAGCGAAACAGCTCTCTAGCGCTATTTTTAAAAAGCATGTCCTGCGGGTATCGATACCCCCACCCTCTGCATTGCAGTCAAGCGCACTAACCACTATGCCATCAGGGCTTCGAATTCGATGTGACAAAGTGCTGTATTTAAAGCGAATCAATGCGAAAAACGCAATCCGGTGCAGCAGCGATTTGATGTCTGAAACCAGGACGGTGCAGTAGACACTTCCAGTATGAAATACCAGTAACACCTTCCTGACAAACATCTGTTACTGGTTATGAATCATATACCAGTAGTACGTTGTAAAATGTTGAGGAATCCACACTAAACAAATTTTGTTTCAGGTTTCAATCCTGACATGCACCTCTACTCAGCAGGGCATGGTATGGAATGGAAAATGGAATGGAATGGAACGGAAATTTCGGTATGGAGTATGGAAGATGCCAGAATGGAATGGAATGGAAGATTTCACAAATGGAATGGAAGACAATCTTCAATACTTCCGTACCAATTCCATATTAGATTTCGTGCATTGTATTTACAGAAAAATACATACCGATGTCGGGTAGTGATAAATAATATTGTCACAGAAGTATTCAAGTTCAATATCTACGCATAGTATTTGTCGACAAATTGCAGTACATTGGTTGTGTACATTGCACAAATAGTGTACGTAATGCATCGTTGTAAGAACAGTACATTACAATTTAATTGCAGCTTTGATGTTACAGTTGACGACCTTGATAGATTTGACTTGCTGTTTTTTTTATTTTGAGGCTGACAATTTGCCTAGTCATAAATTTTGTTTTCTTACATCGTCACGAAAACTTGTATTTAGTATTTTGTCCCCGTTTCAGCTAAATTTTATTTATATTTTTAGTTTTTAAGCTCATAGTAATTATTTTTGGTGTTAAAACTTGGTATTTCTATCACGGTAAATGTTCTAGTTGATGTGAGAGCAAACTAGTGCTGTAATTATTAAACCATAGGCATAGCCAGTAGGTCCGGGCCCCCTGCCTACCCCCCCTCTCGAATAAAGCTACCGATGATAAAAATGATGACACAAAGCCTATTTATTCAGTCTTTTAGCATTTTTGAAGTGCAACAGTACATGTGTACAACGGCAATCAGCAATAACTTAATATTAATAATGACAACCAGGGGGCCCATGCTCTCTCAATTTAAATTATTATCAACCAATTTGAATGTACAAGCCGGGAGAAATTCAGTGTTTTTGTCCTAAAAGGTGCAATCTCAGGCCCTCATCCAACTTTTTTATGCAATAATATGTTTTAGGCCCCCAACTAACTTTTATATTACAGTAACATAATTAGTAACCGTTTATGGCATTTAAAGTACCAACTTTAAATAACTTTAAATTATCAACTTTAAATAACAATCCATCTCCATCTCATCAGTTTTCACGCGACAAAGTGCTTTTGAAAAAACCTAGCTAGGGTAAATGCTTATTGAAAAAATTATTGAATTTGAATCGAGGGTGCCTGGGCCCCTGGTCGTACTTATATTCCTAAAACTGATTATTTCCACGACAATACCAAAATCGTCAAAGGCAAATCTTCGAGTGCATTATTTCATGCCAAAAATGTTGCAGAAATCAAGTACCTTAATTTCCTTGACTTGGGCCAAGTCACAAAACTTAATCCCAAAATGCAAGATTTTAAACGTATTTTGGACTTCACATGAAGTAAAGGGAGTGATTTGTTCAACTGGCTTTCAAACATCAAAAATTTTGTTGTTTCAAATGGCTCTGAAAACATGCAAAATGTGATTCGAATTGCATTAAAATAGCCATTTTTTTCCAAAAAATTACAAAAAATCACCCAGCAGCCTGAGGGCTCCGCCCCCATGCCCCCTCTGTGACATGTTTGAGTTGCACTAATTTACTCACCACGTCTCTCAATTTTAATAGGACAGAAAAATTTTTAACTTGCGGTTCTAGTTCTTCCTCTATAGCAAATCCAGGTTACGAGCCAAATCAGACCCCAAGCTTTTGATCTTTCATTCTTTGTCCAATAAAAAGTCCCACTTTTCAAAAACTTCTGATGACGTCATTGTATGTGATTTGCGATTTAGCCCTCCCCCCTATTCAAAATCCAGGCTACACCTATGCATTAAACCATGAACAATATGTATACCAGATACCAGTTGTTGCATCTTAGTATTGTTGGCACACCTTCACGAGCAGTTGCTTGCAACATTGCAAAGACGCTAAGCAACAAAATATACGTTGCATTGCTTCCAGTGTAAAATTTCTTTGATATGGAAGTATGGAATGGAATATGGAAGAAAATTTTAGTATGGAATGGAAGATTTTAGGTATGGAATGGAAGAAAATTGCCAGTATGGAATATGGAAAAATCGTCTGCCATTCCATTCCATACCATGCCCTGCTACTCAGGCATAAAGTAAAAGCAACAATATTTACTAGTTTTGTACTCAGTACTGTGTATAATTTTCAGGTAGTGACTATTTCACCGCAAATTTTCAAGTTAAAGAGAATAAAGCGAAAATGAGAAATATTCATCCACCCTTTTTTTATTTGCTTTTTTAGGAGTTAAAATTAGGGTTTAGGTTAGGATTTGGGTGAGGGTTCGATTTAGAAATAGTTTTAGAGTAAGCCATGGAGTTTGGGTTACATTTGAGTCAGAATTAATAAAGAACTAGATAAAAATTTCCGGTGAAATAAAGCCTTCCTGATTTTTATTAGCAGTTTATGATATTAAACTATATCAATAGCCTTAGAAAAATCAAACTATAACTCATGTTTGGTTGTATGGGTCCTACATCTGACATTATGTCAATAGTGTGGATTCTAGAAGATTTCAATTTAAGTGTAAGATTATCGTAATTGAAACCAATGCTGTTGAAGAGAAATTTATGTACCTACTGGTATCTGATTTGTTGTTGTTGTGGCGCATATTTATCCTCCTGTCATCGGACAGCGTCAGATGTTGATATATATCGGCTGATCTGTGCATTTTTTATTGCAATGACTACTTCGTGGTTGGAGGAATCCTGATTTCAAATTTTGTTGTAAAGAATTATTTCATCAAATTCAAATTCTTAATTATACTTGCTGTATCGATATTACGCCAAAGTATGTAATGAGGTACAGGGTAGCAGGGCCCATCTCCACATCATTGTGCCTAGGCAACACAGCTCCTTTGAAAGAAATGTCAGATGTCGTGGCAGTTGCAAGCCTTTGGCAAAGCTGTATCCAATTTGACCAGCCCAAGGTTTAAACTTCAGACCCCCTACTTCAGAGACAAACATAATACTACTTAACCAACTGGACAGTATAGAAGTATTTTATGAAGACAGTATTAGAGCTATGACGGTATGACGCAGATTTTTTATTCTTTTGACTTAGCAATGTAACAGCAGCCTGTGCTTCTTTTTATTGTGGTTGTAGTTCTGTTAGCTTAGCCCTATTGCCTATATATTGAATAGCTGAAGCTGATTTAGGTAGCTTTAGGCTGCTTTATCACTGACTATGTTTTGCTTTGGGTTACCGGTAGCAAATTGAACTATGCTGTAGAATATAAAGAATACCTATATCAACAAACTTGTCAAAGATGGCTGCATTATCTGCAGTGACTTGGGCAGCGTATTGGATTTTGCTTCCAGTCATATTAATAACCAGTAAGTACTTGAAGCATTCTCAAATATCTTTAAATTATAGCCTCCTTGTCTATTGAGGTAAGTGCAGAAATGAACCAATCATTTGGTAATTTATCTGATATTCTACAGTAAATCCAATCATTGGGTTGTTTTTATGCAGCCAGGGTGTGGAATTGGGAAAGTTAGATGCTTGCCCCCCCCCCCCCTTTTAAAAATGTGCTACAATTTTAAGCGTATTTTGAGCCAAAAAAGTTTAATATAAGATTTGCCAGCTACACAGAACAAGCTCAGAGCTTGTTTTTAATTGAGAATCTTTCCTGGTTGACGTTTTCACAATTTTCCTGCTTGACTTTGAGCATTGAAAGGAATAGTAACAAGCCTGTACCATGTGTGATAGGCAGGTGGCAGCTTGACTTGAAAATCGAAAGGTTTCTTTTGCTGGTAAATAAAGATTGTAAATAATGACAAGATAAATGAAGTTGGAACTCATCTTTTAACTTAATGAATAAACATGTAAATTTACAAAGAACAACTTAAAAAAAAGCAAATTACTTTGTTATCAGGTTGTATTACCCCCTTTTTGATTATTTGTTAATTGAGTTTTTGTTTTTCAGGCGTAATATTTCGTTTCAATCTTTTATCCTGCATATATTTGCTTTTTCTTCTTGCTTTGCCGTTTACACCCCAACATTCTCTATTAAATTTTGGTGAGTATCTTCGCATTCTTGAATTTTTTTTCCTACTGATAGTTGGCTTTCACCAATATATGTATAAATAATTATATAAACAAAAATAACGATACAACTTGTTATTAAGCAATTTTGGATCCAAAGATTTTTTGACTTTATAAGGAAAATTACCAGTATGGTATTTGAATGTAAGCAAACTTGTCAAAAAGTTTGTTCCAAACAGGCATAAGATATAATGCCGAAATGTTCCAAACAGGCATAGTGGGCAGTTGGCACTGCTTACCCTATTATACCTGTTTAAAAAACCAAATGGTCGAAACATCATCTGGAGGGAAAATTTTTGTTAATGTTGCCAATGACTTTTTAGTTATGAAAAAGATGACATCCTCACATATTTTTTCTCTATGGTTTGCTGCTTAGTAGTAAAGAAATGCTGCACAATTGTTGCTTGGTAAGAAGTTTTTTAGTACCCAATAACCCAACTGCATTTTAGTGCTATAAAAACTTCATTGCTGTAATACTGTTCCTATAAAACTGGGTGCATTAATATTTTTAAGCCTTTATCTGTGTGTGTGTGTTTTTTTTTAATTCTGTTTTGAGAAAATTGTCATGAATAGTATAAATTGTGCTGCACATATTGAAGCTGTGTGATGACCAGAAACAGGGGTGCAGTCAGACAGAGCTCCAAAGAACTGTAGTTGCCAGTCAGCTACAAAAATTTTGAGTTATATTTCCATGTAGGTATGAGCTCACTTGACCCTTTATTGCTACCAACACTAGCCTAAGGCTTCTCAAACCCATACTGAGGTCAAAAAACTTTTTGCCAGGTGATGATTTTCAGGTCCATGACAACTGACCACTGCAAACTGACCGTGAACCAACTGACCTTCAACTAACCCTAATGTTGGTGGTTAGTCAGTTCGTGGTCAGTTTGTTCACAGTCGGTTTGCAGCGATCAGTTGACTTGGTTTGTGATTTTGCATGCTGCTTTGTATATACTGTATTCATTGGAGTATAAGTTGCATTTTTTGTGCCAAAATATCGTCCAAAAAGTCAAGTGCGACTTATACAGGATAACATGAAGTTCATCCTATACAAAATTTTTTCGAGGTATTTTCTATTGCCTTCCTATTGCTATCGCCATTTACACGATCATGTTAGTTGTTGTCTTCTATGCCAGTCACATTACAATTTCTATGCTATCGTTTTTCTCACCATCAATCATGTTAGTTGCTGCCTGTCCATGCAAGTCATGTTGTGTTGCATCATATGTGCCACATCAAGTGCCATCATGTGTGTGCATGAATGTGTTTGAGGACAGTGACTTAGATGGTTTTTAATTTTTTATGTTGATTGCAATGAATAAATGTCAGTGTTAAAAAAATTTTTTACTCTTTTTCATGTCAAGTATGGGAATTTTACTCTTTTTCATGTCGCATGCAAATAAGTTGCATGTGACTTACACACACATGCAACTTATACTTGAATAAATACGGTATATCAAGTGGCCTGCTGTCATGAGAAATATACCATGATACACACAGCAAAAAGCCTATCAGCTACCAATAGTCTTCTAGGCTATCTATCTATATATCTGACTGATACCTAAAAAGAAAATATTTAGTGATGTTCAAAACACTCATTGTTGTGATTATATGCAAAATGCATTTAATTTTTAGTATCATGGGCAAACTTCTCATTGTGTTTGGCTTGTATGTCTGGGCTTTTTATCCTGGGTCATATTGGATTCCAGATTGCTCTTTTGGCTAACTCTCCATATGGATCCTTAGTAGGAGATGATTGTAAGTACCGGTATATATTATAAAATGTAAGGATGCCTTTGTTGTATTATTAAGTGGAATAACCTTTATTTAGTTAAGTACAAACCTAGGTAAATAAATTGATAAAAAGTATTATGCAACTGCTTAATTCAAGTGCTGATTCGTGCTGTCTTCATAGAATTCAGTATTGGGGGAAAAATGATACATACATTATGTTAGCATAACCAATATTCTTGAGTGTAAGCTTTAAGTCTCAAGTTTGATGATATAGCTTAGTTGGTAGGTCATCGAATCAGTGGTTGAAAGGTTGTTTGGCTGGCTCCTGGTTAGATTCCCAAACTGGCAATGTGGTATTATGTCCCACTTCCTATTGGGGCCATGCAAAAGTGATCCCTCTAACTTTTTTACTAATCAGTGGGTGCCCAAGCTTTTCTCGAAGCAGTTGTGCCCAAAGTTGTAAACATCTGTTTGTGTGCCCTAAACTTCACACCAATCCAGAATTAAAATATATGTAAAGCCATATTTTCGCAAAATTGTTGGCTTTTCTAAAGCTATGTATATGATATTGCCAAAAAGTATTTGCCCTTGATCCAACAAATTGCAGATTCGCTGACAAAAATTGGCTTAGTGAGAACATTGCCGTACAGTCTTACTATTATACCATGGTCCAGGCTGATGCAAACAACCCAAAAAGAGTTGCTCTGTTTAAATGTGATTAGACATACTTGCAGACTTGAATTGCTGATTTCTGCGCTTGAATGCTTCAATGTAAATTATCTTGATTCACTGGTAAACAAAATTTTAGGGAAAAATATTGAACAAATACCTAGGAAAATTGTCAAAAATAGAAAGTACCAGTAGTTCTAGAGTTATCAAAACTGACAATTTGCAGATTTTTTAAATCATTGTTGGTGCATTTCAATAATTTTCATTTCTATTCTACTAAATTGGTATTTGCCAAATCTTCATTTGCAATGTCATAATAGGAGCCATAAGAACCTGTATGTGCAATACCAATATTTTGCATCCTTAGTTGGCTTGAACCTGCTTGTATTTGATGTATACAATTATATATTCATCTATTTCAGGCAGTATTGCGGAAAGCATAACACGATATATTGGATTTGTCAGGTATAATATTACATTACAGTGCGTACTTCGATTATCTGGTCAAGTTGGGCAACCTTCTTCGAAAATCTTGGCCGGATAAGAAAAGTATCTATCATAGGGTACCCATCATTCACCACCTGCACCATACTTGAAGAACCTAATGAATGAAAAAACGAAACTAGTATGAGAACAAGCTTAGCCACGAAACAATTTAAGTACAAAATAAGAAATGAGCTTCTTGACAACATTGTTGGCTTTCTAGTTTTTTCCTGCTGTAAAAGGTCTAGATTTTTACTAAATAATTGAAATTACCTATCTGGTGAACCCGGCCAATTAATTGAGCGGCCAATTAATTGAGCGGCCAATTAATCAGGGGCCGAATAATCGAGGATGCACTGTACTCAAGAAAAATTGTTTGCTATGGTTTTGCAAATATGCATTATTAGAAAACTCCTAAGCAATTCACTTGACTTCAATAAGGAAAGCATCAAACTACTGTTTTAAATCGACTTTGAAAATACCAGTGTACGGGTATCTTCCAAAAGTAAGGTACTATCTTTTCGAAATAGGTCCATTCTGTGTGGTATTCTTTTCCATGCTTATATATTTGCATTACTGTATCACAAATCCCTCTAATCCGTATAATATTGAAAATCTGAATCTCCTTTTCTCAAATAACGATTTCGAAAACAACAATAATAGAATGTTGAAAAACTATTGCAAAACAGCAGTTATGTATTGTGAATGAGTCAGTGCCTGTTTGCTTGTCTTTTTTGTTCCTGTGCTTGAGTACTTCAGTACCGAAGTTTTTCTCATTTTTTTCATCAATCATCTAATTTCACATCATGTTGGAGTGTCTAGTATAATACAACACTGTATAAGAAGCTACAGTACATCATGAATAGCTTAATCATGCTCAAGATTGTGGCTTGACTTGATCAGGAAAAGAGATTTTGCTGCTACAATTTTATACTGGAAATCCAGAATGATATTGATTTATTACAAATATTCAAAATGTTTTTTTTTTTATACTGGAAGTCCAAAATGATATTGATTTATTACAAATATTCGAAGTGTTTTTTTTTGTCACGTTTGAATTTAATCTTAAATCATTTGTATCTTCTTCAAGTAGAATTAACGCTTTGTTTTTGTTGTCAGGTTTAATCATGTAGATGTTGGAAACGTTTTTCGCATACTTCTTCCCGACGTTGCTGTTTTTTTGGCGGCTACTCTAACTTACATTCTGGTCAAAAGAGTTAAAAGTAAGTTTTGGTAATTTTAAACGATTTGTTAATCAGTATAGGACGATAAGTCTATGCACTTTGGTTGACTGTTGGTTTCAGGTTTTCTCTAGAGGTGTTATTATTTACTTATTTAGGTAGTAGGTAATGGTCAATCTTGGTTGTTTGATTTTATGTCTGCATTTATTTGATGTAACGTGACAGATGCATGGTTATTACATGAAGTATTTTTCGCAACGTTTAAAACATTGATAGTTTTATTTAGTGTTTTATGTTTTAATTTTTATCTCAGTTTAGCCTTGGTTTTTCATTGATTATTATTTTTGAGCGGCAATTGGATGTTGTAGTGTTGCCACCAGCAAATTTGTCTAAATGTCGAACCTCGTTGTGCGACCTTCTAAGGTTTTATAAAACCAATTATAAGAGCCTATCGGTATTTTACTTCTGCGTTTGTAAAGCACCATAAGTAAAAAATCGATTATTTCCTGTAAAGCCTCTGTCGCTGTGCAACCCGTTCGGGTTTGCTCAGTTTGACGGAAAGGTTTCTGGGAAATACTCCTGGTTTTGATCTGCTGAGGGCTGCTGATAGAGCTAAAAGCTCAAAACTGCACTGTCCAGCTCTATGCATGGAATTGTTGTGTTACAGATAACGCTGTTGGTTACTTGTCATTAGAAAAAAATGGTACGAAGAGAAGTTCGAGGACAAAACTTAAACATGACTGTGTGTTTTTTGTTACCATGGTCTTTATGGCTCTTGCAGGTAATCAGTTACTATCGTTTTAGCGTTTTTATACGTGCATCTTTCACACCCAGTACTTGATCACAGTGCTTGCTTATTGCTAAATCGCACCAAAAGAAGTGCCAAATTACGAAGGAACTGTGTCAACCAAGGAGTTTATCTGTCAGCCATGTTATTTTGGTGGCATAGACATATGACACGTTACTTACTTAATTTGTCTGTAGCGTGGCTTAAAGGGCAAAGTCGACCTTAATCGCATGATCTGGGTTCAACTCTCATCCTGGTCACGTTGTTGCGTTTTTGGATAAGACGCTTTACGATCATCGTCTCTGCTTAGTGGCTTCAAACAAGCAGCAAATTTAGTGAACAAGAATTCGAAGAAAAGGAACATTGGATTATTGGAAACTCCTACGCTAGTGCTGATTCCTCCTGCCACGAAGTAGTTACCCCAATGAAAAGTGTGCGGCCAAATTTGGCCTCAAGGGTGGAACTCATCAAAATTAAAAAAAAAATTGTGAGTTGATCATCACGGCTGATTGTGATGTCACTCTTTCTGTTATTTCATAAGTGGAATAAGTTTTGCACTCTATGTAAGTTTGTTAAATTACATGGCTCATACATAAATTGTGCTGGTTGAAGTGAGAACATCAGAAAAACATCGCATCATGCTATTTCAATTTAATTTTGACCAAAGAATGCACAGATTTTGATACAATGGCTTGAACAAAACTTCATAGTCGGGCGTTTCCTCTTGTCCAATTCATTTCAAAATTGTTTTATTATTTCTAAATAGACTTGACTTCAAAAGTCAAGTTGCTTCAAAGTAAAAAAACTTTTTTTTTAATGCGTCACGGAGGGTCTTTTTGGCTCCTCTTTTTGTAAAGAATGGGGTTATATTGTACAAATTTCTGATTTTACGCTTAGTAGATCTGTGTTAGAAAATTTGATGCTTAAGGTGAAAATCTTTTGTCCAATTTTCTATCTGCCAAATTTTTGTTTATTCCTTTTTTTGTTGTTGCAGGAATTGCTTATCCAAGTATTATATCCAGTATTTACTTGTTGGTATTCATTTCACTTGGGACAGTTTGGACGTTTTTGAAGTCGTTAGTGCATCGCTCGACTGTAATTCTGAGGTATAATGCATTTAAATATTGATGATAGTTTGCACTGTTGTTCACTGTACATAATCACCATTTCTACATGGACCAGGAATTTTACCCATTTAAACAAGGTTGTTTAGAAGACGGGACGTTTAGGCGCCAGAACCTTTTTCACAAATACCAGATAATTTTAGTAAATTTGAAGGTTTTCGTCATAGGTAGTTTTGGCTGGTAATTGACCTAGTACGTAATTACTCGGCGAATAAAAGTCCCGGCACATACAATTACCGGTCCCTAATCATCCTGCGCATAATCGTCCACGCGTAATAGTCACACTCTGCTATTTTAGTGCTTGACTTCGAAATTGGTTTGAGCAAAACTTTATACAAAACTAAAATCATTTGACATCATTTAATAATACTGTATAACTGTTACTTAAAAAGTTACTTAGTACTATTAAATTGTTGCATGAATATGTTATACTCAAGTCGGTTAAGGTTTTTCTTGGATTATTGAATTTTGAAGTGACTATTTCACCAGCAATTTTGAATATGTGAAAGATTTTAGAAGGAGAATCATGCATCTACGATTTTTTCAAAGTTGGATTGGACTTTGGGATAAGGGTTATCGTCAGTGTCATTGTTACATTTAGGGTTAAACTTACTAATGCGCTTAATATAAATTTGCTGACGAAAAAGCATACCTATGGAATTTTAATCGAGCCATTTAAAAAAAAAATTGGTAGGCTGAATGCATATTATGGACTGACCAAGTACAATACCCTCAGTCCACACCAGGCTTGTCCATGGGAATGGATTCCCATGGGAAATGTCCCATGGGATGGGATGGGACAGCACGCATTGTATTTGCCATGCGACATATGAGACAGAAATTGATGAGCAGGAAATTGAAAATTTGCTGAATGAGCATAGTAACTCGGAATACCCGTGCCAGAATGATAATGAATTGTGAACTCTTCTGAACTTTAAAGTTAACGAAATCAATAAAATTTGTCATTTCGTATCTCTCTTTATACGTGTAGTCCTATCTAGTACACACTATACTTATATTTTCATCTATTCGTTAACTTTTCACGAATTGTATTTTGATGGGAATCCCATGGGATGGGATGGGACAGGCATGAACTGCTATGGCATGAGAAAGAAAAATTTCTCCCATGGACAAGCTTGGTCCTCACACGATTGAATTTTTCCCCATTGGAACCAAGCAGTCTTCCATTTTGGTGGCCCAGCCTAACAAAAGACTTGCAAACAGAACCCAAAAAAAGGTGCTCTGGTGTCGTTAGACTGACGCAGGGTGCTTGTTTTATATGAACGAACAAATAGACATTTTAATGTAAATATCGTATAGTAGTAATTTGTGTAAGTTTAGAAGGTGTAGCTAATCAGCATGTTAAATCGAATTTTGACCGTCGCTTCTTAAATAGAATTGTGGATTGTCTGTCACATAGCTTATTGTGATATCCTTGTGCATTTTCAGAAATACATGCACTAGAGGAAACATGATACCGGTAGTGCGATAAATTATTTCAGTATTTTTTTGAGATTATCTGTTTCATTTATGAGTTCAATTTATATTAGAATATCCTATTATAGTTTTGATATTATGCTTCTACTTGGACACTTTGTTATTTCGTTTCATCCATTAGCAAAATGTAATTCTTTAGCAAAATTGCCGCTGAAATTCAGCATGACATTTTTTACCAGCTTATCAATGATGTTAAAATTTAGTTGAAGGTAACGTTTTACTCGATTAAAATTTGAGCAAATGTTAAATTTATTCCAATCAGTGGTTGAGTAAAACAGAAAACCAGGTTCGATTCGCGGTCAGGTTGAACCAAAGGCAATAAAAATTGATATACAGCATCCCTGCTTGACGTTCAGCATTAAAAGAAACATTGTGAAGTCTCCACCATGTGTGATAGACAGGTGATTAATCGTTGATGCATCTTTATCCTTTTTTCACGAGAAAGTTACGGTGGCGCTATCCTTTGGACGAACCCACACCCGCTTAGAAGTTGATCATTTTCCAAAATTTCGGGTTGACGTTTGACTTCTTCCCGCGTAAACTTGCTGCTTGTTTAAAATCATGAAGCAGAGATAATCATCGTAAAGCGTCTTATCCAAGGACGCAACAACGAGACCAGGGTGCGGGTTGAACCCAAGATCATGCGATCAGGGTCGTCGCAAAAATGACGCCTTAGCCCTTTCGCCCACGCTGCCAACATGATGGCAGCTTGACTCGATGACCAAAAGGTCCCTTCACTGTCTCCTGGCCAAGGCAACTTAGTGAATAAAGATGAAATTAATTATAATTTTTGCTCGGTCATTTGATGTTTTGATGTTATATTACTGATGAGTATCTTATTTTCATTATCATCATCATTGATGTTAATATCTGGCTTTTCGTCATGGTAACGGGAATGTGGGAACAACAACTTAAAGAGTTATTGCTCGAAAGGTTTGATTGAAGGAGTGATAACTACTTGAGGTAATAAAGAAGTGCTCCAAACCTTGTTCCACTATCCCCAAGAATAGATTTGAACTGTTTGACTCCGTACCATTGGGAACCCAGCGTTTCCAACTTTTGTGAGATCAGAAAATCGATATTCTGCAAGAAGGTTTGCAAAGTCATCCTTTCCTGATTTCAAAAACGTTCAAAACACAGGGTTGCCATTAGTACAGATTAAAACGGATTAAATCTATTTTCGTGGATAAGGGGAACAGTGAAACAAGGTTTGGGGCAATTCTTCATTACCTCAAGCGTTCTCAATTCTTCAATAAAACACTGATCTCGAGCAGGATTTGTTGAAGGTTGAATTGTCACATTTCACGGTCTCCCACAACCTTCATTTGGCTTAGCTCGGTAAAGTTCTTAGTGATTCGCGATTTCTATCCAGATCCTCAAGTAATTAACCGTCTTATTCTTGGTCGTTTCCGTTTTTATGTTTGTGGTTTATTTAAAGTTTTCGTTTGTTAATTACTCGTAGAACAATAAATTTTTAATCCAGTAATTACGTATTACGTAATCGTATCTCAAATAATTAAAATGTTTTAGAGCTATTCTATCTGCCGTCACATTTCTTCAATTGTTATTACTGTACGTCTACCAGTTGCAATTCATGCAGACTTACATTCCACCTGAAGCATTATACTCAAGGTATATGAAGCTATTTCATTTGAGAAGTAATGTTAACACAATAGACATTTACATCAATTGTGGTTCGCGTTTTTTCTAGAAACTTTTAATAGATATCAGATACTAGAAAAGTTTTTTAACATTTAAATTTTTTCGTGTATTTTAGCAGTGCAAAACCAGTCGGCATCGATTGATTTTTTTTGTCTGGAGTAAACAATTTTGCTCATAATTTTTCAAAGAATAGAACTGCACTATTTCTTTTGTAGATTGGCTAAGCTTTGACTCCAGTTTGGTAGATGTTTAAGATCGACTTTATTTTCAGACTACTTGGTCTTACTGCGATTATACAGACTGACTGTTCTGTCACTTACAAACTACTATTGAATCCTACCAATCGCTGGCCGGAATATGTCAGTCCAGTTTGTGTATTCTTGCTCCATTGGATCTTAGCTGCCGGAGTGCAGATGTACCGTACTGATTATCAGGTATGATACTAAATATCAGCCAAAGTGAGAAACTCCATTTTTTAATTTTGAGATTGAATCACTTCTCGCAAAGTTTAGTTTGAGGATCGAAGATAAGTTGAAGTGGTATTTTTCTTTACTCGTGATTTATTTTATAGGTTTATAATTTACAATTTTTTGGAAAAATTAACTTCAATAGATCAAAAAAAATTAGATTTTTTAATGCAATATACTGTCAATTCTGCGGAATTGGTTGTTGATTAATCGGATTTAGAAAGGCCTGTAGTGAAGCCATTTGTACGATATGGACCTTGATTAAACCTGAGATCGCTAATAGAGCTTTGGACTATGCAATTTCAAAATCTAACCTCCATTTTTGCTGTAGCTCTTAATTGTGTAATTTGATATACTGCCTGTCAAAAAATCAAATGCTGTACTGTACTGCCTTTTTGCAAGTATACTCAAACAAGTCATTTAACTTAAATGCCTAACCACTGCATTTTTGCAAAAAATTGGTGAAACCGCTACTGCAAATTAACGCATTTTGCTTATTTATTGCTGCAAAGGCGTTTAACCGTTATACTGAATTGCAATAATAGTGAGGTATTTTATGTGATTTATGATCTCTCATTTTTTATGCTTTCTTTGAAATAAAAGTTCTCCTGCATCAACATTTGGGATCGTATGCACCAACTTGGATTAAGTTTGATTCGCGGATTAACAAACCTTTGTGGAAAAGTTTGGAAAAATGGTTGGAAAAATTGCTAAAATGATTATGAAATTTAATGATTACTTCTCTGAACTTGCGAATTCAGTTTTTTGATTGTAATAAGTTCAATGGTGTCGAAGATAAAAAATTGATAATGCGCCGATCAACGTTAATTTGCGTTGCGCATACTACCCCTGGTATACAAATTGATATTTTAGCACTATTTATTGCAATTCCAACATTTTTTTTTAGTTTAAAATTTAACGCGTTTCATATTTTTTCTCAAAATCAAGTTTTAATATTTAACTTTTCACCTGATCATTGTGAACCGCTTGAAATACTTGTAACTGCATGTCAGTGCAAAGCATGAAATTAGCATGCAAAATCATGCAATTTAACCAGTGCTGGTAAATTTGCTGACAGCGTAACAGTGCTAGAATATATTTGCCACGTAGGCTCTGCGAGGGAAGGTTGGCCCACTTCCAGCAGCTGGAACCTCACAATCAATTTTTCAAACTCGAAAATCTGGAGAAAAAAAGGTAAGTTTATAAACTGCATTTTGTTGTCACTACTCTCACTACAGATTGTCTTTGTTTTAAGCAATTGCAATTTGAGCCGACTTGGCAAGGTCGATCTACATTTGGCGTTTAGTTGTGAGCGTACGAGCGTATTTTTTTACACCCAGCGTAATTAAGCTCACATGTTTCATTATTTAATTGCTGTAGCTTCTTCTTACAGAATGCGTTGAAATGTAGTGCAGCGGAGTGGTTGCAGACTCGACGATTACCAACACCAGGTCGCGAGATTTTTAAAATCTGGACAAAAGGTCTTTTGCAACTTTTCGAATGATTTTTTGTACAATTGCTTGCCGAACGAATAGATCGATCAGTGGTCATGGGGATAGAGCGTCTGCTGCTGAAATGGTTGACTCTGGTTCGATTCCCTGTCAATTTAAGCCCAAAACGACTAAAGTTGGTATTCACAACATTCCTGCTGGACGTGCTGCAATATGGGATACCGTTTGGAAAAATATTATTTATTTTGTAACACCGCTTTTTTGAGCTTATTTACCATGAAATTTGTCCAATATATTTTTGTAGGAGTTTTTTGTTCCAACTTAGTGTATTTCGTCGTATATATACATCGAAAACTTCTGATATACAGGGTGTCCATAAAGTCCGTGTGCACTTTGCACTTAAAGTGCACTTAAAGTGCACTTAAAGTGCACACGAACTTTATGGACACCCTGTATATCGGAAATTTACGATATATTTTGTAGGCTGTTTTTGTTCCAACTTAGTATGTATTTTGTTGTATACTGTATATATCGGAAACTTCCGAGATATATCGGAAATTTACGATGTATTTTGTAAGCGTTTTTTTTGTTCCAACTTAGAGTGTGTTTTGTCGTATGTCTATACATCGGACAAATTTCATTGTAAATAAGCTCAAAAAAACGGTGTTACAAAATAACTAATGTTTTTCCAAAAGGCGCCCCATATTGCACTAAAAAGGTATAGAACTAGAGTGCTGCAGACAGGTGGCAATTTAACTCGAAGACCGAATAATCTCGTCTCTTGGCCGAAGCAAATTGATAAATAAAGTTGCAAATACAATTTAGAAACTGAAAAAACTGCCAATTCACTTGCATAAAGTTTCTCAACAAAGGATACGTTCATGCGCTCACGACTGCTCGATAATTTTGGAATACGATTTGGTTAAACAATCTACCAGTAGCTTTTTTGATGCCTTACTGTTCAAACCGACTGCTAGGCTTTCAACACTTATTTTAAAGAATACTGACTGTTTAAAGTTTGATTGATAAAGAATGTCATTTGACCTCTGAAATTTTGATTTTTGGTCAATTTGAAGTAGGAAAATAAGTCTAAGTTCCTAATGTTGTATCCTAGCAGATTTATGAGATCGTTTTCCCTTTAACTAAATTGCCTCAAAATCATAGTCGCAAAATTTGTGTTTGGTAACCTGGCCCAGAACCGAACACAATTCCAACAGATGTGTTGAACATTTACAGAATATGGAAATAGTAAGTGTGGAGTGCCTTTCAACGTCAAAATTACTTTTAATAATATTCTAATTATCATTAATAATGCCGTAATTACGGTACCGTTATTATAATGAACTTTCATTGTTGACGAAAATTTGTAATTTTAATTGGGTACCATATTCAATTACCAAAGCTAAAGTGATGATTGTCTTGTACGGCAAAAGTTAGTGTTTTTGCTATTATGGGGCTGCAATTGAAAAAGCTTGTTGCGATATGTGAAAACGGCTATGTTAGAATTTTGCATGACATGCAATTTTAGTTTTGCTATCGCGAAAATTTCGTTTCGATTACATTGATGATCTGCAAATCATAATTGATCATGGAAAAAATGCAACTTTTAAAATCCTATTTAAAACTGAAATCACCCGTACTTCAGTCCGGACATATACGCTGGAACATAGTTTTCAAATGATCTTTTCGGTCGAATTGCTTTATAATGTTATTGTCATAGCAGAGTGATGTATGTTTGGAACCTGTTTTTGGCTCTAGCAGTTAGCGAATTATTTCCGACCCCACCCGTGCCGGATTTACATTGCGCGGGGTCCGTGGCACTTTTGGCTCTGGATGCTCAAGAGAAATGAAATCTCCGAAGTCAAAAGGTCTTCGCCCGATTTTCGTTGCATTTTCCTGTGAAATAGAGGTGAAGACCAAAAAAAAAGGACTTCGCTTGGTTTTCATTGCAATTATCAACTTTGAGCTCGGGGCCCCTGGCTCTGTGCCATGTGGTAAATCCGGCTTTAGCCCCACGGTTTTTGGGCAGCAGCATAAAACCTTAACAAAATACTAACTTGGTGTTTAATTGTTTTGAAATAACGGTGCTGCATGCTTGAACTTATTCTACTGTGGTTATGTTTAAGCTTTGTGTGTTCTTCATTCAATTAAACCATAATGCAGGTGTTGTTTGTGTGGAAATAGAGCGCTGTAAATTGAATCTTGTCCTTAACGTTTTTGCAGTGTTAATGATTAAATCAAATTATGCTTAACGTATGTTAATTTAAAGTTTGCCCCTGTTTCACTCTGACGATAACTTCCTCCATTTTAATGCATTCGGGCGATTTTGCGCATGTAAATTCAAACCCAAATTCGACTTGAGTCCAACTTGAGATCAACCTAGACTTAAGTTTAACTTAAGCGTAAGTCCGACTTCAGTTGAACTTGAATGTGTTAATAAAAAATTGAACTGTGGCTCTTTTCCGACTTTCAAGAACTCAAATCAGACTCGTCGAACTTAAAAGGTTTTTAGTCGGGATTTGAATTTTTATCAGCAGATTTTATTGGTCTGTGTTCAAGGGGATGGAGCGTCTACTGTTGAAGCGATAGACTTGGGTTCGATTCCCGGTCAGGTCAAACCCAAGACTATAAAATGGTTTCTATTTTACATCTTACCCGCTTGGCATTCAGCAATAAACGGGCAGTGTAAACGTGAAGCCTCTACTGTCTGTGGTAGACAGATGGGCACGTGGCAGCTTGACTCGAAGACGGAAAATTACCTGCGCTGGTGAAGAGTGATGGAATTGAAATCTCATCCAAGTTGCACTTGTACTCAAATTTGCATTCATTTTGTGGGGCTTAGTATTTATTTTGCAAAATACAATTAGGAAGAATGACTCATTTTATCTTGGCATTTCGTTGGCCCATCACCTGAGTTTTTAGAAATTATTTCCCCCAAAATTAACAGGGTTCAGTGAATGTTGAACAACATTTCAACATGCATTTACAAAATATAACATGTACTAATATGAAAAACAATGGGGCTTCCTTTCTTTGATAATATTTCAAACGTAGTTCTGAATGGTGTATAATTAGCTTAATATAGTACACAAATGCAGGATGTGCCATTGAAATAACAATGACCAATTACAGAGATATTCTGAAAACGTAATCGAAGTCGATGGGTCGGGTTCGACTTTACAAGTGGGGTATTTTTGTGTAGCGTTGTGTGGTTTTTCCTGGTTTATGGGCTTTTGTTTTTAATGCGCGGATATTTTGGTGGTGGAAAGTTTTAAATCTTTGATTTAATTCTTCGTTGTGTCAAGCATGCTTAATTTCTACCTGACACAATTGCTGATTTTCGTTTTTAATTCAAGGCACTCAAAAGATGACCTAGTTGAAGATCGATATAATTGGAAGATTGAAGAGGTGGTTGAACTTTCAAAAATAGGTCTTTAAATTGTTAGGTTTCCTTTGCAGTACCAAGCAATGGCCGAATAGATTGAGCATCTTGCTTCTAAAACGTTAGACTGTAGTTCGATTGCAAACATCGTGCATGAAAAACAATTTTTTACACCTACAGCAAGAACGAAGAGCGAAATGAAAATGGTTTTAAGAGTAAAAACCTAACAAACAACGGAAAAATGATTCAATATAAGAGTTATACAGGCCACCACGCAAGAGTGTGGTATCCTGTACGAATGCATAGCGGTGATACCATTACCCAACTAACGTATGATCTTTTGTTGTTGCTTTTTTTAATGTTGTTTTATAGAAATGATTCTTTTTCTCGCTGGTTTTAAAGTATGTTTAAAAAAGAATTTTAGCCATTTTCAAGCATATGCTGCATATGTACTGTCCACTCTTTTGTATAAGGACACTAGCCTCATTAATTAGATACTTAGAAATTAAGAGCATAATCAGAACAATGAAATACTCAGCTCAATAATTTATTGAGGGCATTGCCTTTGTTTAAAAAAAACAACAATAAAAGATCAATTTTAGTTACGATTATCATCTAAACTTTCTTGGCCTTTATATTGCCGTTGTTAATTTGTCGAACGATTACATTTATTTCAATAACCGTGATCAATAACAAAAGACAACTTTTAACGTAGCAAGAATAAATTTGTGTCACTTTATTCTCCAACCAAGTAACAAATGAGATTGAAATTTTAAGAAAAATAGCTTCAACCCAAACTTAACTAGTTCCTAAAAATGCCTCATCCTAAAGAGTGCAACGCCCTACTTTGTTATCCGCTGCGTTTTTCGAACATTGCTGCATGGTTTGGTTTTCATTTTTGCACGTAACGCTCATCCATACGGGCAAGATGAGGCAATATTACATTATACCGACTGCGAAAACATTTTTGCCTGAATCATTGCTGGTTACAAACGTATGGTGCTTAAACGACGTTTAGTATATCCTGCGTTTCATTCGTAGCAATCGCTTGCATGACACTGTAATGTCAATATTTGTTGCTATGTTACAGTGGGTGGAGCGGTATCAGGCACGCGCTTTGCTTGTTCAATTATCTTTGCTTATATTATTGCAATTGTCATGAAATGACAACTTCACGGTTTTACTGCGTTTGTGGCTTTGAAATTACAGCGGCACTTGATCAATTCTCAAGTTTGATTGACGTGACCTACTAGAATGAAAATTTTGTGCATTTGTTTCCTATATTAATCTTTGAACATTTGATACAGAATTTAGTAATTTTTGTTGAAATTCTAAACTAAACTGTATCGAAATTCTGAACCCCGAATAGTACTTGCTTTTAGTTAATAGACTTAGAGTATGAAATATTGCTTTCTTAGGTTTTCAATTTTTACCTCAAGTCCAAAGAAAAGGTTTTAAGAAAGTCCAATAATTTTTTTTGCTAGAATAACAAGAATATGTAAATTTCATTCTTAACCATAATTCTTTAACCAAGTAAAAATTTTCTCAGTGGACGCTCCTTGTGATATTATATCCTTGGAGAAACAATTTTGCTAGCTATCTAACATTTGAGTTCTCAATGTTTAAAAGCGACACTAAAAAATAGCCAAAAGCTTTTTATTTCTCCGGAGGTTCTGGGACAGTTTGAATTCGTCATGAAATAAGAGCCTATGAGAAGGTTCACTCTATAAAAAGAGAAAGAATTTACGAATGTAACCGATCAGTAGTCGAGTGGATAGAGCGTCTGCTACTGAAACGGTAAGCTCGGATTCGATTCCGGGTTGGGTTAAACCAAAAACTGAAAGTTGGTATTCACAGCTTCCATGCTTGACGTTCAACATTGACAGGGACAGTGTGAAGCCTCCGCCGTGTGTGGTAGGCAGATGGGCAGATGGCAGCTTGACTCGAAGGCCGAAAGGTCCTTTTGCTGCCTCCTAGCCAAGGCTACTTGGTAAATAAAGACGTTTTTACAATTACCTTGCATTTTGCCGCATTATAAAGTGACTCACAATAAACCAAGTTTTCGACTTCTTTTACTTAAAACTTCCTTCTGATTTAAGCCATTAGTGGATGCAGAAGATTTGCCGCAAAATTACGATGCTGTTGCCTCTACAAGCAGTGTCCATCTAAAAGAGGAACAGGAGGAACCTGCTTCTAGTAATGTCCAAGAAGAAGAAGTTCCTATTCCATCTGGTGAGAAATGCGTTTCAGTGAAAGCTTTTTAACTGTCAAAAATCGAGTTTGAATGTCGCGTTTCTTCCAACTAAAAGTTTTTAACTTGTTTTTGAGGTTTTGGTTATGTTATATTTGGTCTTAATACATACTGGTATTAATAGTACATATCGATGTTCGCCTTAACCTCTACCACCAGTTCAGGAAAAAAAAGCGGTATTGACCTGGACAGTAGATACGATGTGCTGATTATGCTCCGAAATTAGATACTGTCATTTTTAGTAATGTACCGATTAATCGGTAGAATCTGTATTTCTTGTTGTCGGCTTGGAGTCAAAAATTCCCGATCTGATACCTATTCCTTTAAAGCACGTTTTTCCATGAAATTTGTATGTAGTGATAAGCAGTAACGAGCTTAGAAACTTCCAAAACAATTTAAGTAAACGGTAACCCAAGACTACCTGCAAAAAGTTTAGAAAAAAATCTGTCGTTGAAGTTCCAAAGTAAGGATTAACAATGCCTTTCTTTTATTTCGATCAAAAATTCAAAAACAATTTTGAGTTATATGGAATATCAGAATCGGTAATTAGAATCGGACCGGAAATCAGTAAATTTTGCTTGGTATCGGATTTGCGCGAAATTTCGGTATCGGTTTGTCAGTAGTTATGCTCCAAAATTGTTGGGTTCTAATGCGAAACGACGCCACGCATTATCCTATCTTGTGACGTGTATTAGTGTATGCAGGGAGAGAGGACTTTTCGTCTTGCTTCTATCGCAGCCATTAGTGGTTGCAAAATTGGATCTTCCGCAGCGATCAAAATCGAACAAGAGGGGTCAAGAAAGGGTTTTTTCTTTTTGGATTGTGGAAAGCACCTTAGCGTATTAACCTAGTCTAAAACTTTATAACGACTATTTTAATGCTCAGGTGTCAAGCTGTAAAGATGTGAGCGATTAAGCTCAAGTTTGCTGTTCTTATAGCTACAAGTATTCTGGAGGTCATTGTAAAGTTTACATTGGTTAAAGTTATTCTACTGGCCTACTACATAGAGCGTTACTACTGAATCAGTATTTATAAGTTTGGTTTCTGATCGATTCAAAGCTAAGTTATCGTATAATACATGTCACAGTTTTAAAATTTAAAACCATACAGACTGTTTCAGCTTGACTTTGACTATTAAAAAAAAACAGTGTGTAACTGTGCCTCATGGAGTTGGGTCCGCGACAGCTGACTGCCACAAACTGACAGCGAACCAGGTGACCGCCAGCATTGAGTTTGTTGTGCGGTCTTTTTGTGGCGGTTTCTGGCCCAAGGGCTTCATTGCAGAACGTGTTAGTGAGTTAGTAAAGGCCATTTTCGCTCGCAAAAAAGCATTAACGAACGAAAAACTTCTTGGACTAAATACCAATTCCGAACCGTCTCGGCCAACTTGCGTTGAAAATGGTCGCATGAATTTCTTTACGAGATGCTACGTAGCCTGCATTAGTACGTAATAAATGCAATTATGGCGACGTCAGATGCATTTCTTCTGCAAGATAATTGAAGCGTATGTACTGTAATTGTTATGGGAAAAAGATACTAATTGGCCATGTGTTAATATTCTATGCTTGCAAAATCCTCGATTAATAATAATTACTCTATGAAGACAAAATTGAGTTATATTTTTGGATCAATGTAAAAAAGAACAACTTTTTCCATGCATTATTTTTTTTAATGACGGAAAAGCGCCCTTGAGGTTGTTGGTGGGTAAACTTGTATTTTAACAGTAGCATTAGGTTTTCACGTTTTTCAAAAGTGAACAAGTCGAAGTACACTCTTTCGGAACCTGTAAATTTTGAGTTGAGGCTTGCTGTTTTTAATTTTTTGCCGATTTTCAAGCTCATTTGTGCTTAATTTTTTCTTAAATTTTGAGAGCATATATGTCAATTTTAGCGGCTATGTTTGTAAAACTATCTAAGTCCCAATGCTGCTTGAATAAATGCTTTTTTGCTGCTTTTGTAGCATAGTAAAATTGCCAAAGCGAAAAAGGGAGCTTTTTTCATGTTGGATGACTGCCAATAAAAAAAACAACAAAAAAAAACGACTGCTTGCGCAAAGCAACAGCGCTCTGTAATCTTATAATTGTGACAATTTTGCTTGCTAACACAAGAAAATCACTAAAATTTTATCGCTTTGAATCAGTAAAAAATTTAGTTTCTTTTTTTGATTTGAAGTTTATTCTCTTTTGTTCGTTTATTTTTGCTGCCGATGCTGGCACTGTTCTTAATTTGTTCCTAAGTTTTGAGCAAAAATGAGCCTCGTGTTCTTAGAAAATTGTTATAAAAAGAAAGAGTGTCTTGGTATTTTTGTCAACTGTTGCTATCAATATTTCTTTATCAGTCTATACAGCAAATGGTTCTCAATGCAATTCGCTTTCTTCTTAGCTGTCTAATAGCAAACTGCCAAAAATGGCAACCATTTTAATTAGTTTTCGGGAAAAATTTGCTTAGTTAAAGTTACCAACTTTTCACCATCAAATTTCTGAACCAAAAACGATTACTCGCACACTTAAAGAGTGCTTCAAAATCTTCATTGTATGTTGGCAAGGGAAATGTGACGACGAATTTTTACTCTGGCTATGTTTTGCAATCGATCCAAGAAACTTAGCGAGCGAGAATTACGTTAATCAACTCGCAGAGCTTAAGATACATGTGCAAAAAAACCTCTTGCCTTTAGCGAGTATTTGGGCCGGTTGCGCCACCCCTTGACCACCTTCGTAACCGTACCTGGCTTTGCACTGGTCACTGTCCCTTTCTTTCCTCTTTATTAATCATTCGAACAACTACTCCAACCGTTAGTTTTACTTCCATCTTGTGTGCCTGCGTGTATGTTAATGTGTGTGATTGATTAGGTCTACAATGTACTTAAGCTGGTGTGACAGGTGTAGCAACAATGCAAATAAAAATCGCTTTTTTGTCTTCGATTTTCTCTGCATGTCTTAACGTCTAACGTTGTTTCGCTACTTCCTTTTTCTTACACGACGTGTTATTATTGTGTTACCATGCATTTGCTAATGTTGTGGTGGTCAAGAATAAAAAAAGAATAAATGAATGAATGAATTTTGTTCGGTTGCTCCTCTAAAAAAATTCTCGTTATTGATGCGAGCATGGAAATTTCAGGAATGCAGGCCTTGTTTTTTTTGGAGCTGGCTAGTGGTGGCAGGTAGCAGCTCGACCACAACGTCCATGTCCCTACGCTGCCTTCTGGCCTAGATGAATTGGCAAATAAATATGCTAACCTAGGCTAACTTGACAGCACTAATGTCATTGATATTTTTATAGGTTTTCAGAGTTCACGTATGTCAACATCATCTGAGAAAACAGGAGTACTAATAAACATATCGTTATGGTTTTCACACGTCAAACGATACAGTTTCTACATCATCGCATTGATTGTAATGATGGTACGTAATTGAAATTTCATCCCTATCCACCACGTTCCTCAACAACTGACCGACGCAAACTGACTGCCAACCAACCCTTATCCTGATGTTGGCGCCCTTGATGGTTAGTTGGTTCGCGGTCAGTTTGTGGCGGTCAGTTGACTTAGCTCGTACCCACCACGTTACGTTGGTCATGAGACAGCTCTTTCTTCGAATCAAGCTGCCATTTGGCTACCACACACGGTCCAGAAACTTGGGGGTGGATACATTGTCAAACATCTTCGAAGAGTTTGTCCTGTAAGTTAAATCTACTTCATGTTCGGAAAAGGGACCACATCGCCGTGTTCAGAGGTGGCGGGGCATTAGTGACACTTTTTTACGGGATCTTAATCATCCCTTCTTCAAGTTTCCCGTCTCTAAGCTTCTAAGAAAAGTTTTTTGGCTCTTCCCTCCCTGTCTTTGTTTCTGGTCCATAACTTTGGGTATGGCCCGTTGTCGGGTTTCTTTGCGCCCTCATCCCATGGAAGGATCAGGCAGCACCTTCACCAAATACAGTGAAGTCTTTACACCGTCCCTTTTATGGTTATGAAACCGTCTTGTTTTGATTCTAAACCTTGCGTTCGATTTGAAGTGAAAAATTGTTGAGGTTGTAAAATTAGGTCCCTTAACAATAACAAGCCCTCCACTCTCCCTATCTGATAATCTTTCTCTTCCAGCTTTGGAGCGTGACCTATCATAGTTGGTTAACTTTTGTGTTATTACTGATGGCTTGTATTCTATGGATGACAAAAAGGAGAGCTGTTTTCACTCTTTATTGTTCACCGTTCCTTGTATTTTATGGAATATGTCTCGTTCTGCTACAGGTAAAATTGAGTCATATATAGCAAACAAGTCTGTACAATGCAAGGATATCAGTCGTCCATAATGCTTAATCGCAGCAAAACACTTAATTGAGCTTTGTTTGGTTCTTTGTCAGACTAGACCACCACGAACAGTGGATTGTGGGTTTTCACTTGAAGTAATTCTAGCAGCTTAAATTAGATCGTAGGTTTGCTCATATTTAACTGAATTGGAAATGGAAAGCTAAAGTGTACAGTATTTTTTCATCTTCATGGTGTGTTTGTTAAAGTGCTTTCCTTCTTTTTAGCTGGTTAAGGCCGCGGAGGTGCATTTTTTTGCACACAAGTTTCGGCCAAATGTTCGATTTTAGACCTAATTTTTCGATCATTTTGGAATTTATTTTGGTTATTTTCATAATTGCAAGCATAATTTTAGTTTTGAACACATAATCTAGCTACTTTTTATGGTCATTTTAATCGAATTAGATATTTTGTTTCCTGTTATTCACCAAAAACGTAGTTCAGTGATCGACAAATGACCCCCCTAAAAACACCTAGGCTAAGGGACACCAAACCTTCTAATTTATGTTGGTCTGCTTATTTTAAGTGATTGAACTCAAGGCTGCTCCCCGCAATCCAATAATTGAAAGAAAGGGCGGCAAAAATCGAGCACTTCTAAGTCTCAATGATACAAACTAGTTCACTTTTGTCTCCATGGTATGCGATAGTTCGATTGGACACTACGGTACCGTAGAGAGATAGTTCTCTTTTGTCTCAATGGTATGCGATAGTTCGATTGCATACTGCGGTACCATTGAGACTTGGAAGAGCTAGATTTTTGCCATCTTTTTTCTTCATGTTTTACCAGGTAGTGACTCAAGTCGGAAAGCCTCCGACAGAAACACTTGATTGAAAAAATTATATCTAAGTACGCTCAGCTGAATAGAGTTGTATAAACTTTAACCGTTTAGCTATTTTAGCAATTAGTTTATTATGTTTTTTAGTTTATCTACTCTCTAAACTTGAAAGAGGAGTTGCCTACAGTTATAAATCGCACAAACGGTGTATTAATTTTGTCAGATTTCGGAATAGTACGTTATCAAAATCCCTGCTTGCATTTGGGAGCCCAGGTAAAGTGAATGTTGTGTTTGAATTTCTCAATTTTTTTCTGGCAGCTTAGTAGCAATTAGCGTAACAATTTACACTGTGATTGGGGATGCGGCTACATGGAATGTTTATTCCCTGCCGTAACCGGAATTTACGAAAATTAAGAAGTAAATTTCACCAGAATTCCGGTCGAAACCAGGCTTCTCACGTTTTTTTCACCGCTAAAATAAGTTGATTGACTTTTTGATCGCTGTACCTTAATGCTTCATTGTCTTTTTAGGCATAAGGCATCCTGAATGACCATTTTAGAAATTGAATTCAAAAATTCAGTCTCCAAAATTTATTTCCTCACAAAAGCAAGGACCACACAGAGTTGTTCTCCACCTTTTACGAACCGTTGCCCTTTTGCAAATATTCCCAACACTTATGCTCCCTGCTTGAAAACAAAATCGGTTGCCAGAATATTTTGTTGTTTGATCTGAACAGATTGCTTTGTTGATGGGCCAAATACTGGATTATTAGGGCAGAAGTCCAAAGAAACAGGTCTGCAGCGCGTTTTAAACTAGATACCGAGCAGCTGGAGTACCAGTGCTCACTTCCACCTTTCAGGACTCTTTCCTCTAGCTCACACGGAAACCGCTCTGTGACCCCCTAAAGGTTGCCGAGGTGGCTCCTGACCCCCTTAGCCCTCCCCTTTATGTCTTCCGCTAATTAATCATAGCTCCGGTTGTGAAGAGTATGTTGTCTATGCTTCAGTGAAAAATAAAGAAAAGTCAAGTGGAATTTTGATTATACTCGCTGAGTAATGATTAAACGTGTAACGAGTTTGTGTGGTCCGTCTCCGCGTTATTGCGCTTGGGTAGCAGCTTCGAAAGAAGAAATATTGGCATCACTATATTTAATTTGACCGGGTCGGGATTTAAACCTCGGACTTCTCGTTCCAGAGGAAAACGCGTTACCGCCCGGCCAAGTGGCTGATTTAGTGAGATGATCTAATCATTTTCATTCGAATATTTTTAGCTTCTTTATTTGTGTGGATTTTGGATCGTTCTGCACCAGTTCAATTACAGACGATTAATAGATAGAGGAGGAGTTCAAGGTAGGTGAAATCGCTTTGTTTATTTAAAATATCAATAACACCCCCTCTGGAACCGCTCATCAAGCTAATCGTAAGAGGCGATCAATGGCTCCGAGCCACGTCAACTGACCGCGACAAACTGACCGCAAACAAATTGACCGCTAACCAACGGTTTCGTCACAGTGATTTCGTCACTGTGATTTGGTCACAAAGTGAGCGTTTGGGCAAGATGGCTCTAGGGATAGTAAAATATTTTTATGATCGCCCTTCTCAGCCAATCGGCGTCATTTGACTCGCGGTCAGTTTGTTGCAGTCAGTTGTTGTGGACCCAATGGCTCTCCATTCGCAGTTACTTCTTTAGTCTTTTTTCGAGTTCTCCAACCGAGCCGAGCTAGGTTTTTGTGGTGTTGTATTTCTGTTATACCAAGGTCTACGAAAAATATTGTACACCACAGGAAAGAGCTCCGTGATTTTTGTTGACATTTACCAGCTTTCAGCTACTGTGTTTAGTATATTAAGTGCATTATCACTGCGCATTTATTTTCAACACAAGCATGCAAAACGGAAGTGCTTTTAGTACTGGTATGTTAAAATGCAAAAACTTTTTCTGAAACGACACCAATGCATCTAAACAGCAGGTTTTTGAAGCTTACGATCTCGTAAAAATTCATTACCTAGGGTCTGATGACGAGAGAAAATTGCTCGTAATAATTTAATATACATTTCATTCTTTCACAAATTCTTCCCATCATAATCATTTTCCGGGGTCTTGTGACATGCGTTAGCGCTGGCATATTCATTGTGCCAAGACATTTTGTAAAAATTGCGGAATTACGCACATGACATTTGTCATCAACAAAAGAGGCTCATAAATCAAAGCCGAAAAGATTGGACTGCTAACCTTTTAGTGCACTCAAATATATACTCTCATTGTTAAAACTTTTTCCTTTTCAAAGCTGGTTACAATGCCTTTAAATAATTCGACTTTTTCGATATTGAAATTCTGTTTTTCTAGTTTGAACAGAAATCGTCGAAAGGGTGAATTGGTTTACCGTAGTTTCTGTAGGGAGAAAACGTTAAACTGATTCCTTGACGGGTTCTTGTCCCGGATTAAAAAGTTAAATTCGTTCAAAAAAACGCTCGAACTTAAAGAGCATTGAAAAATTTTTTAAACAGAAGTATGCATATTTGCACAATGGAATATGCTACGGCAAAAGAATTGAATTCTTGTGTACTTTTCATTCAATTCCAAATTGCGAACGAACCTTGGCAAATTAAAGAGCTGTTCTTTTGGTGACGTAATAGGCTTTCCAATTGGCATGGTTCTTTTGTAATTTGAGCCTTTTTTTTTGCCTTGAGGTGGCCTATAGCCTACAGAAAAGTGGTATAAACCCAAATTAAGCTCGAAAAGCCCAAAATGATGTTATGCCCCGAAGCAAATCTTAAAATCTCCCAAGTACCAAGACCTCCAGCCAGGGCCTGCGAGAGGGGGGTTCAGGGGGTACATCGTACCCGGGCCCGGGCCTAAGGGGGTCCGGGCTCAACGGGCCCGGAAGAGTTCAGGTTTCCGCGTTAAGTTTTGATATCGCATCATAACACCGTAATCAAACTTGCCTACAGCAAAAATATTAGTCAATCTATTCAGTACTGGTAATTGGTCGCTATTTTTGCTACACAACCTTTAGGGCATCTAATAGTGGCTGATTTGAATAAAAAAAGAGGAAAATGTATCAAAAGCCATACACTTGCACCGAAATTAACGTTTTGTTACATTTCTATGACTTGAGAGCCCTAATTCTACAGCATAGCAATGTACGAGGGCCCACATTTCCAGAGATCCAAAAGCATTTCAACCTCAGAGAGTGGAGTCAAAGTTGACATACTCTACCACTATCATTAAATAACTCACTCTATCTGTATAAGTTTAATAGGTATTTGGATTTGTGAAGTCTATGATTGCAGATGACTTGAAACTTTTATCAGTAAAATATTTGGATTTGCTGTATAAAAGTCATTATATTGTATAATATTGTGTCAATGTCATCATCCCCCACTTCACATACTTTCTTTCATGTATATCACGTTTTCTGTTTGTCAATTTAAGCAAGTTTGGTGCTGAGATGTTGATCAAATGCTGTATTTTACACTCGAGAAACAAAAAATGCTAAAGTTTCTGGGACTCTGCCCCGGACCCCGCTGGGGGAGCTCACAGCGCTCCCCCAAACCCCCTAGCTGGATTTAAATCAATTTTATGTCTAGTTGTGTTTTTCATAGGTCCTAACTGTATGCGATTATCGTTATCCCCTCTCTTTTAAATGAAGATCTACACCCATCGGACAAAAATGATTTAACGGCATGAGCCCCGATAAGGCTTGGGGGCCCAATAAGATTTGGGGGGCCCGGTATCGAACTTCGTACCCCCTGGAAATTTTTCTCTCTGAGGCCCTGCCTCCAGCCATAAGCAGGTTCCAAAACCAAGACCCAAGTACCGGTTCTGAACAGTGGGCATGTAAAGAGCTGCTTAAAGTTGGCGTCCCATTTACTTCTGCGCCAACCACATGAAAAATCACGGAGTAAATCGTATTTTACAGCATGTACGAGTGAGTTCATGAACGAAAACTACTTTCCATGCGTTCTGAGTAGACATCTGGCAGCAGTTAAAAACTAAACCGTACTTTTTTCATTACTGACAAATGTACGTATACAAATTGCCCGTTTCCTAAACTTGTCACTAAATCCCGAAGCTTGCTTCCGGCGTCAATTGTTGCTACGGGCGCTTGAACGCTGCTAGTTGTTGAAGTTATTGAAACTGTTTTTCAATTTATTTATTTTTTTCACTTAGAACATTTACTTAGTCGTCTGTTTAATTTTTTTCCATTATTTTAAATGTTCGTTAGGAATTTTCGTAAGACAGGCATGGTTGCGTTAAGTTCTTCACGATATATTAAAAGTTTTCAATCATTCATTCAAGAATTGCCGTGGTTAGACCGAGGGGTTTTTGTCCGAACCGGAACAGTAAGGTGATAATAAGATCAAATTGGGCCCGAAAAACCCCAAAATATGTTAGACCTTCAAAACGAGTCTTGTAGGGGGGTTAATGGCGTTACAATTACCTACTCCATGCTCTTGTCATAGAAAAGAAGTGGACTGTTTTGAACAATCACCCAGTGTTAAAAATACAGCACTTTAAAGCCCCTTCTACACTGGGCGTAATATCATGAGTGTAAGAGCGTATCCTTAAGTGCTTTAAACAAAACAAAAACACACACCTATCGTGCTTCCTTGCCAGCATGTAAGCTGGCAGTTGGTTGAAATAAACTAAGGATATGCTCGTGCGCCCACGATTTTTCTGCCCAGTTAGAACCGGGTTGTAAATAAACTAAAAATACGCTCATATGCTCACAATTTTACACCCGGTATAGACCAGGCGTAATGGATTGTCGCGAGTTACAATGTTGGGGCCGGGCTAAATAGCACTTTGTCGCACAGTATAGCGTACCGGTATGAGTTCTTCATTGCAATTTTGTGCCCGGCAATTTCGATCTCGTAAAATGGTTTGAGTAACCTCTATCCATTAATATTTAGGGAGTCCTTCTGGCATTTCCCTCACTTGGACCGAAGAAACTGCAAATTTCATACACGAACAAATGTGCAAATACTGGATATTTGTTGTTATTGCCGTTCACTTAGCAGTTGCCACTGAAGGTTCTCCTACTGCTATTAAAGTGACCTACATGTTTTTTTTCCTACTGAACATGTCCACATATTGTGTAAGTATTTGTTTGTGAACTTGTAATTGTAATTACATCTTTGTGTAAAAGTTTCCTTGACCAGGAGGCAACCAAAGGAACTGTTTAAGCGGCTCAGTGCCCGTCTGTCTCTTATACTCGCGGTTTTTTTACCGTTTTGGGTTAGGGATCGAAAGATTGTTCGATTACCGTACTAGCGATACGTCGTTTAGTCTTTACGAAAGACACTTTACCCGCATTTCCCTTTAGTGCCTAGCAGTTTACCCGTTGTGGTGGCTCAACCTGACGGAAGACATGCAAACTGAACCCAAGAAAGTGCTCTGCGTTGGTGTGGTTAGACAGACGCAGAATGCCTGGCTCTTGCGGAAGAACGAAGCGTTTTCATCCTGCGAGGAAAATATGAATACGCGTTTTTGGTTTCACCCGAGCGAGAATCGATCTTCTATCTCGTGTTTGAGCAACCTACGTTCAACTTCCTTGACCACTGCTCGGTTAAAGTTACTTTCAACGTGTCATTATTCGTACTGCAACAATGCAACATGCTAAATCTCCAAATTTTAACTGTAACATCCACAAAACAGCTGTGACAAAATAAATACTTGAACGTTGAAAAATCGTGTTGTATTTTCTCCTAGTTGCCTAGCTGGGAGTCAGTGAAGGGACTTTCCGATATTTTATCCAAGCTACCACTGTTCGCCGCACACGGAGAAGGGTCCTAACAGTTTCTCTATTGCTAAACATTAAGCCGAAAATTGTGTTTTCCTATGTTATAGTTTTTGGTGCGACCCTACCGGGAATCAAACCTAGGTTTACCTTTTAAGTAATGAAGCACGTTGTCTACAATTTGCTGGTTTTCTTTTGTTGACGACTGATAGCGATAGAAATAACCAGCTTGTTAAACTTTTAGATTTCATGGCAATTCTGGCGACGAACTTTAACTTTTTATTGGACGATCTTAGTTGGATATACTATGCTTGTGCTCATTTTAATCTACACCTTCCAATTCCAGCAGTTTCCTGAGTACTATAAACAACTAACAAATTTCACTGACCAAGAGTGAGCGATTGTTGTTAAATTAAAAACTAATTTAATGTATCTTAAACTATAGACTGCTCATTGCTCAAGTTATTGTGTTTTTTAAGGTATAATTGAAATATATATTTGTTTACCAAATTGCATTGGCAAAGAGACAGCGAAGGAAACTTTTCGGTTTTCTAGTCGAGCGACCTTGCAACTCACAGTGGAGGATTTTCATCGCTGAGCGTCCAACAGAGAAGCCGTGAATACCAATTTTTGTAGTGTATGGTTTGACCCGACCTGGAATTGAACCCGAGTCTACCGTTTTAGCAGCAGACGCCCGATTTACTCTATCACTGAATTTTTATATTTGTTTATTTCGTGTTAATTGAGTTACTATTTTGCTTAGTGAAAAATTCTTGTTTCTTTTAGGTTAGCTGACCTTGGCCTGACGCAAGCCGCGAACGCCGGAAGCCTGCTGGCTATGGTAGTGATACCAACTGTTTTCCTTCTCTTTGTAATTTTTCAGCTGCACTATTTCAATCAAAGATTTTTAGAGGCAAGTAACGACAAAATGTAACCTTTGCGTTCTTTTTCGGTGTTTTTTACCTAGTTGCGATCAGGAAAAAAACAGATTTAGAATTTAAGAACAATCCATCCTCGGCATGAAAAAAATATTTCGAATACGGGTCAGTAGTCAACAAAGCGTTCTTGTCCATTTCTATATTGCTGTTGTTGATTTATCTGAAGACCATTTCAATAATCATGATATATTACAAAAGAAAACAGTCTGTAGTTGAGATCAGGGTTTCAAAAAGTACTTAATAACGTAGAGTTAGAGAAAATATCACCGTAGATTACCGCAGCTGCGTGTTTGGAAAGTTTTGACTTAGTTTTTAAATTTTGGTTTTAAGCTTTGAAGTTTAGGGTTTAATTGTCTATTTTTTAAATTTTAATTTGCTTAGATTTACCCCTGAAAGTCCTATTTAAGGGTGAAACAGGATGTTGGATTCTATAGGGTTTTAATTCTTAATGTTTTAATGCTGTGACTGGTAATCTATTGTAACAAAAAAAAACAAAAAACTTTTAACCAATCAACCAAGAAAGAATTTGTGTCGATTTTTTCTTTGGTAATAGTTAAAAACAAACGAGGCTGAAAATTCGTGAAACTTTAAGAGCAGCCAGCCTCAGCCCAAATTTTATTGGCTTTCATAAAAAAGTAGCGTAACGATGAATGTTTAACAAGAAAACTATTTGAGACGACTTGGACTAGAACAGGCTCTATTCCCTGGAATGGCTACAGCCTGTTTGCTTTTGTTTTTTTTTCATTTAGAATTTTCCATCAAATGTCGTAGTTAAGAAAATGGAAATATTTTTTGGCCGTACACAATCAGGCCTACTTTACTTACGGGAAAGAACCTAGGTTAAAACTGAGATGATGATGAATTCTCTGATTACGGCAGATAGTATGAGCAATTTCTAATGGATTTTATGGAGACACTTTTAGAAAGGACATCCTAACCCCCGACCTCTAAGTTTATTTATTTTCTTGTTTTGATGCAGCTCACTCAACCACCTGCTGTTACTGCCACAGCCGGTGCCCGAAGTTCCAAATATCATTCTGGGATAGCAGCTGACGATGATGCGTCATTAGCAAGGGACATGGAAATTGAAATGAATGATTTAAGTGGTACGTCCAGTTGTGTCACCCCAGGTCTGTTGCGTTGCATGGCTTGTTTGCTGTGGAATAATTGCATGAAAGCTTACAGCAGATTGTGAACGATTGACCACAATTAAATAATTTCGTAAAGTTGAAAAATAAACTGCACTTTTCGAAATTCAAAATTTTATTTTTGTGGTTAAAATATTTTAACGATTGCTAGTTGTGGAATGCATCAAATGCATTTAAACCAATAGCTCACGTACTTCATACACGATGGAGGTCTCACACAGTCCCTTTTAGAGCTGAACGTCAAGTAGGGAAGCTATGCATATCAATTTTATAGTCTTTGGTTTGACCCGACCCGGAATTAAACCCAGGTTTACTGTTTCAGTAGCAGAGGCTCTATCTACTCGACTGCTTATTGGTAGTTCGGTTCTCTCCCGCACCGGTTATATAAGCAGCATTTAACCTTGGGATACCAATCATTTTGTTTTTCATTTTCACACTAGAATTCGTGAAACATCGAGTGTATCAGAAAAAGCGAACCGTCCTTGTTGGAAGAATTTTTCATTGTAGTTTTACAGTAACCTGGAGATATTATGAATACTTTTTCTAAAAGATGAGTTGCGAATTATTGAGTGTAGCATTTTAAATTCAAAAAACCAATACATGAAAATTGACCGCGAACCAACTGACCGCCAACTAACCGTAATGTTGGGGGTCAGTTAGTTCGTGGTCAGTTTTCGGTGGTCGTTTGGCGTGGTTCAAAAAAAAGCATCTCAAAAAATGCAGCATCAACGTAAAAAATGCAAACACAGTTATGATGTCACAAAATACTTACGTAGTTGTACTAAGATACTACGTTTATTTAGACGGTGTTTTGAATTTAAATTTTTGCACGATTTGCAAGTAATTTTTTAGAAACTGAATAAAAGTATTGATAATATTCTTAAGTTAATGTGTATTCATTTTCAAGAAATTCGGTTGTGCTATTACAGAGGAAATTCAAGGCAAATGCGGTACACTTTTCTGGTACACCTGTATTATTGTGCTAGAAATTCTTTTGAAAGTTTGAAACATAAAAGTAGGACTTCAGAACTAATTTACTACAAAATATAAAGCAAAGTGGTGATATAATTTGCATTTATTATCGATCATTTTTTATATGAATGATATTGGTAACAGTCGAAACGTTTCTAATATAAAGTATGCTTCGTTATTGCTCTTATTTGAAAAGGTTTTAAGAAATCCCATCCCAAAGTAAGTTATGAACTTGTCAATTATTAAAAGATTTTGATTCAAAAGTATTTCATCGCTCTTTAAATTTTTATGTTGTTAGTTATTGTTAAATCAGTCACTATTCAAATTTCACTCATCAGTAGAAATTTGGAAAAATGTTCGTTTTTAAGTTAAAGTTTTAATTTTGCCATTTTCTTTTATCACAACAAACTCTTCAATTCGTATACGATTTAAAGTGCATGCCTTATCATTTTTAGGTTCAATTAGCATACGTGAATTAGTTAGTTTCAAAATAACGATTTTGGTATTTTCCGTATCATAAACATCGCGCGAAAGGTTTTTGAGAGTGAATGAGTATTTAAGAGGACATAAAGGTCGGAAATTTTTTTGCTACATTTTCTTTGAAGACCAAATTAACCAAATTAGAGCTTTCTACGACCTTCCGTTCCTGAGAAATAACAGATTAGATTTCTCCTAGGAAAGGTTTTTTCCCCTTCGAAATTTTGCCGGGGTTGCCAATTAGAAACAAAATTTCAAAAACTTACTTATATTCGTGATTCTCAGTAAATGTTTTGCAGCATAGTTTTGGTAAAACAAAGTAAAGGTTTAGAACTGTAAAACTAGCTGCTTTTCAATAAATCTAAGCCAGCTTCCCAAAAGTTAGTTTTTGTCACAATACAGACAAAACGGCAACACTGAAGTAAATGCAAAGTTGTTAATTTTGAACTACAATGCCTTGAAAACGGTAAGGCGTAGAAACTTCAAATTTGGTGAAAATGCATCATAGTCTTGTTTCAACATTTTGGTCAACAGTGAAAAACTCAACTTGAATGTCCGTTGAAATTCTAGTTGCAGCCGATTCAACTCGCTCTCATTGCACGGTTTTGCAAACTTGTAGCAGCAAATGCACTTCTGCACACGGTATGAATGGGATGATGTTGAAAAATTTTTGTCCTGTTGGTAAAGCAGATTGTTTTGGTCGTGTTTTTGAGATAGTTATTCCACTCCCCAAGATGAAATTTGCGTTAAATGTGATGATCAATTAAACACCCCAAATCAGACAATCATTGCAGCGAAAATAGGAAAAATCAATTTGTCTAAAAATTTGGTGCTACTTGGCCCTTTTCGAGAAATTGGGACGTGGAGAAACTACACTGAGAACCAATAGTCCTGCCCCACTCCATAGTTCAGCCGTTTGGCCTCAGCACGATTTTGACATTTGTAAAAATTTGAAATTGCTATCGGTTAGATCCGATTGAAAATAGAGTTTAAAGAAAAGTTATTTTACGAGCGGCCAGTTTACTGGGTAGTTTGCTTGTTTACTTGTAGAACGGAAGGTCCAGGTTTGCATTCGCGGTTCGTTCTAATTTCCTACAGTTTAGTCATCAGCTCGGCACCACTGTAGTATTTCACGCCTTAGCAAAAGCAATCCGTGCAACTCCGGTTCATTGTCACAGAACTCCTAGAGCTGGTGGTCGTTTTGGCTGATCTCATTCCGAAAGTTTTAGCGATGCTGAAATTGGAAAGTTTCCAAAATTAGCGTTGAAGAATAATTTTTCGTCGTATGAAGCCTTTTTCGTCTAACTTCAACTGCAGTGTAAAAGAAACATGCGAATATGGCCTTTTTTTGATCAGTGTAAAGTCTTGCATTGCGGTGACCTTGTTTTTGGTTTCTTTTGCTGACAACTGACCCATTAGTTTTGTGATTTAATTACCATGGTGAAATTAACAAAATTTAAATTGGTTGTGCAAAGTAATGAGAGCTAAGTGGGAGTCTTATCTCGAATATCACGATGGTGGTGGTTTGCCGTGTTTCTTCTTCGATTTGAGCGAAGTTAGTTCATTGTTTTATAACGTTAGTCCAGTTGAAAGCACACATGGGTTGGTTAAGAGTGGTTTGCTATTTTACTAGTGACATATTTGAAGCTAATTTGGTGGTTTTTACCATTTGTATATTTTTTCACACAAAATGGAAAGAACTTTGTAATTTTGCACGTTTGACACATACCGTTACAGATATGTTTGACGACTCAGATCGCATGATCTGGGTTCAGTCCTCACCCTTGTCATGTTGTTGCATCCTTTGATTATCTCTGCTTGGTGGCTTCAAACAAATAACAAATGTACGTGGGACGAAGTTAAACGTCAACCTAAAAAAGTGAGAAAATGGTCAACTCCAAAGCTGTGCAGATTCATCCAAAGGTTGTTCTTTCGTTGCTATCTCCTTAGCGGAGAATAAAATGCAACCAGCCAATCAATCGTGTTAGCTTCAGTTTTAGGAAATTGCTACGATTTTTATTTCTTCTGATTCCTATATATAGACAATAATTATGTTTTTTTAAGGGTGAGATCATTATTTATACACCGTAGTCTTTTAAACGTCGTTTGCCCTGGTTAATTATTTTTTCACTGAAAATTTGTTTGTCAAATGTGCAGATTTAGAAATATTTTTTTGATCATTATTAAAAACTTAAAATTATTTTTGCGATGGCAAGCACACTTTAGAGCGTGTATACAAAAAAAAATTATTTTTTTTGCAGTGATTTTGACCTAAACTGCAAATAATTGTTTGTCATTCAGTGAAAATTTAGGTCAGTAATTGTTAAATGATCAAAAAAAAGAACAACAACAACAACAAAAACTACCCGTTCATTCTCTGGCGCTTTTTTGGTCATTTTTCGTTAAAGATTGCCAAGGAAAATACGATATTGAGGTACAAAGGAAGTTTTGATTAAACCAAACTGCTGCATTTTTTTCATATTTACTTGACAATGGTACTTTTTGACAGACAAAGATTCCAGTTGGTTCTCTCGAAAATTCGCGAAATGGAAACCAACTATTTTGGAATTATGGAACAAACTCACTTCACTGGTCATGTTAGCTTTCGAATTTCACACTTGGCGCTTAGTGTTCTTGACTGTCTTTGTTGCAGCTGTTTATCAGGTATGGTGCATTGGACATTAGCTAACTGATTCACGGCAACTGACCACCGCAAACTTACTGCAAACCATGTTGGGTGGTCGGTTTGTGGCGTTTGTTTGACTTGGTTCGCAGCTATTCGCGCTAACACTCGGTTAAGCAAAATAAGGTCACTATTTTTGTATTGAATTGGCTTTGGAAAGATATTACTGCACGTTTTAGCCGATAGGTTCTAGCTGAGCCTACTTGAATGTTTTCATTTTTTAATGGTAACTGTTGTCACATCTTTGTTTTCGAAGGTTCCTTGGCTTTAGGCTATGAAAAAGACCTTATGATTTTCTTGTTTAACTGCCTCCTTCCCACCTGTTTATTGCGCGTGGTTGATGCTCACGCTGTCCTTTTGATGATGCTTATCCACCTGGAAAGCTGTTGATACCAATTTTTAAGTCTTTCGTTTGAACCGATCAGGAATCGAACCCGAATTGCCGTTTCAGCATCAGACACTCTGTCTAGTTTGTCACATTTTGTTTAATTGCATTTTAATGTGGTTTCATTCTTAAAAGCGGTAAATCACCCAGCCAATTTCGGTGGTTTACAACACTATAATTTACTATAATTTTTGATATTTTTTGTTTTAATTTTGAGGCTGCGGTTGCGAAGATATTCAACAAATAAAAAAAGATATCCCCGAAAAACGTTTTTGGAAACTCTTGAGTTTTATTCTGCCCGCCTAAACCACAATAGACCTAATAGTTTAGAGAACAGTGGTTTAGGCGAGAAAAACAAAACTTAGAGTTTCCAAAAACTTTTTGTCGGGGGATATCTTTTTGTATTTATTGAATATCTTTGTAATTGCAGCTTCAAAATTAAAACAAAAAATATCAAAAATTATTGTTCAATTTCAGCTATTATAAACCACCGGAATTGGCTGGATGATTCACCGCCTTTAAGTTGTAACAGATTTTCATCAAAAAATAATGTTTTAACTAACGTTTTTCCGTAATTCTAGGATATAATACGTGTGTTACTCTTTCAAATTTTGTAATTTTTCGTTTAAAAGGGCATTCAGGTCGGAAATTTTTTTGCTAGGTTTTCTCTCAGAAAATTTTTGATGGATCTGCAGACGAACTTAGCCAAATTCGGGCTTTCTATGACCTTCTGTTTTTGAAATAATTTATATTTCCCCTAGAAAGACCTTTTTCTCTTCGAAATTTTGCCATGGTTGCCAAGTAGCAACAAAATTTCAAAAAGTTACTGCATGTTTCTGATTCTCAACATATGTTTTGCGGCTGAGTTGTTGTCAAAACAAAGTAAAGGTTCAGAACTGCATAAAAGTGGCTGCGTTTCATCGAATGTAAGCCAGCTTTCCAAAAGTTGATCTTTTGTCACAATACTGACAAAATTGCAAAGCTGAAGTAAGAGGAAAACGGCTAATTTGAAACTGTAATATCTTGAAACCGGCAAGACGTAAATACTTCAATTTTGGTGAGAATGCATTTTAGACTCATCCCAACATTTTGGCCAACTGTGAAAAACTTGACTTGAATGCTCTTTTAAAGCTCAATCTCCCACAAAATATTACTGAGATTGTTTTTCCTAATTATGATTGCGTAGCAGCGTGGCCAAGAGAGTAAAGGCGTCGTTTTCACGTCGGCCCTGATCGCATAATCTGGGCTGAACTTGCACGCTGGTCACGTTGCGTCTTTGGATAAAACCAAGATGCTTTGCGATAATTTTCTCTGCTTGGTGGCTTCGACCAAGCAGCAATTAAATTCAGTGAACAAGATTTCGAAGAAATACTCAGGAACAACTCTTAAGCAGGTGCGGGTTTCTCCAAAACACGAAGTAATTGTCGCAATCAAAAGTGCGCAGATCATCAAATCGTTGGCGTCTGACTCTGTCCGGTGACAGGCGGATAGTTAAATCGGCAACGACAACGATAATTTTAGGTTGAAATGGTTACAACTTTGTTTGCATTTTTAAGGTGTCCGCTGTTTATGCTGTCTACGTTTTCTTTTGGGTTTTGCTTCTCCCGTTTCGTGGGACGCATGTCCCTCTTTTCGTTATCACTTCTTTCTTAACTGCAGTAATCATCCTTAGTATAATGATATACCAATTGCAATTCATCGAAATTGACACCAACTTGGAGTATAATTGCACGATGTATTCTTATGTAAGTAGAGTCAATTTTTGAATTTTTTTGAATTCTAATTGTACGTATTTTATATGAACGAATCTAGCTACTCTTGTGGTAGTTGCTAAGAATTAACTTTGAATCTTACTGATTGTGAGATTGGGTTAATTCTTGGTGAAAGCACAGTTAGCATCTGTGAAGAAGAATTCAACCTCAGCAGTTTTGAAGAACACAGAATCAGTCGAATTTAGCAGCAAAATTATTTTTCTGGCTCCACTTCTTCTTGCCTGTGACGTTGTCTCGTTCCATTGATGCGAAGTTTTGAAATTACGTTTTTATTCGCAAAGTTGCTTTGGTCAGGAGACAGCGAAGGAACTTTTCGGTCTTCGAGTCAAGCTGCCATCTGTCCACCTAGCTATCACACTGAGGAGGGTTCACATTGCCTCTTTTAATACTGAACGTCAAGCAGGGAAACTGTGAATAGCAATTATTACAGTCTTTGGTTTGACCCGATCGGGAATTAAACCAGAGCCTACCGTTTTTGTAGCAGATGCTCTATCCCCTCGACCACTGATTTGCGTTTTTAAGCATGACTCTAACTGATGATGATTTTGAAATAGCTAGGGTGTCGATTTAATCTGCGTTTGAAACTCACCTCTGGGTGACAAGTGATTAAGTGTGACTTAAAAACGGGAGGACGAACGTTGATATCTTTTTAGGATAACAACTATTCTTTTGATTACAATCTACCAGAGTGGCTGGTTGTAGGCAAAATGTCTGAAGGGGAAGCTTTTTTCTATCATGCACAGGTATAGATTGTTACTTAAAAAATCTGTTGTTTTTTGATTGTGTTTCAAAAAATAATGCGCTTTGTAATGTATTCTAAGCATGAAATTAGTGTGCCGGGGCCCATCTCCTTGTCGATGCTTTTGGACTGCACAGTGCACATTGTGAAGTTGTGCACAGCTCGACGAAAAAGTTGGAATGGTTGAAAACCGTTGGCAGTTTCTACCCCATTTTCGTGTCCCACTCGTTTACTTACTTAGGTTTATGGCGTTTAAAAAGGGTCCACGACAATTGACCTCGAACAAACTGACCGCAAACCAACTGACCCCAATTGGCTGAGAAAGGCGGTTATAAAAATATTTTACTATCGCCAGAGCGATCTTGCCCTAACTCTCACTTTGTGACAAAATGAGTGACAAAATCACTGTGGCAAAACCGTTGGTTCGCGGTCATTTGACTTGGCTCGTTTTTATTGTGATTACATCTCTTTTCACCACATTGTTGTAGCCAGAAGACAGCAAAGAAACCTTCGGTCTTTAAATCAAGCTGCCACCTGCCCACCTGTTAACCACTCACGGTGGAGGCTTCACAGTTCACACTGTCCCTTTTAATGCTGAACATCAAGCAGGAAAGCTGTGAATACCAAATTTTATGGTCTTAGGTAGGACCCGACCGGGAATTGAACCGTGTTTACCGTTTCAGTGGTAGACGCTCTATACACTTGACCACTGATCGGCTTTTGAGGTGACGGGATAACTTGGAAAACTTAATTCCTGGTTCATGCTATGTTTGGTTGGAATTAACCGAATCTGCAAATGAGAGCAGGTTTCCCATTGGTGTGCTTGATAACTTGGGAGAGAAGTGGCACCAGGTAGAGTTGACACATGCACTGTAACATTGAATATAAAGTGCAGCCGCTCTCGGAGCGGATCGAAAGAGGTGACAATTGAATACCCATCAGCTGTCTCCGCCTGTGTGGTGAAGGAATGTCCATTTTTTGGATGGTGGGAAAAGGGCCAAATGGTCACTTCTCTTTCCCGGTTGCCCAGCTAAAGTTCTGGTGTAGCATTTTCGCAAAACCATGTTTAATGTTCACATTAAAGTTTTTGTACCAAATTTTTTGAAAACTTAAAATTTTGGCTCTGGTGCCTAATAGTCCAGGCGCATAAAAATCCCAACGACTAATCGGCCGTGCCTAATTTTCCCTCGCATAATAACGACGGTTTGAACTGATCTGCTCTCAACGTGAGTAGAATCCATCGTTGTCCTATTCCCGAAGTACTTTTTAGAGCTGTTTTGTCCAGGTTAAAATCCTACTATTACACCTATAAGTGTGGCTGTAATAGCTCTGTCGTAGTGCGTCGGACTAGCGATTGAAAGGTTTCTGACCCCCGGTTTGATTCCCGAATTGGTAATGCGTTGTTATGTCTTGATAAGACAGTTGAGGCTTATTTTCCATTGGAGCCAAGCAGTCTACCCGTTGTGGTAGCCCAGTTTGACGAAAGACTCGCAACCAGAACCCAAAAAGGTGTTCTGAGTTGCTGTGGTTAGACAAGCGCAGAGTGCTTGGTTCATATGATTGAATGAATATGAATAAATGATTAAGATAACAACGGGCTCGTAAACGATTGTTTTCAGGGCTACATAAGCATCATCATAATGATAGCATTTGAGCGCACGATAATGAGGCGGCAGCACTGGCTTCGAAGGTTGCGTAATGAGCGACCTCCAGTGGCCACCGCATTATTCCCACACATCACTCACAAGCAGGTGGACGAAAGCTTAAAGCATTGTTGCATGTTTATGCTCAATTACTTTTTCATCAAATTCGGCGTCGAAGTAAGTTTCCGTGTTGGTTGAAAATCATGATTTTGCCAAATATTGTTAGATTTTCGTCTGTTGGTCTTCTGTTCAACTTGACATGATTTGGGTTTATTTAGTTTCCGCCCAAAACTTTCGGTCAAATATCCGATTTTGGAGTAATATATTTTAGATTTTTTTTTCGAAAAATTGTAGGTCGTTTTCATAATTGTAAGCGCAATTTAAAAGCTTATATTGGTAATGTACAAAATTTTTTATGTCCGTTTTACCTAAATGGCTCAACTTTTTTTTGAGACTGGGGGCGACTTTCCTTGCCGAAATCCCTTGGGAACTTATATTGTATTTGCGATATCCATTACGTTTTTCTGTCGGAAGAGGACGAAACGAAACGATTATTTTTGGCATTTGTAAGAACGTGTCGTTTTTTTCAAAAGTCTTGAAGCTATTTTGATGCGTCACTTTTTGATTTATGCACCAAATGATGATTCGAACTACGCTATTGATGTGATTAAATATTTTTTGTTTCAGGCCTGCTTTATTATGTCTGTGTTAACAGTTTGGGCACGTACAGATATTTTCTCTATTGTCTACTGCATCTGTTTGATTATGGCTTTATTTTTGAGAAAAAGATCATCTCTATACCGGTACGCATTGTGTATGTATATATTCTCAATCGCTGTACGCCCTTCCGTTGTCGGGTATTTTTTGCATTTTGGAAACTTCGTAGTCTAGTTTTCAGGAAAAAAAATCAATGGAGTAATCTACAGTTATAACAATCGTATTAGTTTGGATTGGTGTTGACCCCATTCTTCTTAACCCAGCCGCTCCAGACATACTCTACTTCAAACACGACGTAGGGGCCTCTGGGATCAAAATTCTTCTTGGCGACCCTGACATTAATAACATCGGCATCGCCATCTTAGTTCTATCCTAAGGCAATACCGCAATTAAGCTAAGCCGCAAAGGCCCTTTGACTATGTACAGGTTAATATAGGCCTCTGTGGGCTAGGGTACTGCATTGAAACGTCAGGGTTGCTAATAAAAATTATAATTGGAGAGGCCCCTACTTCGTGTTTGAAATAAAATATCTATGGAACCGCTGGTCAAGAAGGATGGGTTCAACGCCAATCCAATCTCATACAATTGCACTAGCTTTAGATATCCCCATTGAGTTTGCCTTCAAAACTCGTTTTAGAAAAATTTAAGTGAAACTGCAGTGTACAATTATCTGGTCTTTGGTTTAACCCGAACGATAATTGAACTCGAGTTTCAACAGCAAACGCTCTATCTACTCGACCACTGATCATTTATAAATTGCTTCATAATAAACTACCAAACTGCTCAGTGCACTGGGTAAAAAATCAATTTGCTGTTAACGTATTTTATTTACTGGGTCCAAACTTTGAAATAAAATTCCACCAGATATCAAAAACTGCCGAAGCTTACGCGCTTCAAAATAAATTCGAAAAAAATATCTTACTGAACGTTACTAAGCATAATAGTTTGGATCTCGTTCACAGTAAGGGATACTCTGATTGATTGGCTTCTTGTTAGCCTGCTTGCCGCTGTCATGACCAGCTGGCTTGTTCGAATTTTTCAAATTGGTTAAGGTTGTGTGATTTTCTTGTTTTATTTTTTTCTTTGTGTTCGTCCTTGCAGGTTTTATGTATCACCTCTACCGTTAGAAGTGATCATAAGTCATCACTTTGACTTCTCATGAAACCTGCGGCGACTAGTATATGAGCATTTTTGTAATTATTATTTTAGATTTTGTTAGCCAAATAAATTAACTGAAATGAACTTATCGACATTACACCTACAATTTCCTTGCTTAGAAATGCCTCAGTTACTTACTGAAGGTCGACAGTAACTGACCGTGAACCAACTAACTGTCAACTTGCCCTTATGTTGGCGGGAAGTTTTTTGCTCTCAATTGACTTTGTTCGCTTGCTGAGCCCTATACGCTTTCTAATAGCAAATAGTTGGTTGAAACTGCTATTGATTTTTAGGTTTTGGGGATTCTACGTTGGATTTTTGATGCTTTTGATTCTATGGCAATACCTAGCGTTACTTGGAATGCCTCCTGTCTGGTGTCAATGTAAGTTAGAAGTTCTTTTGTGGTGAAAAAAGCTAGTTTTTTGAAAAAAATTAAATTTTTATTCTACTCGCTGCATTACGGTGAGGCATGTTACGAGTTGGCGGGGCCCATTTCGGCGCCATTGCGCCTGGGTAACACAGCTCCGAATGAAGAACTGTAGCGGTAGCAAGCTGTTGGCGACACTGTATGTCCAATTTGACTGGCTGGGTTTTGAATCTCAGACCTCCCGCTCCAGAAGCAAACGTTTCTGATCGACCAACCGGCTAATAAAGATAGCTCAAAATTAACAAAATTTTGATCTTAAAATTGCAAAATTTCTATAATTTTTCGGTTAGAAAGCATTTTTTTGCTTCCATAATAGTTGCTATTTTCCCACCAAATTTACTGATTTGTCTTTAAATAGATTTAAATTGCGCTAAAACCATTGAAATGTTGATAGTGACGTCTTCGTGTGAACTAGTATAAATTTATTTAATTTAGAGCATAAAAATTGGTCTTGAGAAACAGTTTCACTAAGAATAAAAGAGCCAAAGCTGTCGTAAACATTTTATTTAAAAAGAGACGTTTCGACTAATTACTCAAGTCATTGTCAATCTTAATCAAATAGATTATATTTGAATAAGATTGACAATGACTTAAGTAATTAGTCGAAACGTCTCTTTTTAAATAAAATGTTTACGACAGCTTTGGCTCTTTTATTCTTAGTGAAATCATTTAATTTAGGTTTTACTTAAACAATGTATTTGAAATTTATTTGTAACACCACTCAGTAAGCAAAAATCAATTGTACCCCATCCCCCAAAAAAGTTGAAAAAAAAACTTAAAAGAAATCCGATTTAAATAAAGAAATCCGATTTAAATAAAAAAATCCGCTTTATTCGATTTTTTTTGAAAAAAATCACTATTTTGAAAAACTCTTGATCGTTTGGCACTTGGCTGTGCCATATATCAATTTTTTTTTTACAGATCACAATTATCCTTGGCTTGTAATTGGGACCAATGAAACAATACGAAATCGTTTGGTGAACTGGTTGCATCTACCAGACTACATAGTTACCCTAGAGGTTTACCCTTCTGTTGGTGAGTTTTATCTAGAAACAATTACTATCGGAGAGAAATCCAAAATGCTACAGCGCTGTGCCCCAGACTTATTGTTAAAAATTGATCCTATAAAGAAGGTCATCGTTAAAGGATACTCTTCAAATTTTTTTGCTCAGGCGTGGGGTTTTGGGTATCCTTCCCATAAACGGATGGAAATTTGATTACAGAAAATCTAATGTTTTTAATCTAACTTTAAAACCGAATTTTGAAAGTATTTGATATTGTGCTTTGGAAGTTTTTTATTGATTAAAAAGCGATTTATCAATTTGTTGCATTTGATGCCGTTAATTTTAATTATTATGGCTAAAAGTTGCGGCTAGATAGCCCCACAAATTTAGTGTTTATCGATTATTTATGTTTCTTTCTTGGGCCAAATAAACGCTTGCCTTTTTTAATTCTAAAAGATATGAATTATTATAATTCTTGCTAGGTAAAGTGGTGATTGGTGAACTCATGCTGTGGATGACTTTTTTTCGTATTCTGTAATTGCAGTTGTCATTGTAATTACATTTTATTTTCCAAGTTCTTTTTGGGCTAGCCTAGCTCTGAGTAGGTTTTGAATCGTTCGTTCGTATGAACCAGGCACTCTGCATCTGTCTAACCATACTAAAGCAGATCGCTGGGCACTAACAACACCAGGTTTTTAATGTTTCTTATTAAATAACCGGTCTATTTGGCTGAGAGTAATGTTATGAAACGTTTTTTTGAGCCTTAGCTTCCACTTTTTGTGCCATTTTTCAGCAGCCTATTTTTTCAACTCTTGTTTTGATAGAGGTTTGTGGTAAAATAGTAATTAAATTTTGAGCCATCATTCTTATTTTTTGAGCCATTTTTCAGCTGTCGATTTTCAATTTTTGTTTTAGTAAAGGTATGTTGTAGAAGATTTAGTTTTTGAAACACCATTTTCATTTTTTGTGCAATTTTTTTCAGCCGATTTTTTCCAACTTCTGTTTGTGGTATCTCAGTTATTTGTATTTCGGGTGGAAGAGAAGTTACAAGAATTTGTGGGCGATAACACCTATCTAACCGGAAATGAATTAAACAGCGTAACTAGCAAAACCAACCCGAAGAAAAATTTCCTTACCAAACGGTGATTTAACTTTACTATCTAATGCGTTACGCACCTCATCTTCTTATTTACTTCACAAACTTTTTTTATGCTAAAGTTTCAGAGCTTGAAAACAACATTGGAGCACTGGACCGGTAATTGTCCGGTAACCGGTAATGGCTCCAGGTTCAAATTCTGTTGGAGCAAAAACTTTTTCGCATTGCTTATTTCAAGCTGTCGCCGTTCTGGTGATGCTTCCCTGGGCTCCATGCTGGTAGCCTATATAGGCCAGAAAGAGCACAAACGATTAAGCATTGGTTGCTGAAGTCTGATAAATCGTAGCTTTTTAAACTTAAGATTATGGTGTTTGCTATTTAAGTTATATCTTTTTATACTCTGTACGCCACACCTGTTTGGGTCTATTTTACTTTTTGTTTCACAAAATTAAGGATTATTTTTTGCTGTTTTCGTTTCTTGTGTATTCCTGAAGTAGATATAGTCTACATTAAATTTGCAACGTTACAGAAATGCCACAGTTTTTGAATTCCGAAAGATTTGGATGCGCTGGCATTTATAGTAGCACGTTGAGGTGAAGGAGCCACTCCAACTATACTCTAGACCAGTGGTCCCCAATCTTTTCATATTGGCGGACCGGTAAAAATTAAACAAATGTACGGACTGGCACCAATAAATCGTAACAAATATGACTAATACTGGTGTAGTTATTATCGCATATGTTGACCACCGCAAAATTAATAACACAGCATAATCCATTAATTCGGCAAATGTTGCGCATTTAAACACAAAAATTCAACAAAATGTCAATCGATCAGATGTAGCAATAGCAATTTATGGACATATACCGGTAGTACAAAATTAGCATTTGTGGGAAATTTGTTGCTGTTTCGATGCTAATATGAGAGACAAGCGAGGCAGGAAAGACGTTTCTAAAGCATGTAGCTCTGCTTCAGCATCCAATCGATTTCATTGTTTTGATTTACAGTAAGTCCGAGCTGAAAAAAAATTTTTGCACAAGTAGCTGGTTGAAAATCAACTACTTGATTGTTTAGAGATTTAGAAACGGTTGTTCGTTGTCAAGAGGTCTAAGGATTCTTTTTAAAAATTATCTTGACTGCAAGTAGAATTGCAACATAATTAATTCAATCAGTTTTTCTTTTTTCTCGGGATAACGGTTACAGTTGTTGACATCTTCGTTGAATGGTGACTGGGAATCAGAGAAACGTCAGTTTCACTGACTAAAAACCGGCCAAACATAGAACAAGTTTTATAATGATTAAAAGCATGCGATGGTGAACGGAAAAAAGATATTCTACGAACCGGCAAAAAATTTACGCGAACCGACAGTTGGGGACCACTGCTTTAGACTTTTGGGGGGGGGGGTATTGTAGCGACTTGAAATTTTGTAATCCTTTTGTTATCGCCATAAATGCATTCAATTGTGACATGACTTGATATAACGTGATAAAAATTTTATATCCGCGTTTAAGTGCTTCGGCGGCAAGCATTTGGAAGATTACTGTATATCAAGTATTGTTTGCTTTATTTATTTAGTCTTTGCTAAGCGTTTATTTTGTAGGCGTCGTCTGATTTGCTGTAGTGTTATACCCTAATATACGCTACTGTGGTATGAAATATTTAGACTTTTTACACAGTTTATCGACTTTTTTAGGGAAATCCTAACTATTTTGTAGAAGCATACGAATTTGCAGAGATATTTGACTCAGAAAAAATCTTTTCGTAACTGCACATATGAAGTTCGAAGTCTTCAGCAACTTCGAAACTCTTCATGTAATATAACTAGGTCGAGAAGAGATAGTTTTCCATTTCAACATTTATGCTTGAATTTTTTGTGGCAAAAGCCTGCATTTTGAATTTCCGTCTTTTGGCAAAAATAAGACATAATATTACACTTTCATCCTCAAAAAATTCGACCCTTAAAATTTATCCCGGGCAACCCAAATCCGAAATTTAAACCTTTAACAATAATTTTTTTGACATATTTCCTATCAAATTGTGTATATTTAGTCTTACCAAAGCATTTTCTTGACAACACTTCAATGAAGTCCAGAAAAAAGGATTTACAGCTAAATTTATTTGTGACTTTCTTTAATTTCAGGTCTCGTTCAATGCTTGATCAATTCAAGCAGTTTGTCTTCGTGTATTTTATTTGGATAACAATGGCGATAATTTTCTTCGCTGGAACCTCACGCATTTCAGTCTTCACTCTGGGATATCTAATCATATTTTTCTATCTACTAGCAAGACAGCAAGCTTTGTTGATGGGCAAACCAAGTCATTTGTTAAAGGTTTTCACCAGATTTATTGGTTAGTGTTTTAATGCTCTATTTATTGTTTGACCTGCAATTGGTCGAGCGGCAACACATTCGTCTTTGAAGCGAGAGGTCTGAGGTTCGAATCTCAGGCCGGTCAACCCGGCACAGTGTTGCCAACGGCTCGCCACCGCTGTGATACTTCTTTGAAAAAAACTGTGCTGTCTTCAGACGCAATGGGCGAAGGTGGGCCTCGCCAACTCGTTACACGCTTCGGCGTAATACAGCGAGTATAATGAAAGATTTGCTTTGATTGTTTGCGTTTTTGCTAGAGCAATCAAACGTGTGTCCTGCATTCAGATGCTACGACTGTATAGCCTGAGTAAGGTTGAGCAAACTTCGAAATTTCTGGAACAAAAAATGTAAATTTATTGCGTTTAAAAATCCAATTCATCTATTTTTCATGCGATGTCATAGTCCAAACTTTAACGAGATACTGCTCGAAATCGGTTTTATGGAAGAAATGACAACTACTTAAAGGTAATAAAGAGGTGCCCCATACCTTTTTCCACAATTCCCCTTATTCGCGAAAATACGATTTAATTCGTTTGACTCCGTTCTATTGGCAACCTAGCATTTCGCCTTTTTGTGACATCACAAAAGGCCTACTGTAAATCAGTAGCCTAGGTCTACAGGTACCACTAGGAGTAGCCAAGTTTTCAGATTTGGTTAGGTTTCTGCTACCAGTTGGCAAGTTATGAGTATTCGATTAAGCTTAGTACAGTACTGTATTATTGTGCTAGTTTCTGATCACGAATTTGAGAATAGCTTAGCTTAGTAAAAAAGAGTTGGCAAGAACAGGACTGTTTTAGGGCTGCTATACTAGGCAATAGCCTAAGTCTGCGAGAAATTTTGCAAAATCAGCCTTTTGTGATGTCGCACAATTGCAAAATGCAGGGTTGCCAATAGCACGGAGTCAAACGAATTAAATCGTATTTTCGCGAATAAGGGAATTGTGAAAAAAGTTTGGGGCACCTCTTTATTAGCTCAAGTAGCTCTCATTTTTTCAATAAAACCGGTTTCCAGCAGTATCTCTTTAACTAGAAGCAATGCAAAAATACAAACTTGCGATCGAATTTTTTTAGAAATTTAAGCGATTATGAAGATTCAATACTAGGTGTGCGATCTTTTCGAGATAAAAATAAGCCAATCCTTAAATAATGGAAACTCGACCACAAAAACATATCTTTGACTTGTTACAGATCACTACAATTTATCATGCCTTTAAAGGTTGTTGCGGTCGTATGGGTTGTTCAGGGGGTTATAATTAATTACGTTTTTAATCAAATAAACTCTTATTCTACTTGAAGAAAATTGTATTTCAATTATAGCCCCCTGAAGAGTCCATTTGGGCGAAACAGACGATTGGGGCATGATAAATTGTAGTGCTTTGTAACTAGTAAATAATACTTTGTTTTGATTCGTCATTGACACTTAATCTGGTTTGCCTTCCCCAATACTGACATTAGTATGTGTTTTAATTGTTTTTTTTTGTGTTTTAAGAAAAAAAACAGCTTTATTTATTAATAATTTTATGCTAAGAAACGTGTTATAACTAACCAAGTGTTTCTGATTAATTTATGCTGTTTAGGATTTACTGTTGGTGTCATTACATTAAAGGCTTGTCTCCAAGTTGCTTCTTGCGTCTACGTTGAAACATTACACGAACATGCCTGTGTCGGAGTCGAACTTATGAGCTTAGTTTGTGCTAAACCGAATGTTTACAATATATCAGGTATACCTTGTCTAAATTTCTTGAAAAAAATAAATAAATAAACCACCTTAAAAGTTATACACATGAGTGTCATTATAGCCTACCCACAAAAATAGCAGCCTTGTACAGTGTACAGCTTTTGTTTTAAGGAATACGAGTATCACCTCTCGTAGGCTAGGTTAGCTTGGTAAGCCTAATAACCTTAAAATGAGTGCTGTGCTACGTTTGAGCAGCTTGCAACACTCATTGGAGTCATTGAAACCCACTTAACAACTGAAAGTAAGAGATTGCGCCCGTGAGAGCCACCTTGGAGATAATTTATTTTCTGGACTCCAAAGATTGTTACAAGCTACTCAAACGTAGCACAGCAGTCATTTGAAGTTGTTAGGCCTACCTCGCTAACGAGAGGGGTATCCCTTGATCTTGCTGGTCAATCGGACACATTAAAATGAGGGAATCTAGAGCTGGCGAATAAAACACAGTGTTGCCAACGACTCACCACCTCTTTGACATTTTTCCAAAAGGAGCTGTGTTGCCTGGGTGCAATAACGCAAAGATCGGCCCGTAAACTCGTTGCACGCTTTAGCGTAATACAGCAAGTATAATGATTGATTTGATTTGCCTTTCGTACCTTATTCGGAAGCAGCATGACTTAGGCTGTTAATCATAGAGTTATTTGGTTATGCCCCTAAAGCTTTGGAAAGTCTGCCTCTACATCGTCTATTTTTTCTGTAAATAAATACTTGCTTTCTCACTCGCGATTTAGCACAACTGGATGACAATTGCCAATTGCTCTACGACTCGGCTGGTTTTTCTTGGGACTTCATTTGTTTTGTTTTCCTTCTCATGCAGCGCCGCATTTTTGCATCTTATTATTTTATGCATGTTGCCGAAGATATGAGGATTGCTTTCAGTCAGGCTGCGAGGTAATCATGTGAAAAATTCAGCGTTGTAGCCTGTTTAAATAAAGTAAAATTTTTGTGAAATTCGGGTTAAAAACGCTTTTTTATCACAAATCTTATTGAATTCTTAAACTGAGGAATGTATAGAATTCTTTTGGTTTAATTTTCCAAAGGATTGCTGCTGGGAGCCAGCAACTCGTAAGCAGTGTTGTCCAATGTCCGTCCCCTGTGCAAAATTTTCGTACAAAAAATGGAAGAGATATTGTAAGGTTTCATTTTCTGAATAAAAATGCATTAATTCATTCCTTCACCATTTGGCCATCATTTGCCAATGGAGATCGTCTGCTACTCCGTTCCTTGAACTAAGGTTCAATTCCACTCCCTCCGAATCAACGAGCGTAGATTGGTATTCGTAGTTTTCCTTCTTTGAGTTTCACCATGAACCAAATCAACTGACCACAAACCAACTGGCCACAAACATTACGGTCAGTTGTCGTGGACCGTTTAAACATGACAAAGATCCTCGTGTTAAAGTGGCAGCATTGTTCGAAGTATGCAAAATAACTTCGTAAATAATTGAGTAGGTAAGCATGTATCAAAATTGCTCTAACCTAAGTCGCAGTTTTTCAAAGTTAACTGCAAATGCATCATTTTAATTGATATGCTATTAACCTTTTTTATTTCAGAGGTGCTGAACTTTTCAATGAAAAACTAGTTCTCGCTGTAAAAGAGAGAGAGAAATTGCAAGAGCTGAATCTTCTATCTATCAAGGATTCGTAAGTGTCATTGAGTTGGTGGTGTTTAATTGCTACTTTCGCAGGCATTCAAATTTAACAAAGAGGCGATATGTCTCGAAGCTGTTTTAGGCTGGTATGTTTATGGTTGGAGATGCCATGGTACAACGTGTGCGAAGTTGCTCATGATGCCGTTTTGGGATTTTAAAAATTAACTTTTAATTACCGGCCAGTTGATTAGGCGGTAACGTGTTCTTCTCTGGAGCGTGAGATTCAAATCTTGGACCGGTCAAATCGGACACAGCATTGCCAACGGCTCGCCACCGCTGCCACATTTCGTCAAAAGAGCTGCGTTGCCTAATCGCAATGACGCGGAGATGTGCCTCGCATACTCGTTAAATGCTTCGTTGTAATACAGCTAGTATTAACGAAAGATTTGCTTTGAACTTTTAAATACTCCTGCGAGATGTTTAAGTTCTTTGTGCGTTGGTCCAGGCACTCCTCATTTATCACACCTCACCGACACAGAGCACCCTTCTTTAATTGTATTTTCAAGTCTTTTGTTAAACTGGGCCACCATTGTGGATCTTTTGTGAAACTGATTCATCACGATGCTTGGTGGCAACAGGATTTTAGCGTTATATTCTAATAAAGCTTTTTCTATTCAGTTTGTTTGAATTAGTTAAATAATTAAAAAAACAAATCTGTTATCTTGCACCTGTTTAAACCAGTCGTAAATGGTCGACGTCACTTGATCTACAAAATTTATGGAAAATTAATGAGTTTGCCGGGCAAATGGTGTTTTTAGATGTTTCACTTTCGTCCGTCGACTGTTGTTATCCAGTTGAAAAAAGCTTATTTTACCTTAAAGTCGTACGCTTGAGCGAGTAATTCAACTGGTACTTATGGTAGTGGGCTTAGCAGCTTTTTGTTTTTACAGAATGAATGCTATTAAAAAGTCTTATCATTCAATTCGGAAAACTTCGCAATCTCAAATTTCCCACATGGATGGTAAGTCGAACGCTTGTCGGGGAACATTGTTTAAAGAACTAAATGTCAAAGATTCTAAGTTGTTTGTTCTTATCATCAACTTGTTGAAGTGAAGTAAACCACGTAGGAGATGGAGTAACTTGTGTTGGAGAGACTCATGAATCATTTGGAAAAGCTAAATACCAACGTAGGCTTCACACTGTTTTTCATTGCTGAACACCAAACGGGGAAGCTGTAAATACCAAATTTTAGTATTTGGTTTGACCCAACCAGGAATCGAACCCGAGTCTACTGTTTCAATAGCAGACGCTCTATCAACTCAACCACTGACCTGGTGTTCAGCATTGATTTTTGATGTTATTCTTTAGCAACAAGAGCGGGTGATTACTACATGTTTGATGATGAGATCTATGTGAGGAAGCCTGCTAGGGTCAAAATGGTCGCGCCGGAAGAAGAAGAAGCTGAAGAATCCATAATGCACCCTGTGAAGGTAACGTTGTATTTTTACCAGTACACCTTGTGGAGTTGTGCACACTGCATCATATCATGTGAGTTGTGCACACTGCATCACATCATGTGGAATTGTGCACACTGCATCACATCATGTGGAATTGTGCACACTGCATCACATCATGTGGAGTTGTGCACACTGCATCACATCATGTTGAGTTGTGCACACTGCATCACATCATGTTGAGTTGTGCACACTGCATCACATCATGTTGAGTTGTGCACACTGCATCACGTCATGTTGAGTTGTGCACACTGCCGCACAGCATGTGGAGTTGTGCACACTGCATCACGTCATGTTGAGTTGTGCACACTGCCGCACAGCATGTGGAGTTGTGCACACTGCATCACATCAAGTGAAGTTGTGCACACTGCATCACATCATGTGGAATTGTGCACACTGCATCACATCATGTTGAGTTGTGCACACTGCCGCACAGCATGTGGAGTTGTGCACACTGCATCACGTCATGTTGAGTTGTGCACACTGCCGCACAGCATGTGGAGTTGTGCACACTGCATCACGTCATGTGGAGTTGTGCACACTGCATCACATCAAGTGAAGTTGTGCTCACTGCATCACATCATGTGGAATTGTGCACACAGCCTCACAGTATGTGAAGTTGTTCACACTACCTCGTGTATAGCTCAGATAAAACTATCGCTATGATCAAAATAATGCTTCTTTTAAGATGTTATACAAAGCTGAAACGGTGGGGATTTCCGAAACATTGGAAGAAAGACAAGAAGACAAAAAGAAAATCCAAGGTTATATAGCTAAACCTTAATCGTAGAGCCTATCTTGCTAGTGCTAGTTTCAGTTTATATGTACTTGATGTTATACTGTAGTATTTGTAATACGACTCTGCGAGGTATAATTCGTACAGCACACTATACTGAACTAATCGTGTGCAAGTTATCGTTAGAATACAATATCGCTAAACCATTATTACAAGCGCTAATTGTTATACAGATGTAACCAGCGCTGGTTAAAGTTCATGCAGATGTTGTTGAGCTAGTTGTGGTATGTTCTACGGTTTTCGCTCAAAAATGTTTTTCCACGACCAGCCACCTTTGCCAATTAATTAATTTTTCCGTTTGTATCAGAAAAACTTCCATAGATGTAACTTTCGCTGAAAAAGCGGTATGACTTTTTCTGGTTGAACAATAATTTTGGTTTTGTTTGTGGACTTAATTTGAGTTGTCAAGGCAATACTAAAGTTGTACAAAATGTCTTCGACACTATATTATTCATTTTTTTGAAGATCAAAAATAGATTTTTTTACATGTTATACTGAATCGCATTTGACGAAAGATAACTAACATTTTCCATACTACAGTTATACCACTCTTCGTGATTCATTCGGGGTAAAATGGTGGTACCCCCTACCCAACGGGTTGAAGAGGTGACAATGGATTCACATTTTACAAGAACATTCCCGTCGGAAAAAAATTTGCTCGGTTTTCTTTAAACATTTTTGACAGATCTGAAGACTAACTTAACCAAATTTGAGCTTTTTACGACCTTCCGTTCCCGAGATATAACAGATTAGATTTCCCCTTAGAAATTTTGCCAAGTTTGCCAATTAAAAACAAAATTTCAAAAACTTACTGCATGTTTCTGATTCTCAATAAATATTTGGGGCAGAGTTATTGTCAAAACAAGGTAAAGGCTCAGACCTACAAAATTAGCTACTTTTCAATGAATCTAGGCCAGCTTTCCAAAACAATCTTTTATCTCAACACTTACAAAATGACAACACTAAAGTAAGAGGAAAAATTTTAATTTTGAACTGTAATATTATCTAGAAAACGACAACACGTTGAAACTTCAATTTTGATGAGAATGCGTCATAGACTTATTCCTACAGTTGGGTCAAAATTGAAAAACTTGACTTCAATGCACTTAAGTTTTGAGGAAACGATAATTTTTTCTCCTGGATTATCCAGGCCAACTGGGTTTCTGTGGAGTAGAATGTCCGCTTCACTATGATCATTTATCAATAGTAATTTTAGCAAAACTAGTTCAAATTATTTATTTACACAACTATTTAAAATATCTTTTTTTCGTTTAAAGTTTGTTGAATTTCTGGAAAGCTAAATTAAGAATCTTGAATTTTAGTTATGAAGCCTGAGCATCGACGATCAAAGATGAGTAAGTGTTAGCTGCAACTATTTGACACAGATTTAGAATCTAGATAGATGTTAAGTCTTTTTAAAGATACTCAAAAGAGTTTAGATTTAGATGGTGAGATAGATTTAATGACTTGGCACCATATTGGTAGAAGCAGAAAAATGATACACCTAAAATATTTCAATCAAAAAAAGCTACGATTTTCAAAATTTGTAAATATCTCGACTAGAAAATTTGAGACTTTGCTGAAAACTTTAACGTTATAAGTGGAAAATCAAACGATATTTTTACTTGAAAACGTTGAAATTTTTAGCAAATGTTCTATTCATTCCGTCGTTTAAGCATCGCATCAAATGTCTGGGTAGGTTTTTGGCAGCCAGCTGGTTGTATTATACATTTGTCAAGATGGAGCTGCGAGTGCCAAACAAGTAGAATGTCAATAATAGAGATCAGTCCTGTTTCTCCAAAGCTGTTTTAAAAAGTAGTCTTCTCTAAATTTGGGTAAGAAGATAAGTAATATCTCCAATAATACTTCTTTTTGTCGATCTTTGCATCATTTTGAGTTTCCTGTCCGAGGGAAATTGGCAATTACGATGTAATTACAGTTATCTAGCTCAGCTAAAACAACTGCAAAGATTTGGTTGGAAGCCCACTGCAGCCGAACCACATAAATCTTTTCCTGTGCTTCGACGGGATACAATTCTTAACCGCACGTTAGTGATGGGCGCCCAGACTGCCCACTCATTGGGTCGTGTGGAAGTGGCCACTTTTCTCTCCCAGGTTCTCCAGCTTAGGTGAGGATCTGTGCTGTAGCTTTTCCGCCACACCATGTCCACAGGAAAGAACCCTTCCCGCATTTTTACAAAGTGTACCCTTATAATTACAATAAATCGCTTCTTTTTTTCTTATCTCGACTTACATACGATACTTTGACAAATCAGTAACGTCCACTCTGTAGCGTAGTGGTTAAGATGTGTAAAGTGTCGCAATCGAGTTTGATTCCCGCTCGGTTCTTTTTTTTTGTACAGAACCGTGCATTAAGTAAGGGTTCAGGCCGGAGCCTAAAAGATAGTGAATCGATATGCTAAAATAAAGGGTACATTTAGGAAATATAAGCCTAGTAGCTCCAACCAATCTTAATATTGAAACTAGACTCAACATTTATACCGCCCAACTCACAAGCACTTAAATAATCGATTATGTGTTTACTATTATTTAAGTGCTTGTGAGCTTAACGCTATAAATGTTGAGTTACAACACCAGCAATGGCTGCCTGTGCAGTGATGTGGTGCTTACTCTGTAAGTGGAAAATTGCTCCTTATTTCCTGGTTCTTTAGCACATTGCTTGGGTTTTATATTTTGTCGTTATGTGGAATTTTGTTGCGTTGATCATACTCTTTTCCTATCCCTAGAGCTTGCAGGGGTTTCTAACAGTAGAGCATGTTTTTGAAGAAAAGAATCAGGGAACCCAACGGGAATCAACACAAACGCGTGACTTGTCCAGCGCGTGCTTTATTACTACGGCACCAAGTCGTCGTTGCCAGTTAATTAAAATTGCATAGTATTTTAGTCTCGCGAGAGAAAACAGTGGATATGGTCACTTTAGGGTACGCTCTAGAAAACTGCATTTGGAATACTCGAACCAGCCAACGTAACAGTCATTTTTTTTTAATTTCAGAAAGCTTTGGCGAAACAAGTTCTCCAGGTATGGTTTTCAAGCTGAATTTTTCATGATCGTTTATAAATTATGGATGCAAATTGAAAAATTCACCATAGTTCTATTTTTTTTACGATACTTTTAATCGTTTTATAGTAAAGGGAAATGCTTCCGGTAGCGTTAAATGCTTTAGTACACCTCCATGTGGTTCATCTGTCTGTCGTAGGTTGCCGAGTGGATATTCAATTTCTTTGCACTATTGCTAACGTGTCAACGTGGCGAAGATTTTTTTACTACAGCGCTATGCAAAGCGAACTGAATTTCTGCTTCTTACATATACCAATTTAACTTCTTTTGATGTTTGCGGTCCATAGCTTCGTTTTTCCGTAGCATTACCAGACTCCATAAACTTGTGGTCATGCCCGAATAGTACTACTCGCGGGTGACCTATTCCATCTTTGCACTTACCGTTACACTGTGCTTGGATTTCTTTGTTTATCAATCAGTGACATAAGTTTTTTTGCTGTCTACTTATTTTTATAAACTATACTTTCGCTGCTAAATTTAAAAATATTTTGTTTAAGCATTGCTTAAATTGCAGTTTTGAACCTAATTATTTCCGCAGGTACGGTACCAGTTAAGAAATAAACAGCAAATAAAACATGAAGCATTTCCTATATTACTATACAAAGTATTCCCTGATGAAAGTATTTGAACTGCAAAATTTTTGTACAAATTTAGAAATTGTATCCATAGTTGCAAGATACCCTGTATTTTTTATCGGTTTTATGCATGATACGTTGATTGCCTCCATTGCAAAAGATTGTGCTATGCTTTTGCATCGCTCGCTGAAGTCAAGGAGTTGCGTGATGTTATGGGCAGTGCCAGAAAATTAATCAACCAACATCTCTCAATTTTTCTAAAAGTTACCGTCTTCAATTCAACTAAAATTTTACCGATTCTCGACTCTCAGTAGAACAACTACAGTATTTTTATTACTTTTGAGTGATATACTTTTTCAATTTTTAAAGGTAAAAGGCAACTTGATTAAAAGAAAGTATGTAATTCTAATTACAAATGTATAGCACCTTTGGCTTTGACAAAGAAAATGGAACACTCTTCTTGAAGATCAACAGGCTTCTGACGTTGCTTGCTGAACATGTCTTGGTGATCGGTCATTCGTCACCGGACAGTTGTTAGTTTTAAATCTCGATTAACATTTCACTTTTCCCTTTACGAATGTTGCATTGAGATCTTGACTTTTATAGATATCTCTCTGTATATTATACTTCTCAAAAAATATCTTAAAAGGAAAGCAAACAATAAACTTGTTAGAGTCGACACGGTACTCGATATACGTGCAGAATGGATTGTGTTAATTTATTTTTTTAATTTCAGAAGACGAATCGGAAGAAAAAAAGCAAGGTATATTTTTTTTGATAAAAGAAAAAAGTTTGGGATAATGGAATAGCAAATGTTTGATGGTTCAAATTAGGATTTGGTAGCTACGTATTTTATGTCAAGAGTAAGAACTTTCAAATTTTTACATCTTCATAGACAAAAAAAAAATTGTGGCTTGGAAGTTTCAAATAAAGAGGTATTCAATTGAGAGCAGTGGCATGTTCAAATAGAGTATGTACGCTAACATATAGACTATTGAAAGTATTGAGCGAAAGAGAAGAGTTTTTTGTTTATGTGGGTATACACACACGCTGGCGGTATTCAAATCATATGAGGAAATCATTGTGAAAGCTTGTAAAGGATTGATTTGAGAACCTAGCCATAATCAAAATACTTTCAAACCCAAAACGCATGCTAAATTTGTCGCACCATACTTTTTTCTACAGATTAGTATATGTATTATGTAACTTGCTCTGTAGTAAAGTTTCTTTAGTTTTTTTTTTTTTTGCTCTCTGCCATATTTTAATGTATATGTGTGGAGGAGAATAACACTTTGAAAGATTGGGTCCGGGATAGTTTAGTAACAGCTGGCCGAGAAAAGTAGCGGCGTACTTTTTTGGATTATAAAAAATTACCCAAGTCAGCCAATTCTGGCATTTCCGTAGGCTTTCCTTGCCAACGAGACAGTGAAGTGACACTTCGGTGTGGAGTCAAGCTGACATTTTCTCCACTTGTCTCACCAGTTATCGTGAGCGCTCATATTGCTTTTAAGGTGAATATCAAGCAGAAAAGCTGTGAATGCCCTATATTGAAAGTTTTTTGGTCAGACCGACCGGGAATCGATCCAGCATCGTTATCTTAAGCATTTAATGAGGTTTAAAATGGGCCCAAAAGTAGATCACTGTTATATTTCAGCGAAACTATCTCCCGTTGACTCTACGAACTCCGCTCTATTGGGAAAAGGCCCTAGAGCATCTCAAGTCAAATTTAAGGCGACGGTGACCGAACAGACAATTGAAGAGGACCAGCCTACCTCGATGTCGAACGTCCGCCATGACGCTAAACTGAATGACGAAACTGCGGAGGAAGAAAACGAACCCGAGTCGTCTTTTTCCGGTAATATACTGATTTTCCCTTTAATTACAAATTCAAATGAAATTTTTTTTTTTATGCACTTTTTAAGTTGTGAAATGTACGCCAAAGTAAGTGTAAACGCTATTTACGTTGCAGATAAAGTTAAACGCGGAATGGAGTTCGCGTGGGAGTTATTTCTTTCCGGAATCGATTCTTTTATTCTGTTCCTAAACAAGCATAACAAGACGTTTCGGAATATTGTGATGCAATTATCTGTGGAAAAAGAGAATTTGAATCAGCGACATTGTATCAGCGCACGAGTAAGCGTTTTCATTCAAAGATCATGTCAATATTTCGCTTTCAAAGGTTACACGAATACTACCGAAACATACAGAAGCGCAAGCAATACTTAGAAAATAAACACCACATTAAGCTCAAGGACCTTACGCTGCACTTATCTTACCAAACCCAACTCGAAATCACCTAACCTTTCCCACACCTCACCGCTAATGCTCCATATGCTTTTGTATGTTAAAGTACCATCGACCATGTTAAACTTGTAATTGCAATTATCGTTACATTTTATTCACCAAGTTGCCTTAATCGGTAGACAGCGAAGGGACCTTGTGAGCTTCTAGTCGAGCTGTCACGTGTTTACCACACACGGCGGAGGCTTCACACTGTTCATTCAATTGCTGACGTCAAGCAAGGAAGCTGTGAATATCAATTTTTATAGTACTTGGTTTGACCCGATCGGGAATCGAACCCGAGTCTACCGTATCAGTAGCAGACGCTCCATCCATTCTACCAGTAATCGGTTGACAAGTTAACTCGCATTGTGCTTTTTATATAGTTATGTTTAGTGGCGCGACCAGGGTTGGGCTAATCCCCCCCAAGCCAAGTCACTTGAAAATCTAACCAATTTATGAAAACTTTTAAACGTTCTTTGGACTCGACCAGAAAATGGGGCTTCATGTCGTAACAATTGAATTCTTTCAAATACTAACTCTCTATGACACGCGAAGTTTCTTTAAAACGGCGTTAAAGTAGCGATTTTTTGCAAGAAATCACAGAAATTGCTCAGCAGCTGGGGCTCTGCTTTCAGACCCCTGTTTGTAATCCGTCTGAGATGCCTCTGTTAACTCAATACGCAAGTTATTAAGTGTGGTTTGTACAAGAAATTTTGGCCTTGCACTCAACATAATTTGGCTGTGCACATGGGCCCACATGACAGAACAAGTTAGCAAGCTCGTAAAGGCCATTTTCGCTCGCTAAAAGGCGTTAACGAGCAAAAGCTTCGTAAACAAAATGCTATTTCCCAACCGTCTCGCCTAACATGCGTTAAAAATGCTCGCTCGAATTTCTTAGCGAGTTGTTGTGTTAGCACGTTACAAATACCTCATAGTGACGGCAGATGCATTTCTACTTTAAAATAATACGTTCAAGCGTACTGTGTTTGTATGACGGTATGTGCTGCAATTGTGATGGAAAAAGATACCGTGTTTCCCCGAAAATAAGACAGGGCTTATATTAATTTTTACTCCAAAATATGGCACTAGGGCTTATTTTCGGGGGATGTATTATTTTGATATATCAAAAAATGAAGTTACACAGTAAAAATTACGAGATTTTAAATAAACAGAAATTACGAAAAAAGATCTACATTTACTTGCCATTAACATGTTTTTTATTCAGAAACTCATTAACAACAATTTATTAAAGATTCAAGAATTTATTCAAAAAGATTTTTTGAAAAGGATGGCATACACCGCATTTAAGCAGTTTGAATAAATATAAAAAAAGAATGTTTGACTCCTTCGTCTTTCTGCCGCTCTCAACTAGGGCTTATTTTAAGGGTAGGGCTTACATTAAAATCATCCTCAAAAATCACGCTAGGTCTTATTTTGCGGGTAGGTCTTATTATCGGGGAAACACGGAACTATGGGCTATGCGTTGATATTCTAAGCTTGCAAAATTCTCCATTGATAATAATTAGTTTATGAACGGCAGAGTTTAAATGTATTTTTGGATCAATGTAATAAAAAAAGGAACAACTTTTACCATACCACAATTTTTTAAATGACGTGAAGCGCTCTTGAGGTTGTTGCTGGGTATACTTTAATGCAAACATCAACAATAGGTTTCAAAATTTTTCAAAAGTGAGCAAGTCGAAGTACTCTGTTCTTTTTTAGAACCAGCAAATCTTGAGTTGAGACTGGCTGTTTTAAATCTGTTGCCGATATTCAGCCTCATTTGTTCTTGATTTTTTCTTAAATTTTTAGAGGATCGATGTCAATTTTAGCGACAATGTTTACAACAGTGTTTAATTTCTAATGCTCTGTTGACCTAAGTAAAGGCTTTTTTTCTGTTTTTGCAGCATCGCACAATTTTGTTGGCAGTCGTTCAACTTTCTGCCTAAAAAAGTCCTCAAGCAGCGCTCTAAACTTTTGAAATAGCTGCAATTTTGCTTGCAAACCGAAGAAAATCACTAAAACTTTACCGTTTTGAATCAGCACAAAATTTAGTTTCTTTTTTTTGATTTGACTTTTTTTTTTTGTTTGCTTTTGGTTTATTTTGTTGCCGAGGCTAGCATTGTGTTTAATTTGTACTTAAATTTTGAGCAAAAATGAGTTTCATGTACTTAGAAAATTGTTCTTATAAAAAAGAGTGTATTGCTATTTTTGTGAACTAGCGCTACTCAATATTTCTTTATCAGTCGATACAGAGTACGCTTCTCAATGCAGTTCATTTTTTTCTTTGCAGTCTAAAAGCAAATATGGGGACCATTTTAAGTAATTTTCAGCAAAAAATTTGCTTTAGTTATTCAACATTATTAGAGTTTTCAACATTTTGGCATTAAATTTCTGACCAAAAAAATTTCTCGTACGCTTAAAGAGTGCTTCCAAATCTTCGTTAAGTTGGCGAGGAAAATGTGACGTTTTTTTACTCGAGTTATATCTCGCAATCGATGCAAGCAACTTAGCGAGCGAAAATGACGTTACCCAGCTCGAAGAGCTTCAGATGCACGTGCAAAAATAACCTCTTGCCTTTAGCGAGTATTTCGTTCGGTAACGCCTCTTAAAAAATTTTCTTTATTAATGCGAGCGAGGAAATTTCTGTCATGTGGGCCCTGTTGTGTTAGCACCATCTAAATTAATAAAAACACCAGACTGGGCCTACCATACTCCAATTATCTTTTCAAAAGCCTTGCTTTTTAAATCTGACAATTTGGGCGCCTCCTTTCCCCATCATTAGTTTAGAACTTCGTTATTGGGTTGCTGCACGACTGGTGGGTCCCCGTGGAATTCCATTGCTATTTTTGAAAGAACCCTGAAAAGCTCACACCGTGGTTTCGAATCAGTTGTCTGCCTAGTTTGCAGTGCTTGCTACCTGTGTGTGTATGTGTGTGTGTGTGTGTATACCGTTTTGCAAACTGGCTTAGCTAATCTTGTGAGTATGTAATCAAATAGAGCAATAATGAAATCTGGAGCATTAAAATTATCTCGAATATTCCGTGTTAGCAGAGAAATTGTTTTTCAGCATCATACGAGCGTTGGTGTGTTCTCCCGGGCTCATCAGAGCGTGATAGTTAATATGATGAACGATGAGGAAGAAGAAGAAGACGAATCGATAAAAGAACCTTCAACACTGGAGGAGACGGAAGAACATTTGACACCGCAAGAAGCAGAAGAACATCCGATTCAGGAAGAGACTGAAGTACATTTACCACAAAAGGAAACGGAAGAACATGCAATACAAGAAGAGACGGAAGTGCAGTTAGCACAGACGGAAGAACGTTTAGCACAGACGGAAGAACCTCCAATACAGGATGTAAAAGATCAGCTTTCACTCGAGGGAACAGAAGATCGTCTATCACAAAAGGAGACAGAAGATGATCTTGCACTGGAGCAAGAAGAAAGCGATTCTGAAAGGTAATTTTTAAGTTGCTTATTGGAATCATAATTATGCAGTAACTTAATAGACGTAGCTGATTAGATGATTAATTTCACTATTTTAGAACTCTGGTAAAATGTTTAGAAGTACCACAAACTAAAAAAAAATTGATTGCGTTTAATTTGTGGGTTTGAAGAGAGTAAGAAGCTCGAACCGGAAGAACGATGGATTACTAAACGTTGCTGCATTAAACGAGAAAATTCTATTGACCTAGCCGTGAACACTACAAACTTATTAGTTTAGATTTGTTTGTTTGCTGCTGACCAAAATTATAGTGTCAAAAGTGATAAATCGAAGTTCTGTCAAAAAGTAATGAGCCCAGGTCTCTTCTGGCTTTATATTTAATGGAATATAAGCGCAAAACATACATTTAATTAAAGCTTAGTGGTTGGGGATTCCAGCACTACCTCTCAATGTAATCTTGTTAATGCCAACTGTTCATCGATGAATAAGGGCATGTATGCCGACTTTGTATGATTCTCTAGACTGCAATTTTAAACATTTTTCACAGCGAGCTTGACTGATTTATCGGTAGCGAAATTATGTGAAACGTGAAAAGCCCCAAACAGACTTCAAAGCGGGCTTGCTTTTTGGGGCCCGTAAGTTGTCTTGAACCCACTTGGCTCAAAGCTTCGCAAAGCCTAGCTTCCCCCCAATCTTAACACCTCTTCAATGGCTGATTTCATAACACCCAGCAATCTTATCAAGAGTAATTCTGCGATTATCTCAGATCAGTTTCTCGACCCTAGGACTGTTTCAAGGTCTAACCGCTTATGATGGCCTTCTGCTTCTTTGCTTGCCGCAGAGTTCTTTCAAACTTGGATCTTTTTCCTTCTTAATCTTGGAGCACCTACTTTTTGATAATGCTGTAATCTGTTGCAGAATCCCGTATAAGCCAAGTGCCTTTTCCAAGCTTTTGAAAACCTTTGCTGGTGGTTCCCCTTCCAAATTACAGTGAAGTTATTTCTAAAATGGCTGACAGGAAGTGTTTACAGTTCAACCACAATTTTTAACTATATGTCTTTAGAGGAGTTAATTACCTGCATACTGATAAATTTTCTTGAAAAAATAGAGTCTCTAAGTCAGTTATATTAAACAGGGTTCACTACTTTTTGACTGCCCCTCGTAGAACCCAGCTCTCTTCGCAGAGTTTCTTTTCAATATTACCGTCAAGCTGAAAAGCTGTGAAAACCAGTTTTAAACTCGTCAATTTTTCGATATGACTGAAAATCAAACTTTAGTTTTCTATTTCAGAAATAGACGCTTAATGTTTAATCCTTTGCGAGCTTTCAGCCCTATAGGCTGCATCGCAGAAGCCTAAAGGGCCAGCAGAACGTCGACTACTAAAAACAAGCAATGCAAAAAAGTTTTCCTCCCACTCGATTCGAACCTACAGTTTATAAATTACCAGTCATATCATAAGAGCTTCATATCCAGTCCACTAACAGCAACGCGTGCGGCATTGAAAACATCCGAAAATAACTGTTTATTTTCAGTTCTTCGTCGCAATCTCATATTTTTCAAGAATCAAGAGCTATTGATTTTGACAAAGACCAGCCACGGACACTAAGATTATTTTACGCGGTTTGGTAAGTTGGATTATTCAGTCGTTTTGAAATAGACGTAGCTTAAACATTTGTTGTACAATGTGCATTGGTGGACCCTATATATCGCTTCCAGCAAAGTAGACGTGGTCCTCGTGCTTATCCTGGGGCGAAATAGTGAAACCGCCCGCCTAGCTGGTCCCAAACAGAACCGACGTACCAGGAGTGGCCGGTCATCTGAGTGATTTTTTTTAGCGCCAAGAGATGCTGTTGAAGTAGTTATTTTTCACTAGTTCTTTCAGAGCACCCTTGGTCTTGTAATGAAACTAAACCACTGTTCTTAAATTCTTGGAGAGATTCCCAAATATTTGTTCTAAACATTACTTTTTTTCTAATGCAATTGTTGTGGTGTAATTGTAATTACATCTTTGTCGACCAAGTTACCTTAGCTAGGAGACAGCGAAGAAACCTTTCGATCTTCGAGTCAATCTGCCCATCGGTCTAGTGTATACCACACACGAAGGAGGCTTCACACTTTTCCTTGTTAGTGCTGAAGGTCAAGCAGAAAGCTGTGAACACCAATTTCAAGTCTTGTGTTTTACACGACGTAGAATTGAGCCTGAACCAACCGTTTTAGTAGCATAAGCTCTATCCACTCTACCAATGATTTTGGGCCGTGTCCGGCTTTTTCAAATTAGAAACAGCTGCTTTTCACCGCCTTTAAGTTTATGAAAGAAACTGTATCCTAGTTGCCGTGTTGCAAAGATGTGCCCTGTCACCTTGCTGCGCTCTTAAAGGTAAAAGCTTGTTTTGTCAACTCAGAGCCTAAATCATTGCGGAAATTTGCAAGATGAGTTTTCTCATCAATGTGTTGGCCAAACGACGAAGATGACTGTTTTTAGTGTTTACAAGTTAACTTTTTGCTTTAGATTTTTTGTTGTTTAAAGTTGAATATTTTTCCAGGTATGCGTTAATATCGCGAACTGATCTTGTCTGCTACTTCCTTATTATACTTAATTTGATGCTGAAAGCTTCTATTATGGCTCTGGTATTGCCTTTGGCTGTTTTTCTATGGGCTACATTTGTAATACCCAGACCGGCAAAATATTTTTGGACGTTTGCCATTGTTTATGTTGAGGTAAGAGTTAAGTTTAGTTAAGATATTGCTTCGTTGAGAAGTTGAGAAAAATTGCCTGATTATGAAGCAATTCAAGAATTGCTTCGTGGAACTTGCGAATTCAGTTTATCGTATTTTAATAAGTGTAGCGGTGTAGAAGATAAAAAATCATCGGCAAATTAAAGTTGAGATTGTACCTTCATTCACCAAGTTGCCTTGGCCGGGAGACAGCAAAGGGGTCTTTCTGTCTTCGAGTCAAGCTGCCACCTGTCTACCGCGCAGTGGAAGCTTCACACTGTCTCTTTTGATTTGAACGTCAAGCAGGGAAAGTGTGAATACCAATTTTTTCAGACTTTGGTCTGACCCAGTCGGGATCGAGACCCGACTTTATCATTTTAGTAGCAGATGCTCTGTCCACTTGACCATTGATCGGTTTTTAACTTCAAAAAATGATATTTTTTAGATAATCGTTGTAGTGAAATTTATATTCCAATTTGAATTCTGGAGCTGGAATTCGAGCAGTGAAGAAAACATCCATATTGACGATCCATTTTGGTGGCCTAGACTGGTTGGTGTAATCCAATCTCCCACTTGGAGTATAATGGAGTTGTTGCAGCTTTTAGCCATATTTTTTCATCTCTCGCTCTTAAAGGTTCGAGAAAAATGCAAGTTAACATTTTCAGTGTTTCCGTTTTTGCTTGGCAGTCGTTGTTGCCTTTTGGACATTTATCCTCCTGTCATTGGACAACGATAGACGCTAACTGTTGTATGATCCGCTTACTTTTCATTGAAAAACTTTTAAGCGAGTGTAGGTTTCTGCAAGTACTTCGTTCTTGGAGGAATTCGCACCTGTTTCGGAGTTTTCAGTGATTCAATCTTCCCGTGCATTTCTTCATCCACTGAATTTGCTACTTGTTTGAAGCCACCAAGCAGATATAACCATCGCAAAACGTCTTATCCAAGGATGCAACGACGTGACCAGGGTGCGGGTTGAACCCAGATCATGCGATCACATTCCTCGTAAAAACGATGCTTTCACCTTATTGGTCACGCAGCCGACAAACAACAAAAACAAGTGTCCCAAATGATGGGAGCTTATTTGCAGTTCGATAGTTGATAAGTAATTAGGCTTTTAATCTTGCAGATTCCGGGTTGGTTTAGTATTGATATATACAATGCTCTCAGCAATGACAAACTGCGGTTAAAGGATAACATGAGAAAAAACGGATTCTATTGATAAATTTTTTTGCTAAAACTCAATTGTGTTAACTTTTTCTGTGAACGTACTGCTCGTTTATGCTATAAAAGTTTGTACCTTCAACTTAGGTTCGATTAATTGTGATTACGTTTTATTCACCAAGTTGTCTCGGTCAGGAGACAGCGAAGGGACCTTTCGGTCTTCGATTCAAGCTGCCACTAGTGTTTCCAATTTGGGACAAAATTTTAAAACCCGGGTTTCGGGTACCTGAGAAAAAAACCTCGAGAAAACTCGGGGTTTTCGGGTATTGATGAAAAAGCGATTTTGCACAAAATAAACCCATTGTTACGTTGAAATTCTTACTGTTTGACTGGCTTAGTGGGGACATAACAAAAAGGAGACGGCAAAATGTCTATTAGGACATAATGGCTTTCAAAATCAACCGCATCAATCATATAGCAGAGTGCAGTCTGCTAAAGTTTAAATGCATAAAACTAGCTGAAATTTCAAATATGCTCACCAACGCCAAGTCACCAAGTTAAACATTAAGAAACAATTGTTACGGCAACCAAAAAAAATAGTTTAGCAAATGATTATGAAGACAACGAAAAGAAGAATGCGCGAATTAATTAAGTCTGATCTATATTGCTAAAGTAGAGCTTTTACTGATTTCAAGTGACTGATCAAACTTTTGGTGCTTGAACCAGCTGCTTTTAGTGTCACTGAACATAACTTGCCCTTTGCTCTTTGTTGAGCCTTGTCATATAAGAAATGTTTCCAAACTTCTGATTTTCTGTGCTCACTAACGTCTTGAAACTGGATGTCTGACATGTTTTGTTTTGTCTACAAAATTTAGCAACGTAATATAAATGGTAAATAGTCAACTTTTAAAAAAGGGCAGCTTTTTGTTTTTGGTCGTGTGATGTTGTTACTCGCGACAATCATTCGATCGCTTTTCTCCGCGCAGTGAAGCTCGTGCAGTCGTGCCGCGTGCATGCTGACATCGCGGTGAAAGTGTTAATTAGGGAAGTGGAGCTAACACTGCTGGTGTTTTTCTCTGTTCCAATTTCCAAAGTTCAATTGCGGCTTGAGGGTGATCAAATCGTAGTTAAACTTGGATTTTAAAATTTAAAAATTACCCTGAAATTTTTAAAACCCGGGTTTCGGGTAGTTAAAAAATAGCAAAAAAACGGGTTTCGGGTTCGGGAAAACCCGGGTTGGAAACACTGGCTGCCACCTGCCCATCTGTCTACCACACACAATGGAGGATAACATTGTCCGTTGTCTACCACACAGAATGCTGAACGTCAGGCAAAGAAGCTGTGAATAAGAATTTTTATAGCCTCTGATTTGACCTAACTGAGAATCGAACCTGTGTTTACGGTTTCAGTAGCAGACGCTCTATCCGCTCCACCATCATACCCATTCGATGGTGAATTCGCTTAGAATAATCAAATTTAGACCACTGAGCCTAGATTTATTTCGCTAAAGAATAATGTTTTTGCAGATTTTCCACCAAAACCTATCTGCGTCCTAGCCTTAGAGTATATTATAGACTGCTTAATTTACGTTGAATTTTTCCGTACCCCCATTCCTTGAAGGGGTCGGGTAACGTCAGCTTACCAGAAGTAGGGTTTTTCAATATATTTAAAATTTAATAGTTGTTTTGAATTGCCATTTATTCTAGGTGATTTCAAAAGAGGTCCTTTTTTAATTTTTGTTTTGGTTTATTCATATTCAGATTTTTGACTACTTTAAAATTGATTATACTTTAGTCAAAAGTGCCATTAATTAGCAAATTCGTTGTCCGATCAGAATTTCATTAAGATGTCTATCACTGCTATAAAATAAAACGGAAATTTTAGACCGTGACTAAATCTTCAAATTTTTAGGTACATGGCTTATGGGATCGCGCTGAAATAAAACATAAAGAAAGCGCGGATAACAGTAAGTTAAATGTTCAACTTTCTTGTCTATGTTAAATCTTGTGCAATGCTTTTGCTTTTTGTTTGAAAATCCTTAGTATGACGTCTGAAATTACTTCAAAAAGACGATCTTCAATCAAAAAAACTTAGTGGATTATCAAAATTTTACTAATCTGTTAATACAAATTATTGTAAGATTAGGATACAGCTTTTTTGAAGTTAATTTGGCCAAGAGATGTCAAAGTGGACCTTTTGGTTTTCGATCCAAGCTGCCCATCGGTTCACCACGCACATTGTGGAGGCTTCACACTGTCCCTTTTATTTCTAAACATCAAGCAGGAAAAGTGCGAATACCAACTTTTAGAGTGTTTGGAAAATACGTGAGTTTGGAAAAAAAGTAGCGTTTCATAGAGCATTAGTATCTGACCAAACAATGAGCGAGCTCTTTGCTTATATCAATCTCCCACACTTGTTAAATGCTCTCCGAATTGGCAGTGATAATCTCACTCACGAACAATGAGGCCGGCGTTATGATCGTCTGATGTAGTTATTAATAGGCACTGGCGTAACTGAAGGGTGGCTGGGGGCAAATGCTTTCTGCTCCCCCGGAGTGGGCCCCCCATGGTGCTACAAATTTCTGAAAACTACAAAAGTGGAAACAGTACCGACTTTTTGGTGAAAACGTTGTTTTGATATTCACCTAAGTTTGGTAGTGATGATGATGATCGAGTTTCTACACGAAATCCTTCCAAAGTTTCACTGTTTTTTTTTTTTGCTACGCTGTTGTATTCGCACAGATCTTGGATGGTGCAAACTTTGAGGGCATGGGACAAGTCGGTAGGTGTTCAGCTGTATCTTCTGAACTTCTGCATTTGCATAAAGCGGGGCCGCGTTGGAAACCCCACTTCGCCAAAGTGCTCTTTTGTTCTCACGACTCCAGTGCGAAGTCTGTTGAGGCATCGGGCTTGGTGTCCTGGTGCCAAGGATTCCTCTTGTTCAATAGAGAGTCTTCCAGGAAAGGTGAACGTTGTAGGCGTGTTTTCCAAAGGTGCACACTGCATACGTGCTTCCTCCATGGGAATGTCAAGGGGAGGGGTTTAACTTAGAAAACAATTCCTTGATTTAAGACGCTGTTTTGCTGGCTTTATCCCGATTACTGCTCACATAAGTTTCGCGTTCTACAAAATAAATAATTCTGTAACCGGAGTTAACCTTCAATAAAATTGAACTTCGTTTTTTGTTCACCAAAAATTAAGGTCCTTGAATTTTGGTATATGAAAGAACTTTTTTTATTACACAACAAAAACAATTCTATGCATTATTACACAGCACCATTTCTAGGATTTTGCTAGAGGAGACGCTGGAACCAAAAGCTAACATTTTTCCTTGCTGAAGTTTGCACACTATCCAGCACCCGTTGCGTTGAGGAAACTGCTCCACGTTTAAAATGCATCATAGACGACATCTTGGAGCGAAGCCCTTTGCCGCTGGGCGATTTTTGCAATTTATAAAAAAAAATTGCCATTTTAGCGCTATTTGAAAGAAATTATGCTGGTTTTTTAGAACGGCTTCAAAGAATTGTATTGCTAAGTCAATTCATACCCCACTTATTATTGGTCAAAAACATGTTTAAAAGCTATAGCATATTTGGGATTTTTAATTTTGAAACTTTTTTAATTACTTGGCTAAGGAGGGAAGCTTCTAATTAGCCCCTGCAACGCCTGTTCCCCAATAGATGCAAAACTGAACACGTTTTAGACGAAATTATGAGGTATAAACTATACAGCTGCTGTGACTCTTCCTTTAGAAATGCAAACAGCGCGGTGATAAAAATACAAATTAATAAAACAAAAATTGTTACACCCCAACTTCTGCAGCGACCGACCTAACGCAAATTTGCTGCTTTCTTAGCTCGTAGTAGGGTTATTAATGAATAACATTCACGAAAAATTATTTGAAACTAATATTTGAAAAAACCAGCGTCAACAAATTTGACAACCCCTGAGTTCGATCAAACCCAGTTTGAGAAACTCTGCTTTAAAATATTCCTTTCTCCTGTCTTCGCTTTTCAGTTGATTGCATTATCTTATGTTTTTGCTAGATCTTGACATCGATGCCAGTGTTTCTCAGACATCTGTTTCCGAAGCAACTCAATTCACTCCCCAGCCATCCAAAAAAAAGTTTACGAGGAAGTATGTTCCAATTTTTGTATTTGATATTGAGGTAAAAGTAGATAGAAATAGTGCTCCTTGGGTTTTTCACGTTTTTTCCTAAAACGTCCCTTTTTTGAAGTTGTGTCAGTTATTCTTCGTTTTGACTAGTTTGTATTAATAGACTACTCTGTTAGATTGCAATTGTAATTACAGTTTATTCCCCAAATTGCCTTAGCCAGGAGAGAGCAAATGGACCTTTCAGTCTTCGAGTCAAGCTGCCACCTGCACACTTGTCTACCACACACGGTGATGGACACTGTACCTTTTTATGCTGAACGTCAAGCAGGGAAGCTGTGAATACCAATTTTTTTGTCTTTGGCTTGACCCGACCGGGAATCGAACCCGGGTATACCGTTTCAGTAGCAGACTCTCTCAAATCACTTGAAGTACTGTGTTTTAAGGTGGATTTACACTGTATCCGTTTTTCGTCCGCTTTTGTTCGTTTTTTCTTTTTCATGAAAAAGTATGTTCTTTTTCGTTCACATTTTTATATGTCTATCCGCTTTAAGCAGACTGTCACATACTGGACAAAAGTATTTCGAAAAACTTTTTTTGTGAAGGGGTATAGCCCTATTTTAAAATATCGCTCTCATCGTTTATACGCAAAATTTTTTAACAAAATTTGTATCAATATATTACAGTGTACTTAGTGCGGATATGGACTTATAAAAATGCGGGACGAAAAAGCGCATACTTTTTCGTGGATAAGCAAAAATGAAAAAAACGGACAAAAACGGATCCTGTGTAAATTCGCTTTTATTGCTGCGACGTTGGTATCGGTCGGTGCTATTTACTATAATTTCTTCAATCTAGTTTTTAAGCTCTTTAAATTCAAACCTTTAGTTATTGACAATATATATTCAGCCTTTTTTATGTGCACTTTTCAAAGGTCTTGGTGTCGGTGCGTGCGTATTGATGGGACATGCCAAAAATTTCCGATTTTACGAAAGAATCGTGCCAGTTTCGGAACTGCTTAAATAGGGGTTCTTGTGCGGTGTCGATGTTTTGCTCTAATAGACGTAATAAAGCTGTTGCATTTAAAATGAGTTTTAAATTGTAGACTCAAAGCTAGTTTGTGTTCATTAGTAGCCTACTTGTGTAGTCCATTAGTTAAACCAGCTGTGCAAGGCTTTGCGTAAAGTTGTATGGCTAGATTTAGAGGAAAGAGTGGAGGCCTACCTCAAGAGTTTAACTTTGATTAAAAAAAGCTAGGTTAGTTGGAAACGCAGTTGGCTTGGGGTTAAGATTACGGTTGAAGCTAAGACTATTAGAATTAGGCCTGAGGTTTGAATTGCCTGATTAGACCAATACTAAAAGTTAGATAAATTATTTACAAGGCACTCTTATTCTTCAGATCTGGTGCAGAACTGTACCTACCCGATTTTGGTTTGAATATTGTTTGTTGTATTTGTACTTGTTTTTTGTATTGGGAAAACATATCGCCAGATAGGCCCATATACTGTAACGTGGTTAGTTGTGTATGAGCATGCGCAAAGCTGTACTCTTCAAATGTGCATGTAAACTCGAGCGAAAAAGTTCCTTTAAAGGAGCCGAAAATAGAACCAGAAGCAGGGCTCGATAAGTGGAAATATTCATTACAAATCAATTAGCTTTCTAAGCCATTTCGATTTATTGAAAAGGGTAATACCATTTGAAACCCCCTCCCCCGTTTCTTGCTCATTGCTAACTACATCTCTTTACAGATTTTCAACAATATTGAAACTGCCGTACTACCTGTACCGCACTTTATTGAACCAGCGCTTCACATCTGTCACGGACGTTTATCTTTGGATGTTTCTTTGTGACGTCATCAACTTTCTCATCATCATTTTTGGATATAGTGCTTTCGGCGTAAGTATTGATTTTGTTGTTCGCGAGCCTTTTAGACATACCTGTGATAGGAGACTTGTCTGTTTACTTTAAAAATTTTTCCTTTGATTTTTTAAAGCTTTTTATAAGATAATAGCCAAGACCTTCAATGCCGCTTTTATCTAAAATGTTATGAAGTAGCGGAAAGACTGGGATCACTTGTTACGAGAACGTGGTGTACATTTGTACAAGCATTAGACTTTGTGCTATGGTTCAATGATGAAGAAAGAATCCATGATTAATTGAGGTTAAGCTCGTTTTGACGATTTTTTTCAGAAATTCCCTACTGGTGGCAGCGTGGTAACCAATCTTCAAGAAAATAACGTACCAACCGCCTTTTTAGTTATGCTGCTAATACAGGTATATCCACGTGTTTGAGCATTAATCAACACTTAGTCAATACATTAATCAACGTCTATTGTAGTAGTAGCATAGTTTATTTTTGTTTAGTAGAAAGCGATGCACAAACAAAAAGTATTGTCACCAAAAGAGTATCGAACGATATAATAATACCTTTTTGGTGAGAGGCTGCGAAAGACCGTAAATGTCCAGGTACCAGAGTATCTGGGGCGGTCGCCTAGTATGGAACTTCTCATTAATTCAGAATCAGAAAAATTGTACACTACAAAATAAAAAAAATTCTTGCGGTAATTTTATTAAATGAGTATTTTGGATATAAATCAGTTTCAAATTTGAATATCTACATTATTGCAATTTTGTAAAGCCATTTATGAATTATAAGATAAAACTACAATATTGATTACTCTGCAGAAACCGCATCAATCGCTTAACAAAGATAGCATAACTTTTGAGATAATTATTTTTTTCTTCTGAAGGAAGCGCATTTCACAATTTAGTGCCTTTATATCTACTTGAACGTTGAATGTAGGCTTTTTAAATTGAGGTGCAGACCAATTTTTATTCGCAGCAAATCTTCTCGAGTAATAATTATTAAATTGAGAAGCCAATTTATTAAGAAAATAATTTTCAAAACATCTAGGCAGGGAGCTCATGTTGGAGCTCATTCCCGGTCAGGTCAAACCAAATTGATATTTACAATAATTTATAATAATAATTGGTATACACATCTTCCCTGTTTGACGTTTTGCAATAAAAAGGAACGGTGTGAAGCCTCCACCGTGTGTGGTAGACTGGTGGGCAGGTGGCAGCTTGACTTTAAGACCGAAAGTCCCTTCGCTGTCTCCTGTCCAATGCAACTTCGTAAATAAAGATGCAATTACAATTAAGATGTGATTACAATATCTTTTTGTTGTTTGCATATCAATATTTCTATCTTTCAGTTCATCATGATGTTTATTGACCGAGCCATATACTTGAATAAGAGTTTAGTTGCGAAATTCATTTTCCAAATTGTTCTTGTTATTGGGATTCACGCTTGGATGTTTTTCATTTTGCCCTCGCTCAATCAAAGGTAAAAGTAGCCTGCATTCGAAATGACGTAAAATAATATCGACTTCATGGCACATTACAAGCTTTTGTGACACCCTTGTCAATTGAACCACGTGCCTCTAAAATCTTATAATGCGCCATGAAGTTGATCTTGTGCAACAAAATCAGTTCAATTTGCACCACTAAAATCTTGTTTTGTCTCAGTGTTCAGTTAGGCTCAGCTTCCTCATGTAGGATAAAAACAATATATTGTGGATAAATCATGGTATAGATTAAACCGATTAGAGGGCGGATGGATTGAGCGTTTGTTATTTAAGTGGTTTGATTTCGGGTTGGGTCAACCAAATACCATAAAAATTGGTATTCACGGCTTTCGAATTTGGCGTTCAGCATTGAAAGGAACTTGGTGAACAAAGAATGTAATTACAGTTACTTAGTTGAAAAATAACCTCTTTTTTTTTTACTTTTTAGGCCTTTCTATGAGAACCACATCGCCCAAACGTATTATTTTTTTAAGGCTGTGTATTTTCTACTTGCTGCCTATCAGCTTAGAGCAGGTTACCCAAAGAGAGTGACTGGAAACTTCTTGACAAAATCCTATAGTACCGTTAATCTATTCTTATTTAAAGGGTAAGTTTACTTCGTTTTCGGTTTTGTTGATAGCTTTTGCATCTTTTGTGGATTTTCGAAAACTGCATTTACATAATTTTGGATGTGTTTTGATTTTTAGTAAAATTAACTGTAGCTTATTTTTTGAAATTAACTAAATCATATTTTTTGCACCTGTACACTTTTTTATAAGAACAATTTTATAAAACTACGAAACTCATTTTTGCCCAAATTTTAAGAGCAATGCCAGCCTCAGCATGAAAAATATGTTTAAGAGCACAGGCTAACAGAACGCATGTGTAGTAAAATCATCAGAGGTTTCTTGGGTTTTTCTATATTGCCATTCTTGATTTGCCTCACAAGAATTATGATCTGTCACAAAGGACAACTTATAACGAACAGTTTAGGAAAAAGTGAGGTTGAAAAGTGGCAAAAAAATAAGAGCATCTAGCCTCCATCCAAAACGTACTGATTTTAGCAAAAAAAGATGTAATTCTAAAATCTAAAGCTATCAAATTTTTTCTCTAGATATCAGGCAATTCCTTTCTTAGCTGAAATCACAGCAATCATGGACTGGATGTACACTGGGACTTCAATGACAATTGGTGAATGGATGAAAGTATGGGCCATTCACGCTGAAGTTTTTGAAATCAAATGCTGGAGAGTGTTTGAAAATGTGCGTAAAACTTTTGAATATAAATTTTAAAAATATTACAATCAGTAAAAACACCTATAAAATAAAGGAAAATAAAGATAATATGTTTAATTAACAATGATCGAAATATTGTCATATGTTTGCAACTTTTTTTTGTTTTTGGAGGGGATCAAACCAATGCAGGTACAGCGCACTAGCATTGCAAACATACGAGCAATGATGCTCAGTGTCGTGTACGCAACAAGTTATTATTGCACTCTGTGAGTGCCGTGTGCGAGAAACTCGAGAAATTGAATGCATGCCTCATTTCAAAACTTACTCGTTCGTACAAAAAAGTCAAGTGATCAATTTTTATCTCTTGACTACCCTTTAATCGACAAACATTTTAATTTAATTGTTTACATCTCTAGGATTATCCTGTGCCTAGGGGAGAAGCAAAAGCGAAATTGATCAAATTTCTTCAAGGTGGTTTCTTGCTGTTTATTCTGCTAGCGATAATTTGGTTCCCCTTGCTCTTGATGAACATAGCTCTCACGATTGGAGGAATAGCTAACAACCCTATTCAAGTAGACGTGAAAATAACTCTCGGAACTTTCGAGGTAATGTTTGCAAAAAATGTGATAATTCTACTGAACTGGAGTTGGTATGACGTCGTTTGATGACGTAACTGGAAAGTTTGGTTTGGAGACGTTATCGATTTTTTGTCTAAACATAAATTTGTTGTTAATGATGTCACAAGCTATTCGTGTTTTGCACATCCAAGCATTTTAGAGGAACAAACTGCCAAGCTCAAATAATGACGTCATCGAAAGTTTTAGACGAGAATTAACTGTCTTTTTGACAACAAAAATAGTGATGTGAAACAACTAATAAACTAATCAACTTATAGGATTTGAACTTGCAGGTTCCCTGGACTTCCGCTCTGGTAGCCTAAAGGCCAGATAGTTCAGCAATGATTAAACATTAAAACTAGGCCCGCAAACGTGAAAAACATTCTAATTAAATCATTATTAACGTCCAATCGCTGTTCAAAATTATGCTGAAGGAAGAAATGTTTGAGTCAAGATCAACCCAAAGCAAAAATTAGTCTGGTGGTTCATACCAGGATTTCATTAAAGCGAAAATTATATCATTTTTTTTTTTTTTTAATGGCAAACGTCAAAAAACTTCTTAATTGACTTATTATTACAATTATATCATTGTTATGTCGAATTTAAGACTTTCACTTACCGGTAGCTCGCTGTGTTGCATTGACTTTAATATGTTTATTTCAGCCTATATTTCAAGTCGTGGCTGACTATGATGACATAACTGTTTGGAACAAACATCGGTTTGATGAATTTTCACAACATAGATCTTCAAATGAGGTACAGTAGTACTAATGTGTTATTAAGTTAATCTTAGGCTCAATTCCATAGTTATTGATTAATCATATCGTTGGTAGCCATTTTAAAAAATTGAAATTTTTTCTCATTCAACTCTATTTGATACTCCGTGTACGAACGTTATTTCCAAATTTCAGTTAACGTCAAAACCAATTCGTACAATCAATTGGTTTTGACGTTAACTCAAATTTGGAAAAACAGTAATTACTTGAGACTAATGGCCTCGATAAAATAGTTTTTTTAGTACTGCTTGCTAAAAGTTTTCTTATTTAAGTTTGAACCCCCCGATTATATCATCTTTGATTCTATTAAAGAGATACTGCTCAAGATCGATTTATTGAAGAAATTTGAACTACTCAAGGTAATAAAGAGATGCTCTAAACCTTATTCCATTATTCCCCGTATTTTCGAAAATAGATTTCATCCGTACCGTGACTCCGTACCGTTGGCAATCCTGCGTTTCGGAATTTCGTGACATCAGAAAAGAATGACTCGCAAAATTTCTTGCTGAATTAGCAACGCGATGTTCGGAATAGCATGTTACAGACTGGCACTCATTTAAATATGAACTTTCTCTGACCATGAGTTACACTCTATACCAGGGGTCGGCAGCCTTTTGAACTAGTGGGCCACATTCAGTCCTAGCAAGTTCCAGCGGGTCGCTACCATTCCAGCGGACCAAAAGAGAAAAATCTTCGCCAAAAATTCAGGCCTTTTTTCTGTCAAATTGATGGCGAAGACCAACAAAAAAAAAGGTCTTCGCAAAAATTCAGCCTTTTTTCGAACGAATCGGTGGCAAAGACCACAAAAAAACGTTTTCGCCAGGAGATGAGAATCATTTCGGCGTTTTTTTTGCTGCATATCTATCATTGAAAAAAGAAAAAAATGTCGCGGGCTGGGTAAAATGCTATGACGGGCCGCATCCGGCCCGCAGGCCGTAGGTTGGCGACCCCTGCTCTATACATTTATATCAAAGTTAATCCACGTTGGTGCGAACGACCCTAATAGTGTAATAATATAATGCAATGACGTGTGCTATTATGAGCAATAAAACATTTAATATGTTTTTTTTTGCCATTTTCAACAAAAGGGGTTTCAGCAAAACGTAGTTTGGTAGCTAGTATATATATATGCTTATAGTAGAATTAAATTCATGGATATAATAGATTTGAAAAAGTGTAAGAGGATGCCGCGATCGGTCAATGCGACATGACATAAGGGTTTAGTAGTTATCAGAAAAAATGGTGGGGTGAATCCGGCCTCGGTTGATCATGATTAAAGTTGGAATGATGAAAAAAAAACTGAACAAAAATCGTATAAAACTCGAATGTGTTTCAGAAGACGTTGAAGCTTAATTACTTGTATTATTCCACTACAGTAATAATTGTGGACTTTAGCCAGCAAGTATTGATCAATCAATTACGCTGATATAATATGCAATTTTTTATGCTATTAAGTTTGTTTTTTTAAATTCGTTCCTGAAATTATAAGTTCACTTCTCGAAGCGGTCAAGTCGGGCATAGTCTTTTTTGATTCTGCTACAATGACGTGTAAATGGTACTTGGAACTAGTTACACGCTTCGGTGAAATGTTGTGCTTATAACGAAGATTTTATTCTACTTTCCCATTGCAGGCGGCGGCCGCATTTTTACGTGATTTTTCGGAACAACAAGTTGTGACAATAACAATAGACGGAGAATCGAAAACAGTGTGGATTATAAGTCCGCCGCAACGACAATTACTCTTGAACAGACTGAGAAGCAACAACACAAGGCCTCTCACAGTTCTAATAGAGTGGACTTTAACAAAGTAAGCGCAAATTCTGTTAATTAGGGTATAGGTTGTTAAAGTAAAATTTACAATTGCTGATCAAGTCACGTAATTATACTTGATTGAAGTCCAACTTGAGTGATAATTGAGGAACTCAAGTTCGACTTGAATTGAATATCGATGAGTTTAAGTTGGACTTTTGTTGATAGTTGCGAAGCTCGATTTCAATTTAGGTCTATATTTCAGTAAATCAAGTTTACCTTGAGTGGAAATTCAAACAACTCAAGTTCAATTTCCTCCAGGTTTTTCAGCTCATTGCTGGAGTTCCACGGAGTGATATTTCATTGCAACATGCTTTCATCACAGCTGGATTTTTTTGATTTTTTATCAGTCATTGACATAAATTTTTGGTGAATAACCGAAAATAAATCGGGCAGTTCTGTCAAAATGACCGAAAGAATGAGCAAGATTTTGCATTTAAGACCTAGAAAATGCTTGCAATGATGAAAATGACCAAAATAAATTCTGAAATGTCCGAAACTCCGCGTTCAATTTTGGACATTTGACCGAAATTTCTGTGCAAAAAATACACCCTGATTTCCTCAGAAAATAACCGGTCAGTTGAAACGAATAGGCCTGCGTGAGAAGAAAGCTGATAACGTATAAATAGGTGATTTTCAATTTCGTTTTTCTAGAAGTACCAACTTGACCAGGTATCGATGTTACATGATTGCTCAAACGTTGCACAAATTTAATAGTATGTAATTTCGCACTTGCTGAATTGTTTCTCCGGTGCAGCTTAGCCAGTGAAGGCATTAAAATGAGGTGATATAGTTGCCCGTTTAACTTGTTTTGAAATGTTAACAATGTGCTAGCATACTAAACTTAAACCGTTTGGTCAAAAGAATCATACTTGACGCATGTGCGAAACATACGCGTATTTTAACGATATTGCTTGTTGATTTTCTTGCGGTGAGTTAAAATAGTCGCCCGTTTTGCTTGTTTTGAAATGTTGAGAATGTCCGAGCATACTAGACTTAACGTTTTGGTCAAACGAATCATAGCAGACGCATGTGCGAAACATAAGCGTATTTTATGTGATTTTACTTGTGGCTTTTCTTGTGCTTGTGCATCGTTTTTATTCGCTTTTCATTCGATGTTGTGCCTGTCAAATGAGATGGCTGAAATCACACTCACTTCATTGTTGATAATTCAAAAACATCCTTGCCACGTGGTTTTGTTCAATTTGTGATTAAGTGTAGTTGTAATTGCACCTTTGTTTACCAAGCTGCCCTGGCCAGGAGACAGCGGGGGACCTTGTGAGCTTCGACTCAATATGCAATCTGACCTCTGTCAAAGAAACCACCTTTCTTCACCAGTCTAATCTTTGTCTCTTCTTGCGTTTCTATGTGCTTTCTATGTCTTTCTTTCTCCAATCATCTATTTTGACATCAAGTTGTTCGTTTCCTTCCTCATTATCGTCTTTCATTGCCCAGCCTTCTCTTTTACTGCTTTTTGAATAACTGTTGAATTTTTCATGGTAGTTTTAGTTGTAACTTTTGGTTTTAACTGAAAATAGCAAATTTTTTGTTTTTAATTTTCCCAATTTTGGTGGTAATTCTTAAAAAATCACTATCGTTGTGGTTGAGCTACTGCTCTTCTTGTTTGAATTGAAGTTCAGTTCGAAATATCTAACTTTGTTTTTTGATGCTTCTTAGAGCGGTGTTTTTTTTTTTGCCTCAATGTTATATTTTGCTTCTGAGCTTCCGCATTACACCTTAAGGCTCTTTTTTTTGCCTCCTTTTTTATTTGCATATTTTTAATAAACGAAAAAGAATAAAAAAGCGCCAGAAACCAGGACATGTAATTGGTGGAAAGATTTCTGACTATTGCTTCATTTTTTCTTTAAAGATAATAGTTGCTCGGTGCGTGAGAACTATAGAGTAAACGTCTACATTTTATTTTTACAGTACTAGTAGTTTTAACATCAGTCAGCAAAATTATGGATTAGTTGCAGTATACAACCAATACATATTTCCCGCAGTGTGCAACCTGTACCGTGCTTTAACAACTGGGTTAGTAGTAAAACTCAATGCTGGGTGGGTTATGAATGAAATAATTTACAATTTTTTGACCGAATTGTGTTAAAATTGACTGAAAAATAGATAATCAAAACTTCTGTAGTACATTTGTCGAAAATTTATTTAATTTAGGAATTATTACCGGTACTCATAGTTCTGAAAATAAAACTTCGATAGACCAGGAAACTAATTCACAAGAAGTTATGCAACGTCGCGCATAATAATGGATTATCGTATCTGGGTCATGGCGAATGCGGTTTTATTTCATGATCGAATAGTATGATAAATAGTTTAAAGAGTTTGGAACTTTCTTGCAGCTCATTTTCGCTTTAATCCTACATTTGATTTTGTTGTCTTTTTTAGGTATGCATTTTTTCTTTTCTGCGTTTGTTTTTACCGGTTTGCTTGTCAGCACTTAAAAATTAAATGATTTTTCTATTTGCAGTGATCCAGCAAAAACGTCAGTGGTGACGTCAACTGGTTCGCATGCGGTATCGTTAGCAGCCAACAGTACAGCGCGAAAACAACTCTTTGCTTTATTAAGTGAAGAATCCAACGACGAAGATGTGTAAGTATTTGCCATAACGACAACTTGGAATGTTCTAGGACAACCAAAAATGATATTATGGTGGCTTTTCCGAAACTGAATAGAGAAGCTGCCCATTCATCGAGTTGTACCATTTCCCAGAGCCGGAATTTATCCCAAATTTTGGGATTTTTCAGCCTGAATTGGGATGTTCATTAATGAAGGATTTTCTCTGGGATTCTAAACTTATGGTAACAGAAACCGATTTGGAATTGTCCATGTACGTCGAGGGTTCTATGATCTAGATTCTAGAGTTCAAAGTTTGCTTTTACCCTTGAAACTCGTTAGTTCAAAGCCTTTGTAATTGTGATTACATCTTTATTCACGAAGTTGACTCAGCAAGGAGACAGCGAAGGAAGCTTTTCGATTTTTGAGTCAAGCTGCCACCTGTCTACTAAGACAGGGATGGCTTCACTGTTTACACTGTTCCTTTTTATTGCTGAACGTTAAGCAGGGAAGCTGTGGATACCAAGTTTTATAGTATGTGGAGTCTTCCGTTTCAGTAACAGACGCTCTATCCACTCGAACATTTATAAAGTTGTTATAGGGGGATTGTGGTATAATTTTAATTCATTTATTGCCACACCAAACAAAATTGTGTTTTTTTTTAATTTTTGGGGATGATTTCAGAATTCTTCGACTTCTACATCAAAAGATATTTGCCTTTCTTTTTTCTACTATTTGTAGCAATCCTGTCATTTTTTAAATAATTTTTGAATCAACCATAAGGTGTCGCTCGTGTGGATCCATCGATAATGTTAGAAAAGCAGAATTGCTATGGTTACAAGAACGCATAAACTTTCCCAAAACTAATCCGAATCTCAACTCTTAAAAAAAGTAAATAATGAAATGCGCGAATGGATAGTCTTTATTTTCGTATTATTCTCTTTAACTTAAAGTTTTTGGTGAAATAGGCTAGTCACTACCAATCTGCAATAGGCTTGCCACAAAGTCGTACTTCTACTTGCCTACCATTAGTTAAATAGCCTACCGGTTAATTCTAAAAAGATGTATAATCTAATCTAGCCTCAGCATTTTCATACCGGACTTTAGTCTAATAATTACGAAGAACAACTACGTATGGCTATGTGACATAAGTCAAAAATATGAATGTTATTCGATCAGTTTAGGCCTAATTTTCGCGTTTTTTTCCATGTGCACTAGATCGAATAGCTTTGTGCTAAAAGAAAATTCAAACCAATAAGCCTAATTTTACTTTTAAAAACACATCTTTTTCGCCAAGGCCACAGCAGAAATCTTGCAAAAATAAATCCTTGTCTCGTGACCTACCAGATAACGAAGTCGGCTTGAAACACGTATGCAAATTTGATGATGCCATGTTTGCACACCCGAATTTTCCCCATAAAGCTATTTAACGTCAAACAATAAAAATACGGTACAAAAACGCTTGTGTTTAGTGTTAAAATTAATTTGGTGTAAAAATGTAGTGATATTTAGTGTTAAAAAACGGGACAGAAACGTTGGTATTTAGTGTTGAAATTCAATAATTAGGATGCGATGCCTTTTTGATGGTTTTGTGAGCCGTGCTTGGAATCCTATTTGTGTTCAGGATTTGAATCAGTTACGAAGTGACTCATGCGCTCGTATAGATTGGCCATAATTGAACTTTTTATTTTAGAGTGATCGCGAATCTTTTTCCCCAGTATATTCATTCTCAGAGTGAAAAATCTAGTTCACCTCCTGCATTTTTGTTATATCCAAACAAGGAAGGTATGTGTGTTCATTGAATAAATTTTTTCGAAAAAACGAAGTATATTTTTGTTGTTGTAGTGTTGTATTGCATATTTATTAGGATGTTTCATTTTTTCATCAATTTCGAGAACAGCTTAGTTTGGGCGATTTTATGACGGGGTTTTGGGTACAAGTAACGAATCGAGCGTTTTTTTTTCGATTATGACGTCATTCACCGGTGGCACCGGCCGTTTGAAGTTTATGACGTCATATGAGGCGCCGAAATTAGCATATCTAGCGAACGGGTCGGGTTAGGAACCTCATATTGGTGTCAAACGACGCAGAATAGCCGGTTTCCTATCTGCTCTTAATACATTTCATACGTCTATCTGCTACTACAAACCGATAAATCAAGAAAAACCGTGTTTTTTAGAAAAATTTGAAATTTTTAACACTACACAGCAATTGCTACAGTTTTTGGTTAGTTGTAAGGATCTAGAAGTTTTTTTTTATATGGCTCAGAATCTTAGTTTTTGAGTTATGTCTCCGATCTTGTTTTGCAAACTTCTTTACTTACACCAGATTTTATTTAGCTCAAGTATCCAGCTCTTTCATGCTTAAGATAGCGATATTTTTAACACTTTTTATTACCGAAGTTCTAGTTCACCTAAGAGATGATGGCTGACTAGCGTACCTCTTCCAAATCTTATAACAAACAATTAGTAAGAAAACAATTTTTAATAGTAGATAACATTAAAACATAAAGCATAACACATCAAACAAAGACGGCAATGTGATTTTTAAAACCGCATTATTTTTGCAAATATTCCATTGCATATAAATATGCTCTAATCTTCACATCGACTAAACCACTTGCAGCATTGTCACTAATTTTACTCTGTACAATTGATCTCAATTTACCAATTCTTCGTTCAGTGGAACGGTTGTTGTTATCAATTGTTTTCCAAAAATTGGGACTAACTGAAGTCATGGTGATGCAGGGTGCATTTTTACTTGCGGAAGTGAAAAAATGACGAAGACGGGAGGTCCGATCTTGCAAAAGAGCTCGAGTATTGACCACATCTGGAAACGAAGCAGTTTTTACAGCTTCCATGCAGTATGGTGGCACTTCAGAGAACACACTGAGGGAAACGTTTTTAGGTGAAAGCCAATGAACAGCATGATCCAAAAAATACTTGAAAACAACATCAGCAATTTCTCTATCAATTTCTTGGTAGGAATTCAACAAATCTCTCTGAAAGAGAGTTAACTGTGGTCCTTCAGCAGCTTGTGGTTTCAAATGCATCATTATGAAAGATGGAACATACACAGAAACAATGTAAGAAACCAATCGTTTCAGAGTCGTTTGCTGGTGGCGGTTTAGTTTATCATAGTAAAACAGCAGAAGTCGCAAATAGCCATTTGCGGTTGTTATCCACCTTGAACGATTAATAGATTCTTGCCGATAAGCAAGAAAATTGATAAGATTTTCCGGCACATCCATAATTAAATAGCTTGCCAGAGTCAGCATCACCATTTGGTCACTGCGAAACTTGTCATCTGTTTTATGATCGGATTTTAATTGGCTAAATCATTCCACTTTTGACTTTATATGAAGAGAAGCAATTTGAGTGGTTCGGATGTCAAGTCTTTGTCTTGAAAGAAGATCTTTCATGTTTGGCTTGCCTATATTATGTATCAGATTCATAAGTGCATCACCTTCTAGCGAAGATGGACCCTTTGTAATTCCCTCAAGAGATTGAATGACATGCGACAAATATATCTCGTTCACATGGAACAAACACTCGAGTGTGTGAATGCCATGTCCTACCTTTCTTGAAAGTACTTTTCTAAACGGACATTTACCCCTGACTTCTTGCCAGTATTAACAGCTGTAGTATCTGCCATTACCGATACGATCTTGTTTATGTAACCGCCACAAATTTGATCTACAATGGTTGCAAATATAGCTTCTCCAGTAACAGACGATGTTTTTGGAAAAGATTTAACACCCATAACATGCTCCGACTTGATGGTTTGATTGGAACCTACACCTTGACCTAGAAAAACGTACCTATCAACTTTATTGACTACTCGACCATCATAGCAAAGCTGTAGAGCTTCAGCTCTGTTCAAGGCAGCTTCACACTCTTCAAGGGCAGTTAATCTGAATTTCTGGCGCTTGCGAAATACAGTAGAAGCTGAAGCAGCAACAGCATCTTTTCCTACAACAGAAAGAATAGCATCCGACTGTTGACGAACAGATAACATGCGCTTGTCTGCACGCACGCAACTCTCATCCTTTAAGTGCAACGATTTTCGTTTTATGGATTTTTTTTCACCAACCGGTATATCTACTGGCGAATACTCTTTAGCATCGCCCTTATCTTCAGTTGGATCAGCATCATCGGGATCAACTGTAATATTAAATGTTGTAGCCAAAGATGAGGAAGTACAAGGTTCATCATCCTCCGAGCTGTTCTTGGGTTTATGAGCTAACCGTTTTAAAAACTGCTTTGTGTGAGTTAAGTCTTTACTGGCAGAAATCATCATTCTACGTTCACCTCGTTGATCCTTCAAGAAAGATGCTTCCTTTTCAGGTACACGATCTTCGAATGGGCAAGGGCACAGCACTTTTGTTTGATGGATCTTTGGATGATCGCTAATTTTACATTTGCACCTGCTCAAATCAAACAACTCAAATAACCATTTTTCACCTGATAAATCCTTTTCTTTAGTCTTTCTAACTCTTTTTAGAGCAAGGGTATACTTTTTAATGAGTTCCTTTAGTTTAGTTTCAACTCTTTTTGTGGAAATAATTGGAAGACTGGCTTTCCCCCACAACCCAATCACATCACTGATCAGTTGATTCTTGACGTCAGTAAAGTTTGGTAATTGCAGCAAAAATTTCGGATTGCTTTCGGATTCAGATCTCCTCAAAAAGTTATAATAACCTTAGACTTCTGCTGCTAACGGCAAACGGTCACCTTTCAAATCCTCGTCTAATTTTTGGGTACTGGCTGCTTCGTGCCTAGTAACTGGCATTTTGGAAACTTTAGCTCATATTATATGTCACTCGAAAACTGAGTTAGCAATTGATTGCGACCGAAATAATGAAATGTTCTATAATTTTATTATGTCGTAGTAACTAACATATTGTCCGCTAACAAAACTTATTGGGCAAGCTAATTGAACAAGTTTCAGAGCTGCCAATTGCGATAAAAAGACCAATATTTTGCTAAAAAAACGGTTTTTCTTGATTTATCGGTTTGTAGTAGCAGATAGACGTATGAAATGTATTAAGAGCAGATAGGAAACCGGCTATTCTGCGTCGTTTGACACCAATATGAGGTTCCTAACCCGATCCGTTCGCTAGATATGCTAATTTCGGCGCCTCATATGACGTCATAAACTTCAAACGGCCGGTGCCACCGGTGAATGACGTCATAATCGAAAAAAACGCTCGATTCGTTACTTGTACCCAAAACCCCGTCACAAAATCGCCAAACTAAGCTGTTCTCGAAATTGATGAAAAAATGAAACATCCTAATATTTATCCTTCTGTCTCCGGACAGCATTATACGCTAACTATAGGACGATCCACGCACTTTTCATTGCAATGACTACTTCCTATTGGACAAAATCCGCACCTCTTAAGGGAGTTTCCAGTAATCCAATGTTCCTGTGGATTTCTTCAAATCCTTGTCCACTGAATTTGCTGCTTGTTCGAAACCACCAAGCAGAGACATTCATCGTAAAGCGTCTTATCCAAGGATGCAACAATGTGACCTGGGTGCTAGTTGAACTACCGTCGTCTGTTGAAAGTTCGAATTTAGACAAAAATTTAGACAAAAATTCGACTTTACAATTCATTTCGCCTATTTTTATCATTGCAAATCGATGGTTGAAGATTAGCTCAGTTGTTAGAATGTCGGGACAGTGATCAAAAGGATTGCCGATTCCCGGTTCGATTCCTGAACTGGCAGTGCGTCTTTGTGTCCTTGAAAAACACTTTAAACGCTAATTAACAGTTAACACTTTAAACGACTGATAGGCCTACCTAGCTTGCCAATCTGGCGAGAGGTGATATTTCTTGAAAGTTGGCTGCCGGTATATTTTTTGGGTAGGCTATCATAACATACAGTCATAGGTGGGCGCATGTCCGTTAATCCGTTAATAACGAAGCTAACTTTTTCTTGAACTCGTTAATCCGTTAGAAATTTTTTTCATGTTGACGGACTAAATTAACTTTCGTTAGGTTTTGTTAACGGACTAAAGTAACTTCCGTTAAGTTCTGTAAACTTCCGTTAAGGTTTTTATCGTTAATATCTTGCACCATTCATTCATCGTACCGGTACAAACCAGTTTGCACTGGTAGCACTTGTTGCGTATTAGTACGAGTTTCATAGAAGAAAGCGAAGAAAGGAGCTGTTTTTTGTGGCAAATAATAAGCTGCAGCCTCATAGGTCTATTAATCATCGCTGTTCGCAATTTCCAAAGATTTTCCGATCGCAGCTTCGTTAGCGCATTTGAACTTATTTCTATCTTGAAATTAGATTAGACTTTAAAATATATCTTTCAAAACTCAAAAAGACCACCACAGCAATAAATATTTCCTTACAATCTGCTTAACAGCGTCAATACGTGTTCTAGAAGCGAGTGAATAAAAAGAAATGTAAACTACACGCAAAATGTTAACGGATTAACGGACTTTATTAACTTCCGTAATTAAAGCTGAAAATAACGGATTAACGTTAACGGAGGTGTGAAGTTTGATAACGGACTAGTGGTTAACGAAGCTAACGTTTTGCATTAACTTGCCGACCTATGCATACAGTCAGTCATACATGTGGTGAAACTCACGGGGTGGTTCAATTGTTTTTTGACTTCTTTTCAAGAAATTATTCCAAATACCAAGTGGCAGGGTTGAAGGGCCTGTCCAGTGTCCATCTTAAGGAACTTTAAACTTCGTTAGCATTTGAGCCAAGCAGTCGACAATCGACATGCTCTATTGGCCCAGCCTGACATAAGACTTGCAAACAGAACCGAAAAGGGTGTAGGTGTGGTTAAACGCTGAGTGCTTGTTTGATACGCATGACTGATTGATACGCATCACTGATTGATGATTGAAGTTTTGCAATCTAAAATTAACGATTGCGGAAGTATCTTGTACCTGTACGTTTGTTTTTTCTTGCAGACGATTTTACTGACATCGGTGTGAACATACAGAGTTTACCAAACCAGACTACTACAACCTCTTGGTGGCGCATCACAACCAGTGGTGCCGAAAAAGCGCCCGGCAGTCCCAACATAAAAATGACAGTTTTCAGTGATAAAGTGTCACCCACTAGTTTAAGTTTTCTGGTGAATTACGGGTAAGTATCTCATTTGTATTTCATAACCCAATTCAAAATCACTCAATCTTTGATTGTGATAGCTCTTTCAATACTAGCATCATTGTCATCAATTCATTTTTGATCCCGGTTCTTGTCAACGGAGTAGTCGGCCAGATTTGCGCGGCCTTTAACTTTACCACGCCTCCCCTTTTAGTTCGATCACGTGCATCCTATTTCACCTGTCCATTTTTCTTAATTTCATCCTCAACTTGTTTTTTCCACATTCGTTTGGGTCGTCCTCTTCCTCTGTTACCCTGCGCTTGAAATCCGAAAGCCTTTACTATAACGTTTTTATTTCTCAAAACATTACCGATTGATGGTGCCACCGCGTAATGCTTGCTTTAGCCATCCTATTCGAAGACGACTGGATACCCAGCAAGTCCCTCGGTATTCCATAATAAAATTGAGATGATTCTGAGTGAACAAATGGAAATCGGTTTAGTTTTGTTTACTGGAATATGTATAACTGTTCTTGCTTTAATTGGGAAGAAAAGGCAGTTGTAATTAGAGTAAAACTTAAAAAAACTGGATGCCATTTGAACGCTAGTTGCTCTCCAAGCTGCCTTGCCCAAAAGACAGCAAAATTGTCTTCGAGATGAAATGTCATCTGTTCACCCATCAAACTAAATGTTCCGCGCTGTTCTGCGCTAAATATCATATCAAAAAGTTGCTCATTGTTTTGACTCGACTTGGAACGGGATGTGAGTTGGTTGCTTCGATCAGCAGCTGACGCTTTTTCTATTTGTAGTTTTCAGCTGACTAAAATAAAATATAGGAGTCCTACGCAGTATCCATCTTGTTCTATTTTTTCAGTATTATCGGTCTGTATGTATCTGTCGTGCTAGTAGTTGGCAGGTTGGTGCGAACTGTATTCATTGGTACAACAGCGACCTTTATGTTCTCGTAAGTAAACTTTTATCAAATTGGGTCTGATTTAGGTAAATTAATTTCAAATTGAAAGCAATTCGCTACGAAATATTTTGCAAAGGTTTTAGTTGAACTGTATACTTGTGGTAGGATGCCCCATCAATTGATAGGCTACGAATGGAAAACTTTAATCGTTAGCATGCTTTCTGGCTAATAGGCTATCAGAGTGAAAGCATAGGGAAAAATCTTGAAAAGAAATTGGCAGGGAGTCCATTCGAAGGATGACTTTCTGGATTTGCTTGTAAGAAGTCGACGCTGTGGTAGCTCTTTCTGGGCTTTCGTAGTGGTAGGCTATTTAGGGCAGAAAACACGCAAACGATTAAACATTAAAACTTTAGCACGCGAAAAAATAAATAAGAATTGACGTAAATTAGTATGGTTAAGATATTTATTTTTATAGCTGGTTATTCTGCTTCAAATATAATGTGTTAGGCATAGGTGGGCACAAGTCCGTTAATCCGTTAATAACGAAGCTAACTTTTTCATTAACTCGTTAATCCGTTAAAAAGTTTTTTCATGTTAACGGACTAAATTAACTTCCGTTAAGTTCTGTCAACTTCCGTTAAGGTTTTTATCGTTAATATCTTGCACCATTTATTTATCGTACCGGTACAAACCAGTTTGCACTTGTAGCACTTGTTGCGTATTAGCACGAGTTTTAGAGAAAAGAGCGAAGAGCTCTCTTTTGTGGTAAATTATATCCTGCAGCCCAGCCTCATAAGTCTAATTATCGCTGTTCACAATTTCCGAAGATTTTTCGATCGCAGCTTCGTTAGTGCATTTGAACTTAATTTTATCTTGAAATTAGATTAGACTGTAAAATGTAACTTCCAAAACACAAAAAGACCACCACAGCAATAAATATTTCCTTACAATCAGCTCAACAGCGTCAATACGTGTTCTAGAAGCAAGTTAATAAAAATAAATGTAAATTACACACAAAATGTTAACGAATTAATGGACTTTATTAACTTCCGTTAATTAAAGCTGAAAATAACGGATTAACGTTAACGGAGGTGTGAAGTTTGTAAACGGACTAGTGGTTAACGACAGTGGTGTAAAAAGTACTCAAAAATTGTACTCAAGTAAAAGTTTCGTTACCGACAAAAAAACTACTTGAAGTTAAGTACAAAGTACTGACCAAAAAAAGTACTTGAGTAAAAGTAAAAAAGTAGTCATTTTAAAACTACTCAAGTAGAAGTATTTCTGAAAGTGTTCACGCAAAATAAGCAAACTATTCAATTGACATATGACAACTGGTTGCCTACTTTACATCACTGCCACAAGCGCTTGATTTTCTAACCCCTCACTATCTTAAAAAGTCATGAAATATTAATTGTGCAGGTTTTTTGTTACTATATTCAAGGAATCAATTCATGAAATATTTGCTCAAATACTCATTCACTGCCAGGCGCGTAGCCAGGATTTGGAAAAGGGGGGGGGGCTATTTTGAAAGAGTGAGAATTGTGCAAACGACCTTGACTCGAATTTTCATTGAACTTGAATCAGTTTCAGACGGTTTGTCCGAAAATTAAGACGAAATTTCTCGGAAAGCTCGGAAATTCAAAGGTTTTTTCCGCCGAAAATCAGGTGTTCTCCAAAAAAAAAAAGGTCTTCACTGAAATTGAGAGTGATTTTTCGGCCGAAGTCCGAAATTCAAAGGTTTTTACCGCCCAAAATCAGGTGTTCTCCAAAAAAATAAAAAAGGTCTTCACTGAAATTGAGAGTGATTTTTCGGCCGAAAATCCGAAATTCAAAGATTTTTTCCGCTCAAAATCAGGTGTTCTCCTAAAAAAAAAAAAAGGTCTTCACTGAAATTGAGAGTGATTTTTCGGCCGAAATCAGAAATTCAAAGGTTTTTTCCGCCCAAAATCAGGTGTTCTCCAAAAAAAAAGGTCTTCACCGAAATTGAGACTGATTTTTCGTCCAATTTAGCAAGTTCAGACGTTTGAGGGGGGGCTGTTTTCGTATGGGGGGGCTATTTTCAATTTTTCACAAAAAATCGGCCTCAAAAGCACAAAAAACATGCGATTTTGCATACTTCACGAGCCGATGGGGGGGCTCGAGCCCCCCCCTGGCTACGCTACTGTTCACTGCCATTGTTTGTTAAATTTATATGCTAAAAACCAACAACACCGTGGAAGTGGCTTATTAGAGTGTCGGCAGCGTGGCCAAGAGAATAAAGGCGTCGTTTTTTTGACGACCCTGATCGCATGATCATGGGTTCAACCCGCACCCTGGTCACGTTGTTGCGTCCTTGAATAAGACGTTTTACGATGATTACCTCTGCTTGGTGGCTTTGAACAAGCAGCAAATTTATGTGGGAAGAAGTCATCGGTCAACCGGAAAACTTGGAAAATGGTCAACTCCTAAGCGAGTGCGGATTCATCCAAAGGATAGCACCATCGTCGCTTTCTCGTGAAAGGAGGATAAAGATATATCAATCAATCAAGTCTACTGTGTTCACAGGGTCCGCCAAAAGTCACGCACCACAGCCAAAATTATAGTCTGCGATAAACTTTTTTTGGATTAAAGAAGAAAAAATTGTGAATTTTTTTTTAATGATTTTATTTCACGACATGTGAAGGCAGATAGAAACCGGTAGAAACATAACTGAAACTGTGAGTGAAGCACAGTCATTCATTGATTGATACCAGTGTCCTGTGACAGCAATAGTAGGTTAGACTGCAGCTTAATTTAATTCCAATTCAATTTACTTGCTGCACTTTAGAAAACCTGCTGCCTGCCTAGACAAAGTTTATCATGCAATTCCTGAATTCCACCATGTTTGTTTTCAGTTTTACTGATTTATTCACCGTGTTGCCATGACCACGAAACCGCAAAGTGATATTAGGGTCGTTGAGGCAAGCTGCCACCTCTCTACCATACAAAGGTGTAAGCACTGAGCAGCACATTATCACCTTCAATGCAGATTGTCAAGCAGGAAGATGTGAATACAGTTTGCTGTAGGCTACATATTTTTAAGTCTTTGGCTTTATTGGACCAAATTTGAACCCAAATATTCAGCTCGATATACAGATGCTCTAACCACTAGGCTATACCATCTTGTCGGCATATTTATCAGTTCAACCCCAGGCTCTCGAATTGCAAGACACTGTTCTCAAGAACAAAGAAACATTTCATCAGTTTATTACTCATTGATGAAGTTTTACTGCTACAGTGCTACTCAGCAGAGGTGGAGTCCTTGAGGACGTCATTGGTCTCGAGGACACATTTTGAAGTCTTTGGCCTTGAAGCCTCAAGTCCTCAAAAAATGCCTGTCCTCGGCTCGAGGACAGCAGTATTTTTTGAATTGTTAAAATTTTGTAGTTCGCCAGAAAAAAAATTTGAAGACGTTTTTTTTGGAGATCGCCTAAATTTGGAATGTAAAACCGACTCACTCTGCGTGAAAACCGATCAAAATCTGGGATAAGATCGTTTGATGTTGTTTCCAGCCTCTGAATTAGCCCCCTATTGCAAATTCCTGGCTATGCGCCTGCCAGGATCTCATATCTCCACTTATCAATAATTTTCTGCAATTGCCTAGTCCTCCAGTCCTACAAAACAGCAAAACGCGAATGGACCTTTCACAGCTCGATTGTAAATGCACCCTAATCTACTAACTCTACTCATGACTTCAGGAAAACTGACGATTCGTTTGCATTTTATTGGTGTTAAAATGGTTCTAGGTTGACCTATGATGTTGCAGGCTAACTATTCAAAACAGCTTTGGTTCCTAGTCCTGATTAAGAAGTTGATGTTTGCCGGACTGCGGGTGCTTGATTACTTGATTAGAAAAAATGCAATCGTTTTCAAAAGCTCATAAACGCAGCAAGCGTGGAATTTAAAAAAAGAAAAAACCAAGGGAGAATAACCTGACTGCGCGTTTACAAATGATTGACTGCAGATGCCCTCAGTTAAAGTGCAGTCAACACTGCGGCTCAAATTTTAAAACTACTTTGTACTTTTATCAAATAATAAGTACTTAAGTAGCGTTACTTCAGACTAAAACTACTCAAGTAAAAGTAGTTAAAAAAAAATTACTCAAAAAAGTACTCGTTACCGAAAAAACTACTTAAGTAATCTACTCAAGTAAAAGTATTTCGTTACTTTACACCACTGGTTAACGAAGCTAACGTTTTGCATTAACTTGCCCACCTATGGTGTTAGGTCGTTTTCTGTATAGTTAACACCTGACACTGTCGTGTAACAGGAGGATCAATATAACAAGCATTCACTACAAACAACTTTTATTTTGTTTCAGGGAGCTTCCGCATGTTGATAGAATATTAAATCTGTGCAACGACATCTTCTTAGTAAGAGAAGAAGCGGAATATGTTCTGGAAGAAGATCTCTACGCTAAACTTTTATTCCTATATCGTTCCCCGGCAACTTTGATAAAGTGGACTAAGAAACCGAAAGTCGATTAGCACAGAAAGACAAAAAATCTTGGTTATAGGGGTTGGAGAAGCTGCGTTGGAATCCTGAGAGCGATTATGAATGCTGAAGTGAAGCAGTATTGCCCAAATAATTTGTATCAAGTTAATGTGGTCTTCACGTTACGTTCTACTGTTTGCTATGAAAATTAAATTTAGCCTTGGCTTCTGAAAACATCGCACTAAAATTTGTGATTATCAATTTATCATGTTTTAGTGTTGCTTCAATAGCACAAAAATTCACGAAAAAGCGTTGATCATCTTTTCACAATAATATAAGGTTTTTGCAAGATAAAACGGGTTTAAGCACGAATCAAAATTTTACAGTACATTTGATTTTAGCTTATTCTTATAGGATAAAATCGTTGAGCAATCTTTTTGGTTGAGCAATAAAAAAGAGTAATCTTTTTGGTAACGTATCTTTAACTTTTCATGCTCTTCAGTTTACTGTAAAGTTTGGTTTGAACAACCATTATGACAGTACTAGTCTGGTAGTAAGAAACATTTCTGTTTAACTTTGAATTTTGTTCTAAAAAGTACTTGTCTGGTAATTTGCTGTAACTGTATGCTTTGTTTAGTTTACGCTTTGCGATTTTGGTCTGCGTCGATATACTCGTATATATACTTTTTAGATATGCGACGTATATCGTTATTTACCTATCTCATTCTCGCATTGCATACAGTCACAATGACTGTTTGCAAATGATGTTTACATTTGATTATTTGTAATGGCGAACTCTTTAAAATTTCTTCTGTATTAGTAAAGCCGGAAATGCTTTCAGTCTCATGATTTTTGTCGATTTTCGTTTTTTCTTTTAAATTTGAAAGGTTATCTTTTTGTGGATAATTGAAAGGCACAATAAAGACTAGAAATTACAGTTGCAACTTCGTTTACCAAGTTGCCTTGGCCAGAGCGAAGTGAACGCACTTTCTAGTCAAGCTGCCACCGGTGTAGCACACACGATGGAGGCTTCACACTGTCCCTTTTAGTACTAAACGTCACGAATAAAAACTAAATGCCAATTTTTAGTCCTTGGTTTGACCTAACTGGGTGTCGAACCTAAGCACATCATTTCAATAGCACACGCTCCATTCACTCAACCATTAATTGGATTTAATCAAACGTAATAAAAAGGCAATGATTGCTACAAACTCTTCTTTACTCAGTTTCATATCCAACTTAAAACTAAGTTTTTGTCGGTTGTAAAACATTTTTAATTGACAAAAAGTTTTGTGTTATCAATGTCGAAAGAGCTGTGGATGAGGAAGGTGAGGAAATGGGGTAATTGAGGCGCAGTTGCAGATTGTTGGTTATTATTTGCTGCCTTTGTTAATCTACTTTTCTTTTGGGCTGCCTTACCACTGTTCAAATTAAAATTTGATTCTTCGATAGTGGCGTAATAATTCTTCATAAATTGATTTCTTTGTTTGAGTACTATATGTCGTTTGTGCAGTGCAATTTATTGTAAGCAAAAATTACATTTACATTCAATATAGAATTTTCTTGACCTCCTCTCGTGTTGAAAATTTCTTCTGCGACTTGCAGCCTTGAAGAAGATCCTTAAACTGAGTTGGTGAATATCAGGGCCGTTGAAAGAAATAGCGGGTTCGGGTGCATAATTTCGAAGAGTTTCCGTGCCTTTTTTTTGCTCTTCGAAACACTCTCTCCAGCAATTAAGCTGTAAAATATTGCATGGGGGGAGTCTTTTGCATCCGTGTCCAGGTTCAATCGGAATGCGGCAGCAATCAACACAAAATTTACTCACATCGGAGTGAAGATAAAAAAAAAAAGGTTTTCGCCGCAAACTGTTTCGATCTTTGTCCGGAATTTCGGGATAAAAAAAGGTCTTCGCCGCAAATCGGTGCTTGCTTCCGCCCGGATTTCAGATTTATTGGATTAACGGCTACTTTTTCTTTTTTCGTCTATATGTCCAGAAAGCTCTTGGTGTGGGGGTCGCTAAATCTTGATGGGTGGACTCGGAATCTCCGTTGGGGGACGCTGAAACTCGAAGAAGGGATGCGTCTCCCCTGCAATTTACGCACTGTCTGTCTCTCAGACTGGCATCGCTGCCCAAACTCTAATGCAGGGTTCTGAAGAAAAAGAATAAAAAAACCTCTGCGAGAATCGACTCAAGCTCAAGACTTGTCATCACAGCGACGACGTTGTAGAAGTACGGAACCAAAACGAAGACGCGAGCTCTCGACCGAGCAGCTATTTTACGGATTTCTAGAGAAGGCCAAAACGAGATTGGACTTGATGGTCTCCCAAATTCAAGGTAAAAACCAAAAAAAGTCTTCGCTAACTTTGGGCCTGTTTTTCACATTTTACTCAAACTCGGCATCTGCGCCAAGATTTTCATCATGAAAGAGCTTTGCTTTGCGTATTTTAGGTAGTAGGAAATAAATTTTGGTTATGTTTTTGCAAACCAACTTTGTGGTGGAGTGGAGTGGCTAATATTTACGCTAAGGCTCCACTGTGATATTTTTTAAACTGACTCCGACTCCAATCCAGCTACGAAACTTAGTAGATCGAGGAGCTAGTCATTCAAAACTTACGCAGGGAGCCGCACACAAGCGTAACGGTATGTCGCTTTTGTAAGCGAAAAAGCTACTGCCTCATAATTGCTATCCCTCAGGCTGGCATCACTGTCCCAACCCTAACTGTGATAAATGCAAGATTTTAAAGCAAAAAAAGAAAAGATTGCTCCGTGCTTCCCCGTTCCTGCATATTGCATCTATACTCCGTATTTTTCCATTCCACACATTTGCAAGCCCAGTGGAAATCGAACTCGGGTGCGGTGGTTGGAAGCTGAGCACGATAACCACTAGACTACACAGCTTGCAACAATGAAATGACAAAATGTCGTATTTAAACCAAATGTATGAGAAAAAGGCAATGACACGTGCTTGACTTTTGCATGACTAGCTTCTACTCTTAGTAGAAGCTAGTTATGCAACAGTCATGCAAGTAACCACAATCAAGCGTAACGCTTTATTGCTTTTTTCTCATACATTTGGTTTATACGGCATTTCGTGATCTAGCATTGTGTGTGGCGTAGTCGAGTAGTGATCGCGTGCTCCTCCCAACCATCAAAATCGTGTTCGATTTGCGCTCGAGTTCCGAATGCGTGGAATGGAAGTACGTAGAGTACAGTTGCAGTACGTAGGAGTGGGAAAGGAGTTGCTTGAAGCGTTCTTTTTTTTGCTAAAAAACTTGCATTTCAGTGAGGGTTGAAGCAGCGATGCCAGCCTGAGAGATAGCAATTACGTGCCAGCAGCTCTTTTGCTTATGAAAGTGATGTGCCGTTACGCATGATTGCAGCTGCCTGCGTGACTTTAACATACCTAGCTTCTCGTCAAAGCTTCACAACAACACTCTGCTACAAAATACTCCAAAACAAAAATACCCTTTGACAAAAAAATTCGAACCAATTGTCATATTGCTCAATTGCCTTGATAAGCCTAGATCAACCTTTTCTACATCTAAATAGTTGCTCATTCTACAACTAACTATCACTATGACTTAAAAGACTACATAAAGTCAGACTCTGGCTCCGCTTTGTTCCTGATTTTTTTTTGAAAGTTGGCACTTCAACTCCAGCATAAAAATGCAAAATCCACTTCGGCTTGGCTCCAAAGTAGTAGCTAACCGATAAAACTCTCGCAAACAACTGCAATCAAGCATAATGCACAATTGCTTTTTTCTCATACATTTGATTTAAAAATGGCTTAGGTGGGCACAAGTCCGTTAATCCGTTAATAACGAAGCTAACTTTTTCATTAACTCGTTAATCCGTTAAAAAGTTTTTTCATGTTAACGGACTAAATTAACTTCCGTTAAGTTCTGTCAACTTCCGTTAAGGTTTTTGTCGTTAATATCTTGCACCATTCATTTATTGTACCAGTACAAACCAGTTTGCACTGGTAGCACTTGTTGCGTATTAGCACGAGTTTTATAGAAGAAAGCGAAGAAAAGAGCTGTTTTTTGTGGCAAAAAATAAGCCGCAGCCTCATAGGTCTATTAATTATCGCTGTTCACAACTTCCAAAGATTTTCCGATCGTAGCTTCGTTAGCGCATTTGAACTTAATTTTATCTTGAAATTAGATTAGACTGTAACATGTAACTTCCAAAACACAAAAAGACCACCACAGCAATAAATATTTCCTTACAATCAGCTCAACAGCGTCAATACGTGTTCTAGAAGCGAGCGAAGAAAAAGAAATGTAAACTACACGCAAAATGTTAACGGATTAACGGACTTTATTAACTTCCGTAATTAAAGCTGAAAATAACGGATTAACGTTAACGGAGGTGTGAAGTTTGATAACGGACTAGTGGTTAACGAAGCTAACGTTTTGCATTAACTTGCCCACCTATGAAAAACGGCGTTTTGACGCAATCACGATGTGGCGGTGATGGTGTAGTGGTTAGAGTGCACGCCTAGCTTTCTTCGCGCTCGGGTTCGATTTGTGCTAAGCGCATCTGGCATATCTCGTGATCAAAGGAGATTCGCATTGGGAATGGAGGTGGGAATGAAGATTTGCGTTGCATTCTTTTTTTTTCCTTCAAGACCTTGCATTAGAGTTAGGATTCGGACAGCGATTCCAGCCTGAGAGATAGCAATTTTGGAGCAGCAGCTTTTTCGCATACGAAAGCGACGTACCATTACGCTTGATTGCCGTTGCTTGCAGAAGTTTTATCGGCTACCGGCTCGTCGGCTCCAAGCTCCACTCTGCCACAGCCACAGGATATTTACACTGTGACTCTACTTCGGGAATGTCGGTGCCGAAGAAGTGCACTGACACGCGAACTTTTAATTGAATAAGGGATTCTATTTGAATAAGGCCTAGGGCTACTGTAAATAGTAATTAGGCTTACCAACAATATGAATGATTCTAACCTCAATAATACTATTGTGATAAATCCTGTTCTCTGGTTTATCAACCAAAGAATGAAGCTGCTACGCCTTGACATACTCTTGAAGTTATTGCTGGATTATTACCCTGATGACGAAATTGAAAAAGCAAAGGATGAGCTTTATAACCATTTTCCTCAAGAATTTCGACCAAACAACTTAAGGAAAAAACTGAGACAAGGTGCTCATAAATCTGAGATGAATATTAAAGACATGGTGGAGATTTTTCATGCTATGCATAGTTCAGAAAAATTTGCTACCCCACTGTTTGTGACAGCCACATCAAATTTTCCATCTCTGGATATAAGTAATATTGATGCTGCTACAATGCATCATGACATCAATACCTTGAAAAAGGACTTTCAGCAGTACAGAATGGATAAGGAAGCTGAAATATCCGACATTAAAAGTCTCAAACAGGCTATAGTGGATTTAACTACAATGATTAAAGAAAAACCCACTTTTACAATTCCTGTTGCCCCATTATCTCATGATAATGATGTTTCTCAAGCTGCCAATATTTCACATATGAACTCATTTCCACAAGCAAGTTATTCTTCTGTTGTAAAGTCCTCTCCCAATAAAACCAAGGCAAAAAATGAAAGCAATCTTCCAGCTTCCTCGAGTAGGGATGAACATCCAACTGATCCTAATGATAAAAACTTTAGCTGGCACACTGTTGAAAAAACCAAAAAGAAAAAAGTTTCGTTTATAGGTAAGAAACAATCTAAGGAATTGAAAACCATTAAACCTCCTGCAAAGCCTGCAGAAGTTTTTGTCTCTCGGCTTAGCCCTGATACTGATGAGAAAGAGATTAGTGACTATGCTAAAGCTCAATTTCCTCTTTCATCTCATGTTGAATGCACAAAGCTCAAAACAAAATATAACACTTACTCCTCCTTCAAAGTTGTCATCTCTGGAATCCCATTCAAAGAATCTTTAAGTCTTGAAAATTGGCCTGAGGGAGTGCTTGTGAAGAGATTTTACACTGCACCTTTGAATGCTGGGAAGATATCTCTTAAGATCTCAGAATCCTCTGCTAATAGTATTAAAGAACATTCAATTGCTCAAGATTAAAAGTTGTTTCCTTCAACTGCAGGGGTTTATCTTCCTCTCTTGCTGACATACAAACTCTGTGTAATGCTTTTGATATCATTTTTCTACAAGAAACTTGGTTAGCCAAGCAAAATCTTGAGAAATTGAGCTACATAGCTGACACTCATTTAGCTTATGGAAACTATTCTGTAGATTTTGAAGATGGCATACTTACTGGAAGGCCTTTTGGTGGGACTGCGGTGTTGTGGAATACGTCGTTAAAAGTTTCAACTTTCAAAAATGTGGATGAATCCATAATAGGAATTAAAATACACCAGGAAGATAATGATATCTGTTTAATTAACGTATATTCACCATTCTGCTGTTATAATAATATCGACAGCTACCTGCAGTATCTTGCCAAATTAAATGATTTATGTGAAAACCTTGACTGTACAAACTTATGCTTATTAGGAGATTTTAATGCAAGTGATAGTAATTTGTTTGGTCCCCTACTTAATCAGTTTTGTGAAGACAGTGGATACAAATTTGCAGACAAGGAGTTTTTACTGCAAGATACTTTCACCTATTTCAGTGAGGCCCATGGATCAACTTCCTGGATTGATCACTGTTTAACTAGTGAATCAGTACATCAAGCAGTTGAATCGATGCAGGTACTGCATAACTACATATCTTCTGATCACTCACCACTTGTTGTAATTATCTGTTGCTCCCAGCTGCCTGAGCTTTGTGAGGTCAAATCACATTGCAACACTCATAACATAAATAAAGTTGATTGGAATAAGCTTTCACAGGAATTAAAATATGAATACAGTATAAAGACAAAACAACTGTTGGAAAAAATTTCACTCCCACGTGATGCAATTCAGTGCCATGATCCTGTTTGTTCCAATGCCTCTCACAAATCTGAGATTAAAGATTTTTATGATGCTATTATTAATGTGCTCCTGACAGCATCTGCTCCTCTGAAGAATAATTTCAAGTCCCAAAGATCTGGATTACACGTCCCAGGTTGGAATTCAGATGTCAAACAAGCTCATTTAATTGCAAGGCAGAACTACTTAAAATGGATTGACAATGGTAAACCTCGCTCAGGAAACCTGTACCAGCAAATGAGTATTTCCAGAAAGATTTTTAAGTCAAAACTTCGAGCATGCAAGAACATGTCTGAGCAGCGTAGAGCCGATGCCTTAGCAACTGCACTACAAACTGACAAATCAACTAAGTTATTTTGGCAAAAAGTCAAACGCACCAAAAAGTCTAGCCCTCTTCCTATTTCAATCGACAATGCAACTGGGACTATAGATGTTGCAGATCATTGGCGATCTCACTATGAGTCCAGATTAAATTCTAGTGCCCAATTAGGCCTAAATGATAATCTGTTTGTACAAAATGCTATTGGCAATAGCTCCAGTTTTCATAACATTCCCAATATGCTATGCACAGTTGACTTAATACATATTTTGCTGTATAAGCTGCCACTTGACTCCTCTCCTGGGGCTGATACTATAACTGCTGAACATCTTTGTTATTGTGACCCGAGTATTTGTCTGTACCTTAGTATATTTTTCAATATGTGTCTTTATCATAATTTTGTTCCTCTTGGTTGTCTAGATACTATTATTGTGCCTATTGTCAAAAATGCGAACGGTAATTTGCAAGACAGTAGTAACTACAGGCCAATCGCACTAACTAGTGTTATCTCTAAGTTGCTTGAGCATTTTATTTTGAGTCGCATTGAAACCTTTCTTCATACAACTCATAATCAATTTGGGTTTAAAGCACAGCATAGCACGGTTATGTGTGTTTTTTTGCTAAAACAATGTGTGTCTTCCTACATTTACAAAGGCAGCCCTATATTTAGTGTATTTCTTGATGCTTCAAAGGCCTTCGATAAGGTCAGTCATTCTTTATTATTTAAGAAGTTAATTAACCGAAATGTTCCATTGTGCTTTGTTCGTCTTTTATATTTTTGGTATAAAAATCAAACAATGAGGGTGAGATGGGGAGCAGAGGTATCCAGATCCTTCAATGTAACTAATGGAGTAAGACAAGGTAGTGTCCTAAGTCCTTTACTATTTTCTGTATATATGGATCAACTGACATACAGTCTTAACCAAATTGCAACTGGTTGTTGTGTGGGAGGTGATTGCCTTAATCATTTAATTTATGCAGATGACATCTGTTGCTTTAGCCCTAGTATTGAAGGTCTGCAAGAACTTATTGATATCTGCAGTGATTACGCACATACTCATGAAATCTCATTTAATGTTAAGAAGACTGTTGGTGTTGTTTTTCCTTCAAAAGAAATTAAAGTGTACTCGACCCCTTCTATTTTTCTTTCGGGCACTAAAATTAAATTTTCTGATAAGGTGAGATATTTGGGAATTCTCATAAACCAATACCTGCTGGATGATGACGATATAAAACGCCAAGTGAGAATGCTATATTCTGCAGCAAATAAATTGCGATCGAGATTTATATAATGTTCAAGTACCATAAAAAATATGTTATTTCGTTCTTACTGTACTCCCCTATATGGTTGTCATTTATGGCACAATTACACGCAATATACTTTTAATCGCATACGTGTTGGCTACAATGATGCTTACAGAATTTTGCATAGCATACCCCGTTTTATGAGTGCCAATGAAGGTCTCGTAGCTGCAGAGATCCCAACATTTCAAGCCCTAATTCGCAGAAATGTTTATGGATTTGTGCAGAGATGCTTGAAGTCTCCTAATAATTGGATAAAGTCTCTTATGAATTCGGACAGTTTCAGTTTGTCCAAGTATTACGAGTACTACAATCGTACTCTTCTGGTGTAATCTGTAAATAAGCGTGTCGCTTGTACATATGTGCCTCTTGTCTTTGTTTTTGCTTATTTTGTTTCTTTAAACTTATGGACCGTAGTTGTCTGAAATAAAACAGATTATTATTTTAAGCCGTGAGGTAGAGATGGCAACAGCGCAGCGTACGCGGCCGCGCGCTGTTGTTGGTGCACCGCCCCGCGCAGCGTGGCAACTAAAATCTGCATTACGTCACAGCGTCAGCGCAGTACCGCGTACAAAAATTTTTTTACATTTTTTTTACAATTATTGGAACAACCGACGCTCGCGTTGCGTGTTCCTTTGTTTTTACTCGGCCATTTTCTAACTAATGAGTGCGAGATTTCAGACTTTTGCTTATAACTCGAGAACCGTTTGGTCTAACTACATGAAATTTTGACAGCAGTTTGAGATTAATGAGTTTTATGTTTGTACCAAATTTCGAGGCAATCGGTCACGTGACTTCGGGTTTATGACCCGAAAACCGCCCCGAAAGTTTGGCGTAAAAAGCGGTCTAAGTCAAAAACGGCTTAAGTACGGCAAAAAATATTTCTCATGGTTATTTGTCTTAAGATATCCTTTCATCCCTACCAACCCACTTTCGGCCGCGATGATGTTTTTTTCTTATTTTTTTCCTTTTTTTTCCTTTTTTTTCCTTTTTTTTCCTTTTTTTCTTCCTAAATCTTGTACGCTCGAGTTCTCCTAAACCACAAAACATAGAAATCTAATTTTTGTGTGAAGTTGTTGAGGTACATACGCAATTGTGTCTCCTGAAATTTTTTTGGGGCAACTCCCCAGGGACCCCCTCAAAATGGGGCACAAACAAATTAAATTTTTGACTGGCTCAAGCTAGGGTGCCAGTTTTTTTTGATATCAGTAGATATTTAACACACAAATACTTTGACATGGTTTGGGGGTACCACCCCCCCAAGAACCCCCCAAATGGACCCCCCAAAATCAAGTTCTTTTTATTACCTTAACGTAGGGCGCCAGTTTTTTTGTTATCAGTACATATTTACGAGACAAATATTTTGATATACTATGGGGGTACCACCCCCCCGGGGACCACCCCAAACGGACCCCCCCAAAATCATTTTTTTAATGGCTCAACTTAGGGTGTCACTTTCTTTTTTTATATCAGTAGATACTTAACAGACAAATATTTAGACATGGTTTGGGGGTAGCACCCCCCCGGGGACCCCCCAAATGGCCCCCCAAACATCAATTTTTTTATTAGATTAATGTAGGGCGCCAGTTTTTTTGGATATCAGTCGATATTTAAGAGACAAATATTTTGACATACTTTGGGGGTGCCAAACCCCCCAGGGGCCCCCCAAATGGACCCCCCAAAAATCAATTTTTTTAACTGTTCAATGTAGGGTGCCAGTTTTTTTTTTTTTGATATCAGTAGCTACTTAAGAGACAAATATTTAGACATGGTTTGGGGGTGCCACCCACCCGAAGACCCCCCAAAAATCAATTTTTTTATTGGTTAAACCTAGGGTGGAACTTTTTTTTTCATATCAGCAGATATTTAACAGACAAATATTTTGACATCAGTTGGGGAATTGACCATCTCCCCTCCATCACAGCGCCACATGCATTTACCTCAACCAAACGATGATGGCTGAACGTGTAATCAAAAATAGTATTTATAATTTTCGGATACATTTTGTCATCGTGACCTGCAAGGTGTTTTACAATATGCTTTTTCAGTTTTGCAAAAGCCTTTGCTTGTTCGATCCGTTTGCTCACAGTCGTCTGGCGACATCGGGTGGATATTTCAACTTAAACAGTGCTGGCGCAATGTGATGTAAAAATTGTTTGAAACAAACTTTGACAGATTCGTTTGCACATTCTCTCAACCTCATACTGATTACTTAGACGTCGATTGAGTAATTCCAGCTTATGCCAGCCTGTGATCCACCAGTTGAAGAACTCTCAATATTGATAGTTTTTAATAGTTATATTAGTGCCATCTGAAAAAATTTTCCAGAATACTTATGATGTAACAGCATTGTGAAAATGTGATTTTTGCAGATAATATTACGCAGTAACTTTGGCCAGACATTTTAGTTGCTGGCATACCCCGAAGACTACTCAATGTTCCTACAAGGTCCAAAGTATGATAAATAAGATAAAATGGCCAGGCGCGTAGCCAGGATTTGAAAAAGGGGGGGGCTATTTTGAAAGAGTGAGAAGTGTGCATACGACGTTGACTCGAATTTTCATTGACCTTGAATCAGTTTCAGACGGTTTGTCCGAAATTTGAGACGAAATGTCTCGGAAACATCGGAAATTCAAAGGTTTTTTCCGCCCAAAATTAGGTGATCTCCAAAAAAAAAAAAAAAAAAAAAAAAAAAAAAAGGTCTTCGCCAAAATTCAGAGTGATTTTTCGGCCGAAATCCGAAATTCAAAGGTTTTTTCCGCCCAAAATTAGGTGATCTCCAAAAAAAAAAAAAAAAAAAAAAAAAGGTTTCCGCCAAAATTCAGAGTGATTTTTCTCCCAAGTTTCGCAAGTTCAAACGTCTGAGGGGGGGCTCTTTTCGTATGGGGGGGGCTATTTTCCATTTTTCACAGAAAATCGGCCTCAAAAGCACAAAATACATGCGTTTTTGCATACTTCACAAGCCAATGGGGGGGGCTCGAGCCCCCCCCGCCCCCTTCCTGGCTACGCTACTGAAAATGGCACTCACTGGCGACGAAACAATCCATTATTTCAGAGGGGTGGGTTGAGCTGAAATAAACGATTGTTTCGTCGCTGGTGAGTACCATTTCATCTTATTTTATCTTTTCTAACCAAATGTTATTATTTTGTTTAGACCTTACTCCCTGCTGATGATCGCGGTAACGCCTGAAACAGGCCTGTAGGAAAGAAATTAAATAACGTCCAGTCATAAGCGTGTTAATTATACTGCACAGTAGCTTTGAGTGTTTACCGCAGTAAGCTTGCATCATTTTCAAAATCTGTGATTTTGTGATTGCTAATTTATTGCAATAAACAAATTCAGTGCTATAGCTTCTTTAGTGTATCCTTGTTGTTACTGGTATCGTTGTGAATTACTGAAAGGGGCACATGTAAATTTTGAAACAATACGAAACCGGGTTTTTTTAAAGCACAGGCATCTTAAACGCACTAACGGAACTTGGAACTGCAGAGAATTGAACCTTTAACCTCATGAGTTTTAGTTCGACTCATCCTTAAGTGTGAATTATTCGCTCGATTGAACGGTGCCTCAGACTGGTGCATTTCAACCAATATAACAACTGCAAGATTGCTGACGCAGCAAGGAAAATAAACTTTGTGACAATAAGCAACAAGGAAAACAAATACGATAACACGTAGTCAATCTGAGCTACCAAGCAATTAACAGCCAACAAGTAAAATAACAGTCAAAGAATATTTTATGTTTTCCTTTGAAATGTAGGGCTATTGTTTGATATGCAAACTTCTTAACCTCTTTGCAGATGTTTTTTTTTTGGGTAAACTGTGAATTATTTATTATCTGCGGTTGATTATTATTTACCAACGTTATTGACATAAATTTAAAAACTAAAGTTACCCACTTTTGAAATCTGTTGCTGCATTTTATTGCAAGTCGGATAGATATTTCAACATCTGCAAAAATGGCGAATTCATTCAGCTAAACAGTGACGACCACCTTCTAATGTATGGTTATTTCTAATACCCAATTATGCGCTTTCATTTTTCAATGTTTACAGCTAAATGACGCATAAGTTTGTTTATCTTACGAAAGTATTTTTAAAATAAAATTTCTTATTCCAAGAACTATCAAGCTGTGCAAGTCCGGGTGATACGAATAGTTCATTCAACAACTGCTCAGTTGTTACGATTATCTATTTGTGGTAATTTGATTTATAGTATCTCATTAGTTGGGGATAGAAACTTATCTAGGAGCGATTTATTTTATTAATGGTTATGCTCGGAAGTTTCATTTGACCTCGTCCCACGGTGGGTAGCCTCTTCAACCAAACAAAAGCTAAACGTGATTTATACCGAATAATATTACGCTGTACTAACACAGTAATTTCCGAGTATAATTTGAAGTAGTTACTTTACTTGCTGCGATTTTCTATTTACGGTTAATTGACTGATAGTATTTCATTAGTTGGGAACAGAAGCTTATATACGAGCGATTTATTTTATTAATGGTTATGCTCGGAAGTTTCATTTGACCTCGTCCCACGGTGGGTAGCCTCTTCAACCAAACAAAAGCTAAACGTGATTTATACCGAATAATATTACGCTGTACTAACACAGTAATTTCCGAGTACAATTTGAAGTAGTTACTTTACTTGCTGCGATTTTCTATTCACGGTTAATTGACTGATAGTATTTCATTAGTTGGGAACAGAAGCTTTATGTACGAGCGATTTATTTTCTTAATGGTTTTCTTTGGAAGTTTCATTTGTCATCTCCTAGCACTGCGGGTATAGCCGCTTCAATTAAGCAAAATCCAAACGAGTTGATTGTTACACAATAGACAGTATTTTTAAACGCAATTTGTAGGAGTGAATCTTACAGTACTCTTGTTGATCAGCACCACAGCTAGCGTACATCATTGTAAATACAAAGGTATTAACTTAAGCATGAAGTAAAAATAGTGCACACTAAGCTAAAAATATCAAGGCTTCAAATCTGGAACTCTCTGCCGAGTCAGTTGAAGTACAAAATATCTTTGATTTCTGCGAAATTGCTTGAGGCAAATTCGTTTAAAAAAGAAATGAAAAACAGTTTTCAATAAAACTGATGATTGGCAAAGACTTTTTTTAAGGTCTTTTTCTGCTGCGACCCATTTAATCATGTTAATTTCTGCTTAAACGAATTCAAGTTAACACGGAGAACTACTCGACTAGATGATCGAAAGTCCCTTTTGCATGTTCCTGTCTATTTTTGTGTTACAAATTGAAACAATCCAATTTTTCTCCAAAAATGTTTTATGATATTTACTTCTATACCGTGTTTTTGTTTTTTGAGACAAACAAATGAACTTGAATTTAAATAACAATAGTCAGTGGAAATCAGCTATACCTTCACTGTTGTTAGTCTCCCGTTTTTTTTTGTATTTTTTTTTTCTGTGAACAATCGCTGCAGATACTGATGTTGAACAGCAGCTTTCATTTTTGATTTTGAAGAAAATCTTAATTCCATCAAGAATCAGAACTCCGATTCAGTGGCGTCGCTAGGGGGGCAGCCCGCCCCGGGTGACACATTTCGGAGTGACACCATCTGGGGTGACACCAGTTCATGACCCGATACCAAAATTCCGCTGATCGGTGCGCACTTGCTTTTGGACCAAAAACGCACTCAATTTCTGGCAAGGACCTTTTTTTTGGTCTTCACTTACTTTTGGACAGAAAACGCACTCAATTTTCCCAAGGGGTGTCACTTCACGAAGGGTGCATCACGTTAAGGGTGACACCATAAAGGGTGCGTCACATTACAAAGGGTGACACCATAAAATCCCGCCCCGGATACCACCACTTTTAGCGACGCCTCTGCTCCAATTATGAGCATTATTTTTAGATTTTCGGCCAATTTGCGGCACAAAATCTACTGCTGATAATTTAAACATCTTTTTGGTTATAACCCTCTTTAACAAAATCCTGCACAAAAACACATCATGGTACGTATGGGGCACCAAATGTAAACTAAAAAAAATGCGTGTTTTTAAGCTGTTTTTGGTGCCAAATTGCATATTTAGCTAAATATGCAATTTGGCATCTGCCATTATACATATTTAGCTAAATATGCAATTTGGCATCTGCCATTATGCATATTTAGCAAAATATGCAATTCGGCACCAAAAACAGCTTGAAAACACGCATTTCTTTTACTTTACATTTGGCGCCCCATAGGTACGGCCAATAAAAACCAATAATAATAATACAGCATTCGCAACAAAATGATACAATTTTTCTGTAAAAGTAAATTAACTGTCTTGGATCTTATAGAGTACCATGTCGAAAACGTATAGGAAGCAGCTAATATTAATTCACTAAACATATTAAAATCATGTTATTAAAGCAAAAAATGAATTGTGCTTTCACGTAATGTTGTAACACTACTCAATAGCGCCATTTAGGAAAGTTTGATAAATTTAGTAGTAGGAAAAAAATATTTATTTAATCACGTGTTCTTCCTTTTTTTTTAGGCAGCCTGTTATCCCTATAAATGTTTCAACTTTTATGCATCACCGTCAGTGTAGCCACGCTCAATGAGATTTACTAGATCTAGTAATTTTTAATTCGATTTACAGCGCTATAAAACTTTTTTTTGCTTTTACAAAAACAGGTCAATTTTCATTTTGTATCTGAGTTAACATAACGTTATTTTGTCTTTTTAGCTTTTTCAACTTAAAGTTTAAGCGAATTGCAGAAATAAAAATAACGCTATGTTGCAATTGATATTAGTTTGGTAAATTCCAACGTAATGCAGCAAAAAATAAAATAAAAATGCGTTTCGGGGTTATGCTAGCTCTCCGCTTCTGGCCCCCCAAAAAATTCTTATTAATAACATCTTTAAGGGCAAAATGAAGAAATGAAGTTGGAAAAGTCGTTTTGGTGGCATCGTGCAGTTAGTTATTTGAGCGACAACGCGTTTGTGTTTGAAGCGGGACATCTTAAGTTCTAATCTCGGCCGGTAAAATTGGACACTGTATTGCCAACGGCTCGCCAACGCTGCGTTGTTTCTTGTAAAGGAGCTGCATCGAATACAAAGAATACAAATGAAACTGTGGGCATTAAACAGTAGCTTATAATGCGTTATTTTTTTAGTCACAGTCATACTGTATGATCAGCTTTTCACAACAATTTCTGAAAAGTATTTCCTTTAAAACGAAGGTGACTTTAGATAAAAACTCCTTTCGTTTGCACTCAATCCGATAGAAATGAGGTCTTTATCATCCAAACAAGGGGATAGCAACCGCTAAGGGGAGCACAGCTCCTTATAGGTTATGTATATGGCAATGAATGACACTGTTGTCCTCTCTTAATTACTTTGTACATTATTTTGCGTAGTTTATTAAATCTATTGACTATTTATGTACAATACAAAAATGCTTTCCTTTGTTAATGAAACAAAATACGATCTTAAGGAAAAAATTGGTGAGGGAGGTCAAGGTGCAGTGTACTCAGGTATATTTTTTCCACGTTGAAACTGTTATTGGAACGACCGACGCTCGCGTTGCGTGTTCCTTTGTTTTTACTCGGCCATTTTCTAACTAATGAGTGCGAGATTTCAGACTTTTGCTTATAACTCGAGAACCGTTTGGTCTAACTACATGAAATTTTGACAGCAGTTTGAGATTAATGAGTTTTATGTTTGTACCAAATTTCGAGGCAATCGGTCACGTGACTTCGGGTTTATGACCCGAAAACCGCCCCGAAAGTTTGGCGTAAAAAGCGGTCTAAGTCAAAAACGGCTTAAGTACGGCAAAAAATATTTCTCATGGTTATATGTCTTAAGATATCCTTTCATCCCTACCAACCCACTTTCGGCCGCGATGATGTTTTTTTCTTATTTTTTTCCTTTTTTTTTCCTTTTTTTTCCTTTTTTTTCCTTTTTTTTCCTTTTTTTCTTCCTAAATCTTGTACGCTCGAGTTCTCCTAAACCACAAAACATAGAAATCTAATTTTTGTGTGAAGTTGTTGAGGTACATACGCAATTGTGTCTCCTGAAATTTTTTTGGGGCAACTCCCCCGGGAACCCCCCCAAAATGGGGCCCCAAAAAATCAATTTTTTGAACGGCTCAAGCTAGGGTGCCAGTTTTTTTTGATATCAGTAGATATTTGAGAGACAAATATTTTGACATAATTTGGGGGTACCACTCCCCCGGGGACCCCCCAAATGGACCCCCCAAAAAAAATTTTTTTAACCATATAACCTAGGGTGCCAGTTTTTTTTGATATCAGTAGATATTTAAGAGAGAAATATTTAGACATAATTTGGGGGTACCACCCCTCCGGGGACCCCCCCAAAATGGGGCCCCAAAAACAAATTTTTGAACGGCTCAAGCTAGGGTGCCAGTTTTTTTTGATATCAGTAGATATTTAAGAGACAAATATTTTGACATAATTTGGGGGTAGCACCCCCCCGGGGACCCCCCAAATGGACCCCCCAAAAACAAATTTTTTAACCATTTAACCTAGGGTGCCATTTTTCTTTGATATCAGTCGATATTTAAGAGATAAAAATTTTGACATGCTTTGGGGGTACCACCCCTTCGGGAACCCCCCCAAAAAATCAAATTTTTGAACGGCTCAAGCTAGGGTGCCAGTTTTTTTGTTATCAGTAGATATTTGAGAGAAAAATATTTTGACATAATTTGGGGGTACCACCCCTTCGGGGACCCCCCCAAATGGATCCCCCCCAAAATAAATTTTTTAACGATTTAACCTAGGGTGCCATTTTTCTTTGATATCAGTAGATATTTAAGAGACAAATATTTTGACATAATTTGGGGGTACCACCCCCCCGGGGACCCCCCCAAATGGACCCCCCCAAAAGCAAGTTTTTTAACCATTTAACCTAGGGTGCCAGTTTTTTTTGATATCAGTAGATATTTAAGAGAAAAATATTTTGACATGATTTGGGGGTATCACCCCTCCGGGGACCCCCCCAAAATGGGGCCCCAAAAAATCAAATTTTTGAACGGCTCAAGCTAGGGTGCCAGTTTTTTCTGTTATCAGTAGATATTTAAGAGACAAATATTTTAACATAATTTGGGGGTACCACCCCTTCGGGGACCCCCCAAAAATAAATTTTTTTAACGATTTAACCTAGGGTGCCAGTTTTTTTTGATATCAGTAGATATTTAAGAGATAAATATTTTGACATGTTTGGGGTACCACCCCCTCGGGAACCCCCCAAAATGGGGCCCCAAAAATCAATTGTTTGAACGGCTCAACTTAGAGTGCCAGCTAGTGTTTTATGATATCAGTAGATATTTAACAGACAAATATTTTGACATAGTTTGGGGGTGCCACCCCCCCGAGGACCCCCAAATGGACCCCCCAAAAATCAATTTTTTGAACGGCTCAACTTAGAGTGCCAGCTAGTGTTTTATGATATCAGTAGATATTTAACAGACAAATATTTTGACATAGTTTGGGGGTGCCACCCCCCCGAGGACCCCCCAAATGGACCCCCCAAAAATCAATTTTTTGAACGGCTCAACTTAGAGTGCCAGTGTTTTATGATATTAGCAGATATTCAACAGACAAATATTTTGACATAGTTTGGGGGTACCACCCCCCTGGGGACCCCCCAAATGGACCCCCAAAAATGAATTGTTTGAAAAGCTCAACTTGGGTGCCAGTCTGTTTTGATATCAGCAGATATTCAACAGACAAATATTTTGACATAGTTTGGGGGTGCCACCCCCCCCAGGGACCCCCCAAATGGACCCCCAAAAATCAATTTTTGAACGGCTCAAGCTAGGGTGACAGTGTTTTATGATTTCAGGAGATATTTAACTGACAAATCTTTTGACTCAACTTTTCTGGAGGTTCCATAATCAGATATTTTTGAATAATTGCTGATTTTACGGTAGACAAAAAGTACTTTTGAGCGTCACAGCATTAGCTGTGCGTCGGTCGTTCACTGGGTTTGCTGGCAAACTCCCATCTAGTTGCGGGTGATTTTGTCTTTATGAACAACAATGGTTAGTCTGGATGTAACTATTATACGAATGGAAGACAATGCATGCTACTAAAACAGTGAAAGGTGCCTTCGATTCAAGTATATTTTTTCAGAATTCGGAGCATCGTAGAATCGGCTATTTTGGCTACAAGAAGCTTAGTTTTGATCGGCTGAACGTGTTTTTTGACACCAACAAAAAGATTTTGGTGTTGGTAGGCTAGACTTGGAAACGTTTTGGCCTGTGGCCGTTTGGTGAGAAGATGAAACAAAGGCAGACAAACGTGGAAGAAACAAGTTTGTGGGAAACAATCATCAGAGTAGAGGCACAAAACAAAGCCTGAAAGCCTAGCGACACACCCACCCTGTACGCAGTAGGCCTATGGTATTGGTACAAGCGCAAGGCAAGACAACAGTTTGAGTTTCTGCAACACATGCGCTTGCATTTTAGAGTGACAGAGTTAGTTCAGTGTAGCCTATTCGTCAACAGGTCATGGCATCAAAAATTAGGCTTTCCGTACTATGTCTCTAGCCTATCGCAGCTCTGGTAGACCTATGTAGTAGAGTACGAAGACTAGGCTACACAAATTTCCAATGACAGAATAGCCTACCGCTACGTGGTAGCAAAATTTATTCGACAATAAAACACACATGCAAACGGCAAAGGTATAATACATAGGGTAGTTTCATACAAGTGTAGTAGCTTGTGACAGCATGCAGAGCACTTGATATATTACCTTATACGGTATGTGATTATTTGAGCTACTGGTTTAGGATTAGTACAGTAGTTGCAATGCATGGAATCATCAGGTGGACAGTTAGATTGTTTTTTGGATTGCCAAAACATGGTGCAGAAAAACTGATAGAAAGCACACACAAGGCAGATTAAACCTGAAGGCCTATAATTGAAACGACTGATCTTGCGTTGCATTTTTTTAGTTTTTACTCGGCCATTTTCAAAGTTAATGAGTGCAAGATTTCTGACTTTTACTTATAACTCGATAATGGTTTGATCTAGCTACATGAAATTTTGACAGCAGTTTGAGATTCATAAGTTATTTGTGTGCGCCAAATTTCAAGGCAATGAGTCCCGTAGCTTCAGGTTTATGACCCGAAAACTACTTCAAAAGTTTGTTGTAAAAACTGGTCTAATTCAAAAGCGGCTTAAGTACGGCAAAAAATATTTCACATGGTTATATGTCGTAAGATAATCTCATCCCTACCTACACTTTTAGCCACGTTAATTTTTTTTTCTTTTTTCATTTTTGCTTTCTAAATTTTGTGCACTCTTCTAAACTACACAACATCAATATCTAATTTTTGTGTAAATTTGTTGAGGTGCAAATGCAATTTTGTCTCCTGAAATTTTTTGAGGCTTCTCCCCAGAACCCCCCCAAAATGGGGCCCTAAAAAACTAATTTTTTTAATTGTTCAAGCTAGGTTGATAGTTTTTTGTTTATATTGGTAGATATTTAAGCAACAAATAGTTTGACATAGTATGGAGGAACACTCCCCCCAGGGGCCCCCAAATGGACTCCCCAGAAATTAGTTTTTTGAACGGCTCAAGCTATAGGGATTGCTATTTTTTATATCAGCAGATGTTTAAAAAACAAATATTTTGACATGGTTTGAGAGAGCGACCCTTTTGAAAACTCTCCAAAATGATACCCCTAAAATCAATTTTTTTATATGTCAGAAGCTAGAGAGCAAATTTTTTTCTGATGTTAGTGGAAATTTAAAGGATATTTAACTTGTGGTGCGGCGCGGTGCAGCGTGAACTTAGTTGTGTTTGGATGTGGTGCGGTGCAGCATGTGGACAAGGTTTGCGGACGCAGCGCAGCATGTGGATACATTTTTTGTTATCCTCGCCATCTCTACAGTACCGGTATCGTGAGGTCAGGTTGACAATGCATAGTCAGATAGTGAGGTGCAGCTAAAAGGCACCAGCTTAGTTCAGTGCTCCGCAACTGGTCGCGAGACGATCCTAATTGTGCTGCGGAATAATTATGTTTTGAAACACTAAACCTAGGCTATCTTGTGCAGCTGATTTCCGAGCAGTCTGCTGGTCTTGTACGGTTCAATTCCCGACCTCTGCACAGTGCAACAAGTATTAGTATTAGGGTAGGCCTATTTAAATTGTTGCATCACAATCAAGCTACAGAGGTAGAACTACATTTTGAGCACAAAAAGTGCACATGTGCACTTTCAAGGTGCACATGTGCACTTTGGAAGTGCATATAAAAGTGCACATGTGCACGTGCACTTTTCTGTGCACTTTGGAAGGTGCACATGTGCACGTGCACTTATGATGTGCACATGTGCACTATTATGTGCACTTTGGAAGGTGCACGTGCACTTATGACGTGCACGTGCTCTGATGATGTGCACCAGACAAGTGCACATGTGAACCAGAGGAGTGCACGTCTTCCAACATGCATACCTGAAGAGAGTGGACGGTTTGCTGAGCTAAAGCGTCTCGCGTGCACAGGTGCATGTGCACAGGTGCATGTGCACAGTTTGCAAGCTTTAAAACAGAGGCAGCTTTGGCAGTGTTGCAGGATGCTATTGTTAGACTAGCGTAGATGATGAGAGATTAGGAAAAGCAGTTGATGTGAAACAAAAAGCAAAGACTAAAGAAACAGAAAGCAAAGACTAAAGAAACAGAAAGCTAAGATATCAGAAACAAAAAGCAAAGATTTATGATAGATGCCGAAATGCGAACAAACATTTTTATTTTATTTTTCATTAGGATGCAGTTTAATTTTTGCAGTATTGATCATTAAATAAAACTTGTGAGTAGAAAAACTATCATTATCATACTATAAAGGATTTAAATAATACACTATTAGGTTATATAATTATAAAGAGCAATATAGCATAAGAGACATGAAACAATGTAAGCTTAGGCAGACTCAACGAGATTAAAAGTAAAGTTAAAAGATTCTACCTATATTGATAACATGTAAGCATAAAGCATAGAAAAAGTGCTAATCGATAGAAAAAATTAAAAGCAAAGCATCTGTGATAATCGATAACAATGTAATGTAATGTAATTACATTTTATTCACCAAGTTGCCTTGGCTAGTAGACAGCTAAGGGACCTTTCGGTCTTCGAGTCAAGCTGCCAACTGCCCACCTGTCTACCACACACGGCGGAGGCTTCACACTGTCCATTTAATTGCTTGAACGTCAAGCAGGGAAGCTGTGAATACCAATTTTTATAGTCTTTGGTTTGACCTGACCGGGAATCGAACCCAAATCTACCGCTTCAGTAGCAGCCGCTCTATCCACTCGACCACTGATCGGTTTTGTTGTAAAATATATATATTTTTATTTATGTATTTATATATTGTTGTAAAAAGACAAAAAAAAGAGCAAAGAATGTAGTATCGTTTGCTACGGTAATTGATATTTCCAGCCCTACAAGTAGGCGTACAGGCCTAGATGATTTGTGCACAGTGAGTTCACAATCAAGTGATTTTTTTCCTCTAGAACTGTGGGAGAGCAGCATTTCAATTTGTTGTCATACTGGTACCAGTACTTCTAAGCATAGCCTAGGTGGGCACCAATTCATTAATTTGTCAATAACCAGATAACGCCTAACAAATCTGACTTTTTCATTAACTATGGTAGTTACTGGTAATTTGTTAGAAAGTTTGTTTTTTTCACAAACGAAATTAAGTTAACAGACTAAAATGCACGCTAACTAAACGACAATAGTTCATTAACTTATGCTAACTAAGTTTTGTTAACATAAGGTTTTCATTGTTAATTTCTTGCACAATTCATTCATTGTACTGGTATAAATCAGTTTGCATTTGTAACACTTTTTGTCTGGTTGTTGCCTTGCTATTAGCTCAAGTTTTATAGATCTATATATTGTACGTAGCGCCACAAAAGGTGTGCTGTGTGTGCCTAAGAACGTGCACAGTTAAAAGGCAAGATACCGGTACTACATAAAAATCAACCAAAGAGAGCATCAAACCACTACTTTGTTATTACCTTACTGGTTTAATTTCAGATATTACTTGAAACGTCCAGCAACAACACTTCAATAATAGCCTAATCATAATAATAATTGAGTGGTTTATACTGCTTAACATAAACTGCGTACATTAGCTAAAAACTATTGCTACAGACAGTTACTCAAAGCAGTTGAAAAAACCATTAAAAGAATCATGCATCTACCAGAAAAACAAAATTATGCATTCTAAAACAATAAGCTGCAGCCCCATAGGTCTATATATTATCGCTGTTCCTAATGTTCAAAGATTTTTTGATTGCAGCTTCGTTAGTGCATATGAACCTATTTTTATCTTAGATCTTGAAATTTGATTAGACTATAAAATGTAACATCCAAAACACAAAAGGACCACCATAGCAATAAATTTTTTTTACAATCAGCTTGACAGTGCCATTACGTGTTGTAGAAGTGAGTGAATAAAAAGAAATGTAAATTACACTCAAAATGTTTACAAGTTAACGAACTTCATTAGCTTCCATTAATTAAAGTTTAAATTAATTTTAACAAAGGAATAAAGTCTACTAACAGACTAGTGGTTAACAAAGCTAATGTGCTGCAATTACTTGCCCACCTATGCTTCTAAGTTAACTTTTTGGATCATATTAAAATTTTCAATGAAGATGGAAGTTTGTCAACATGCTTCAATCCTAACTTTATAGTTGTTTTAATGATGAGTCCCCAAATAACAAAATCACTTGATGAGTAGAGCAAGTCACACATGTGTCAAAGTAGGCTATTCAAATGAAAAAGTAACTGGCATTGGCTGATTGGTATGTGGCAGGAATATGAATTCTCTTAGTGGTTTTGATTCTGGTGATTTGATAAAGTTAACTTTCTATTATGGAGAAAAGATTACAGACTGCAACATTGTCATTTCGCGATCTGTAGAAAAGCGACAATGTCTATTATGCAGTCAAACGTATGTCTATTATGCAGTCAAGATTTTTGACAATGTCTATTACGCAGTCAAATTTTTGATATATCCATTAGCATCGAAGATGAAGTGAAGCAGCACATCAGCGAAAAACATTTCGCATGTGCTGTGTTTTTTGTTTTCAATGAAAAGAAAGGTAAGTTATTTGCTACATTCATTTTGGCTTTTCATTACATGCAAATAATTTTTAAAACAGTTTTTTACCTTTTCAATATGCTTCAAGTCGCCAAAATTTTTTAATTCTGCTTAAATCTAACCTAATTTTAATTGAAATTCTTATTCCACACTACTCCAAATTGTAGTCTAAACCTGGTCAGTGCGTAAAACGTAAATGTATGTCTAATCAATTGCTTTCTCAACGTGTATAACATATGAATATGTCCTATAAAACTAAGGCAGTTACTACCAATTTCTTTCATGCATTTGTGTGGTGCTCTAATTACGAAGCTGTTCATTTCCTTCTAATTAAGCTGTGCTTTGTTCACAATTATAAACACTTTATTCAGATGATAGTACAGTACTAAAACATAAGCATTGTGTATATCTTGTTGAGAACATTGTTCATTTGCGAATCTCGATTCGAATCAAATCCAAATCTGAAATGATTTGGAATCTTTTTTTGGTACTGCTGATTCAAATTAGAACAAAAAAATATTGCAACGCGTAGTTTACGCAATTGATTTTAGATTCAAAGTCAAGTGCTCAACTGCATTGTGATGCAGTTGCAAAACAATGTGATGCATACACGCTAAACTGCACTTACACAATAATTGCTCAACGATGCACACACTCTTTAAAGCGGCATGCACAAATTTTTGCCCACTGAATTTTCTGCTTGTTCAAAGCCACCAAGCAGAGATAATCATCGAAAATCCTCTTATTCAAGGAAGCAACAACATGACCAGGGTGCGGGTTGAACCCATAGCATAAAATCAGGGTCATCATAAAAACGACACCTCAAGCCACACAACTGATTTGATTTGATAAGTTGAAATTGCTGCTTAACCAAAGGTTACTTTGAGCCGTCTCACCTGCCTCACTAGGGGTTGAAACGATTTCATTTAGACGTGGGACAGCATTAAGGTGATGTCAAATGGAGTAGGATTGTTGGACGTGATGTCTCTCTCTTTGTACTATTAAATTAGTTCTGCCTATTTCACTTCAGGAATAATTTAACAAGTAAAATTAGTCTCATATATGTCCTTTGTTTTTTTGGTGAAAACGTTTTCAATTTTAAACAGGCGGTCCTTCTGCAACATGAATGTGACCAATTTTCTTTTCATGTCTTGCTTAAGTTTGGATTTGCAAAATGAGTGTATCAATTTTAAAAATGAAAAAAATCGTCGTCAAAATTTTGGCTCTTCTGTTTGGAAAAAATCGCCGACTTCAGGTACCGGTACAAATTTTTTTTTTAAAGATAAGGTATAATCTTATTATGTAGCTATTTTGCACTGCTCGTTAGACCAGTTTTTTTGCTCTAAGTTACAGCTATACTTAGTACTGTGTTACAAACTCATCATTCATCCTAAACGCTACACTATATGATTGAAAAATTTTTGTCGATTTGGGTTGTCTGACTGTCTGAAAGAGCCTGGAGTATGCAATGATGAAAATATTCGGCATTAGCGGTCTAGTGAAACAATATTGGTTAAAAATACAGCACTCGGCTATTTCCTTATCCTTTTATTCACTGAGGACGTGCAGGCTAAACAACGTCTAGCAATTGTTCAATGCTCACTAGACAGCACAATTACTCCTCGTATTTGGAATCGAAAAATAGTTAGTTTAAGTTTAAAAAAAGGTAAACAAAATTCCATTATTGAGATTGCGAAATGTATGCGACGCTGATTTGCCTCGTATTATTAAAAATGTATGGACAAGGCTAGAGTTTAGTAAATGCAGAACACCCTGCAAACAATGATGCAAATAAACGCATATCTGTTTGGTACTTGAGATCTGAAAACTCATTTCACAAAATTCGAGCTTTCTACGACCTTTCGTCCCCAAGATGTACCAGCTTAAATTTCTCCTTAGCAAAACTTTTTTCCCTTGGAAACTTTGCTAGTGTTGCCTATTAAAAACAAGAATTTCGAAATATTAATGTCCCAATTTTTGATAAGTGTTTTGTAGCAGAGTTGTTGTCAGAACAAAGTAAAGGGTAATTTGCTTTTCAAGTAAATGTAAACCAGCTTTTCCAAACTAATTTCTAGCAATACTGACAAATTGGCTAACACTGAATTAAGAGGAAAATTGTTAATTTGGAACTGTAAGATGTATCTTAAAAACGGGAAGAAGTAAAAAATTTAAATTTCGTGAGAATGCATTTTAGGCTTTTTGGTCAACAGTGAAAAGCTTGATTAGAATGCCTTTTTAAATTATTAAGATTTTCTATATGCAATAATTTTTTCCAAAATGGGTTTAAAATGTTTATCTTATAGATTTATTATTTTTTTCAGCAAACAGAGCCGGAGCTGTAAAAGCTTTAACATCTGCATCTGCTACAACCGTGGGTAGTCAGTAACTTGCTAGCACCGTTTTGGCTCCTTCTGCAAGTATTATTGCTGCTCCAACCATTTCCACCATTGTCTCAGTTCCGCCCCCCTCCGCCGCCATCACAGCTCCAACTACCATTGCAGCTCGAACCCCTTCAACTAATGCCACAGCTCCAACCCCCTCCACCATGATCACGGTTCCAACCCCCTCAACTAATGCCACGGCTCCAACCCCCTCCACCATGATTACGTTTCCAACCCCCTCAACTAATGCAACGGCTCCAACTCCCTCCACCATGATTACGGTTCCAATCCCCTCAACTAATGCCACGGCTCCACCCCCCTCCACCACGATTATGGTTCCAACCCCCTCAACTAATGCCACGGCTCCACCCCCCTCCACCACGATTACGGTTCTAAGCTCCTCCACCATCACGGCGTCAACCCCCATCTCTGTCGCGGCCCCAACCATTATCACGTCTTCAACCCCTTCCACCAGCATCACGGCTTCAACTCCCTTCACCGTCAAGGATTCGACGAAAACGTCGGTCGCGAAAGTGGTGGGTACCAATTTTAAATCTTACCTAAGAAGTCTAGTAGAACAGAATAACAGTAGAACTTGTTTAGCGGTTTAACGTATCTATTGAATTGATATACAATTATCGATTAAAAATTTTTGCTTTGGCAACAGTAAGCTTAAGACGCATACAAGTGTACATTACAATAATAGGTTCATTGTTGAAATTCTTATTAACAGGTTTTGGATTTATGGAAAGTCGTTCCAAACAATCTGTACGTGGCGAGTATGGATACAGAATCGGGACGTTTCTTACTTCCGCATGCTTTGTTTTCTTTGCTGATCCAAAATCAATGGTTAGACGATGCGGTATGTATGCATTGAGCTGCACTTTATTCTAATGGTTAAGTGTATTGGTTTAAAATTTTAAAACTAAGTTTTGATTGATTGATTGATCCATATTTATCCTCCACTGCCGAGAAATCGATGGTCTCACTTTTTATTTAGGGCGAATTATTTTCATCCGCGTAGTAGTTGACAGTGTTTCAAGTGTCCCGGTTGATGTTCGACTCCTTCGGCTGAATTTCTTGCTTCTTCAAATCCACTATTAGCAGAGATAATTATCGTAAAGCGCCTTGTTCAAGGACGCAAGAACTTGACCTGGGTGCGCGGTGAAGGGATAAGTTATGTATTTTTTGCCGAGTTTTTTAGTGTCAATGCTTCAATTTGGTTGTTTGATTTAATTTTTGTTTCTGTTGATCAAGATTGTTTAAGTGTTCAGTGCTCATTCCAGTTGTGCCAAGTAAAAGATTGTACCGAACTCGTTTTTTAAATCGTATACCAGGAAGAGTGGAAACCAGCAAACAGGGTGTCATTCTACTATTATTAGTGTAGCAACGACTAGACTTCTTAGGTACAGTAAAGTGACTGCACAAGTAAAATGCTTGTACTTGTACCCCCTCACGTGAAAACAGTTGTACTTGTGATCAAGCGCTTATGTTTGTGTTTTTACTTGTTACAGCTCATCAATTATATCCTGAAAATGGTGACTCGTCACCGCAAGGATATATTTTTAATGGACTCACACTTGTGCAGCTCCATCATTCAGGTATCGGCGAGTTTGCGGAGGCAATGCTTGTCGTGGGTAAGAACTTGTTATCAGTATTTTAAGAAGAGAATTATAGGAGAGGCTTTATCATTTATCATTTAGAGTAATAAGTTTTAATTTTTTTCTTAAATTAGCTATCCAGTGGAAGGTTAAAAACGCTAATTTGATGTTGACATGTTGTGTAAGTAATAGGCTGAAATATTGTTGTTGGCACACGTGTTGTGGTGAATAACGATAGTTCTGTGGTGTAGTGTTAACCCTGGGGTGTCGGATGGGGGGTGTCGAGAAATTCCGCGAAGGCGTTCTTGTCATCTGCGGTTTTTGAGAGAATGAAATGGACACAGCATAGAGATAGAGAATGAGGATTATTTGCTACATTGCAAGCCAATAAATAAGCACCTGTGTAATTCCGAAATTAAAATGGCTATTGTTTATGTTTGTTTTGTAGGCAGATTTTTCTACCATTAGATTTATTTTGGCTCCGCACAATAAAAACTCGAATCATTGGAATCTCGTGGTGAGTATTGTGTTAGCGGCAAGTTTTATTCTTTATGTGCCACTGCATATTTAGTTTCCATCACTAGTTCCATCACTACTGCAGCGGCAGCTTCGAAAAGAGGCGCTAGTACAGCGAAAAAAAGCATTGAAGAAATGTTGCAATGTCGACCATATGTGTCTTTTGCTCGCTCCAAATGAAGCTTTGGAAAATTTTGTATAAAAGTGGTCCCTCCAAACAAAAACGAATGGTTTCCGATGAAGCAAAGTTAACTAAATGATACTTTTGTGGTCTACCTTATCACTGCAAACTTCACTATTACAGTCGCCACTCGGCACTCATCATGCATTATAAATTATAACACAAAACTACCGTACTTATTGTACCTAATGTTCATAAGATCGTCAAGGCTTATTACTCAATTTTTCAGATTTTATCTGCTGACTCTTCCCAGTTAGTTCTAATCGAACCGTTTGGCCCAAATCCAGCACTTGCCCAAACTGCTGCACCAAATCAATTGGTTTAAGCACCAATGCGATTATGTCACGATTTATCAGCAATGAGTAGTTTTATGTCCACCGTATACAAGCAATAGCCATAACCATTTACATTTTGGCTTCAAAATCACTTTTCGGGTTCGGAGCTATACTTGTCGGTTCCTTCCCAACTCTAATCTGAATATTTTGGGGGGAACTGGAAGCACGAATGCTTAACCTCTGACGCTTCTCCACGTAAACCAGGGGTGCACCGCACAACCTGCGGCCGTAAAAGGATTTTTTGGGGATCTAGCATTATTGTGATTTATGATTGAATAAATTCTTTACACTTGAAAAGTTGACTTTTTCTAATGTTAGCATGTGTACTTAAATTGTAAGACTTGAAACGTAAATTCGTAAAAAATGACCTTATTTAGTGTAGTGCACCCATGAGTTAAACCATATCACAAAAGGTAGTGCACCCATGAGTTAAACCATATTATTATGTTGTAACTTGTGTATTTCGTGACTAAGAAGTTATGTTTATCAGCTTGAGAGTATTGTTTGACTTTTCAGCTTCTATTTCGACAATATATGTACGGCCAAAAACAACATAATGAAAAGCATCGCGTGGAAGTCGGCTAACTTCATTCACCCTTACCAAACCGACTCCTTTAACTGTGGGGTGTTTGTCTTGAAGGTTAGTGTAAACTGCAGAGTATATTGTTTAAGGTTATTCAAAAAACTTTTTTCAAATTTAACCCATTACCTCCGCAAATAGTTAGGTTGGTGATAGAAGCCCCACATACCAAATTTCAGCTCATTTGGTTCACAGGGAAAGGAGGGCATGCAATTTGAATTTTTGAATTTTCGTCGAAAAATATGGATTTTTTGCTCTCTTTAGCACTAATTTTTTCAGTCAAAGAACCTCGTATCTAAGCTTTTTTTTCGGTTTCATATTGCTCAAATTGCATTTTAGACCCAGTCTAAACCAGTTTGTAGTGTTTGTTTTGGAAATTTATAGACTAAAAAATATCCTGTTTTTTTGCTATTTTGACTATTAAATATGTTAAGGTACTTATGCCATCTTGACTTCTTTCTAACACCAATACTGCCCTACTAACCACTGCATGAAATGAGAAAAAGACCGAATTCTACCTAGAAACTCATTTTACGTCCCTCTTTAAGTCCAAGCAATGATATAAATCAAGTTATTGAAACTATGTTAGTCAAGTTCAACCCGGAAAAAATATAATTTATCATTACAATCACAACTGCTATAATGTGAGTCAACAACCAGCAGTTGATGAAGTTTCAAACATTGTTTTTTCGCGGTCCAGCATTAAACTGATTTAGACTGGGTCTAATATGTAATTTGAGTAATATTAAATAAAAAAAAAAGCTTAGATTCGAGGTATTTTGACTGAAAAAATTAGTGCTAAAGAGGGCAAAATTATATATTTTTCGACGAAAATTCAAAATTTCAAATTGCATGCCCTCCTTTCCCAGTGAACAGAATGAGCTGAAATTTGGTATGTGCTAACAATTTGCGGGGTAATGGGTTAAATTTGAAAAAACTTTTTTTGAGCAACTCTAATATCTTTATGTGATAATGTGTGTACTAGGTTTGTGATAATGTTCAATGGTCCTTACAAGTGCCATTTAAGATTTATTTTTGTCTTGGAAATAACAATAATTTCCTACAAAAGCAGTTTACTGTGACAGTCTCGCAGGTTGCCGTTAGCTGCGAAACAAGCGACCTAATGCATATTTGAATTTGGTAGATTTAAATAATTACCTTTTTCATGATCTTTTTTTAGTAATGCTGATTTTTTCGGTACCTTGTTTTGCTTCAGGTTTTGTTAACATTTGTAACTTAAAGTAATAAAACTTGTGAGTTTTATCAGCTAATTGTAAAGCAGAAACTTATTGTTAGGCAAAAGCACATATTGCAAAAAAACAGTCTGGGGTGTTTGAGTTTCATTTGTAACTCTTCATTGCTATCACAGTGCTCTTCAAGCATCTCTTGAATGTTTTACGTCGCTTAATTGAGCCATTTTCTAAATCTTAGTCACAGTTCTTTGCTGTCTCTGTTTGAAATTGTTTTAATTTAGTTTGCCTGGCTGCAAGGAACAAGTTGCCGGCAATTTTGTTTGTTTTTTTCAGATTGCCGAAATAGTTGCCTAGAAATTGCCTACATTTGATTTGGTAGTGAATTTCAAGACATCTTCCGAAGATTTGACAAAGCATCGCTTGCAGTTTGGGAAAAAGATTTTGCAGCAATCTGGTATGCTACGGGTGTTCGTTATTGGTAGTGTTTTAATTAAGATGAAAGCAAACGCTGGAATTTGTGCCATATCTTGTTTCCTTAATACAGACAGACACTTGTTATTGTTAACTATAACAATACACAGAAAAGAATTTTTTCAAAGTTGAAAATACGTATAAAAAATATGAAGTCAACAAAGAAGCTGTGAAGTGACCTTTGAGGGGTCTTTGAGTGGTACTGAAAATTAGTTGTAATAAATAGTTATTAGTTGACAATAATTTAGGTGCAGCGATAACAGGTTAATAAAGCTAGAGTGACATTTTTATTGTAGTTGGTGGATGTATACATTGCTTCTTCTAATCATTAAATCTTTTACCTGGTTATCTAGAAAAAGTTTTTAACCCCCTTACTGCTTATCACGATTCACTACCTTCTATATAATGGGATGACAAGATCGCATTGTCGATACAGTTACGTTCAAAATGCCATAATTGCAAAATAATTAGAGGCCGCGCAATGTTATAACGTACATTGTACAATACATAACGAAAAGTTGAGAATGAAAAAAAAAATTAACTGCGGACATTTTGTTACAGACAAAATGCGCAACTTATGCATAGGGTGTGCATTACATAACGTTGACAGTAATTAGGTGAGTCAACAAGTAAAATGGAACTTTTTCTTACAATTTGTTTAGGTTGTACACTTTGTTTTAGTTAGAAAGTTGTTGTAGGATATTTCTTGAAAATAACAACACGAAAATAACAATAAGTTGCGAAGAGGTTGTTAGTTTTTTCTAAAATGTTTTGCCAGAAAATACAATATCAATAATAGTTAGATATATTGATTAATGATAGTCATAAATGCACGTTTATGGAGTGAACACCACCAAACTAAGTTATCACGTTGTTTCCAAATACCTTGTGAGAACTTCTTACTTTTATAATAATCAATTCGCATGATTAATTCATTCTTGTGTCTGAATCAAGCTATGATGTCTGGTCCAGAGCTTGGGGTGTGGGTACTGTTGGGTTTCCGCTCTCCCACACCTCGAAAGGCGTCCGGTAGCAGCACCGTCATCTGTGTCTGTTTGACCACACCAACACAGTACACTTTGTGGTTCAATTTACTGGAGGGTTGGACTCTGACACGGACAGACAACATTTGTAAAAATTTTGCGTTAGTGCTTTCCTAGGACACTACGACGCACTGGGGGCCAGCAAGATTTCGATCACTAACTTGACGCTATATTACCTCAGCTATCGCCACCACTTCTCATAATCCTTTTTTAGGTTGGTTGCGACATCTGCTCTCGGTGGTTTCACGAGAAGTGCGCTAATCTAACCGCGGAAAAAACAAAAGCATTTTGGATGTGCCCTATGCACGAATATAAATAGACTTAGAAAGCATCCAAATAAAAGATTGTTACTCACCCCCAATTTTATTTTGGTGTGCCTATTTTAGGGATACACTGTATACGAGTATAATCCTCGAAAATGTACAATTTTGTTGTTTGGCACTCCTTGCCAATTTCGGATTGGCGGAAACGCATGCTTAACTTTTTGTAAGACTAAATATGGTTTTAAAATGTCTTGCAGTTGTGATTTAATTTTGCTCAATTTATGTAAAATGTTTTTTACACTATAGACAGTACACAGAGTCTTATACGCTTAATCAAACCTTTGATTTACAGCCTAAGACATACTGTTTCGGAATCGACATTCGTCTTTTATTCCTCATCAGTATAGGTAGGACTACAGGTATGAACACTTGATCTGCTAAAAAAATGGTGTTGCCATAACTTGATTGTGCCTATAGACTCTGTAGACTGTCTATAGCTTATTATTAATTTTCTCAGTACCTTGTTTTTTACACTGTTTCTCTAAATCTTGCAACAGCGCATTTTATCAAGTCCTTTTTTTAACTATTTGTATGATTAATGGTGCACAAATTTTTGACCTCATATGCGTTATTTTTTACCTGTTTAAGCTTAAATGCAATTTTAGAACAGTACTTAAGCGTCCCCCCTCTAAAACGATAGCGTCGTGGACGCTTAGACAAAAAAATGGCTATAAATTCCATTAAATCCCAAATCCCGGCCAAAGATACTACCAAAATGCGTTTATGACCTTTTTTTTTTCGGTCTTCACTCAAATTTGGGGGCCAAATCCGAACCAAAAGAAAAAAACTTTGAATTTTTACTGACTTTATGGCAAAATTTCACCAAATTGCTACCGTGTTCCGAATGCGTCTGGTCATGGCTGCAAAAGCGTCTACCCATGCAATATTTTACAGTTTAAATGCTGTTTTAAAATTCTTAAGGTTTTTAGACTTTAGTGTGCGATTTTCAACACAATTTTAGTGGCTTCTTTTTCTAAACACATCTGCTAAAAAAATGGTGTTACCATAACTTGCCTAGTTTATCGTACTCATCGCAATTCATTGTACTTGTAAACATTACATTAGGGTGTTTCATTTTTTCACCATTTTTGAAATAAAAAATGCCCAGGGTGCGATAGGGTGGGGTTTTGGGAAAAAAAGTTAGGGCCAAAATTTGTTTGGACTATGACGTCATTTTGAGGTTGCACGCATCAATTGAAATTTCGAGGGACCGAAATTTCGTAAATGTGACGTAACTCAGAAACTACTTGGCGTAAATTAGTAAAATTGGTGTCAAAATGACCGGAAGACATGATTTTGTATAGGCACTTACGAGGGTTCTACTCTCTAATGGCAACAGAAAAAAAATTATTTAAAAAAAACTTGTTTTAGACCAAAATTTCGGTCAAATACGCAGAATTACTGTGTTGCTATCACCTGATGCACACATTAAACAGCTGTTTATGCAAGTTTTTGTATTAAGCACAAACATTAACTTGAGTCGAAATAACAGGACTAACGCAATACGTTAATACAAAAATTCACGAACACTACATGAGCGTAGGCGTACGAAACAAATTGTCCTATTTGGTCTGGTCGAATGTGTTCTTTTTTTTTTTAGATAAATTTCAGAAGATGCCATCAAATTGGCTAGAATAAGAAAGCTTTAACATAAAAATTAAAGCAAACGTCAAAACATTACAATTAAATTATTATAAAAATTACTCCAAAATTTTAAGAAACTACCCGAAATAGTGGTGATAAAATAAACTGTATTTTTACATTGAAACAAGGATTTGACGATAGCATGAAGATTACCATAATAACCAATGGTGAACAATGAACATACAGTACAAGCTGCATTACGTTACAGTTTCGAATCTAAATTGCACATGTATGCACGCAAACGGATATCTGTCCGATTCATGTATTTCGGATCATCAAAAATCTTCTGGTTGATGATCTTCTTCAGAATTCCTATTCGTCTCTCTGTCGATCTGTTATGGCAGTCTATTTCTCGCCAGAAGGAAGGATTCAGATGAGAAGCTGATATGCAAGGAGCTTCTTTACTTTGCTTCGTAAAAAAATGTCTCAAACGCTTTCTTGGATCACTCAAAAGGGTTCGAATTTCAACAGAGTCAGGAAAGGATTCTGAAAACGATACAGCTTCCACGCTATAAGGCAGAGTTTCTGCATAAACACTTAATGCAACATTGACTGGCGAAAGCCATTTGGAGGCATGAGGTACAAAGTAGTTCCACACTACGTCAGCTATATTTGGCTCCAATTGACGGTAAGCAAGGATAAGATCTCTTTGAAAAAGAGTAAGCGAAGGTCCTTCGGCGGCTTTCGGGTTCAAATGAATCATAATGAACGATGGCAGATAGACTGATATAATAAATGAAACTATTTTGTTCAAACGTTTTTGTTGAAGGTTCGATAGATTTCCAAGATTAAAGATTAACAACCTGAGGTATCCATTGGCAGTTGTCACCCACCGCGAATGACATATATTTTCCTGCTTGTACGCTAAAAGGTTTTTTAGATTGTCTGGTACCTCAGCAACAATATAACCAGCCAGAACCAACAAGCATAGCTGATCACTTCTCAGACTGTTGTCTGTATCGGCTTTTCCTTTTTGTTGGGAAAACCATTCCAGTTTGGCCTTCACATGTAAAGCTGCAATTTTTGTCACAGAAACTTGAAAACTTTCTTGAGGAACTAAATTTTCAATGAGAGGAGCATCTATGGTCTTGATTATATTCATGATGGCGCCATCCTGCATTGCACCAGGGCCTTTTTTACTCCCTTCCACAGCCGTAATGACATGAGTGAGGTACACTTCATTGACATGAAACAAGCACTCAAATTCATGAATGCCATGACCAGCGATATCCCGCACGTGGTCATGCAGGCGTTTATTTACACCGGATGTTTTTCCAGTGTTCAGTGCAGTGGTATCCGCCATAACGCTATAAATATTATGAAGATAACCAGCACAAACTTCAGATATTGCCTTGAAGAGAGATTCCCCAGTAACTGACGCATCTTTGCTGAAAGATTTAACTCCCATAACTTCATCCATCTTAGCGTTGTTGAAATCAACAAATTGCCCTACAAATACGTACCTGTCGATCTTATCAATAATTTTTCCATCATAACAGAGTTGTAATGAGTTTGAGGCAGACAAAACGGATTCGTACTGCTGCAACGCTTTCATTCGCGCTTTTTCACGATGGCGGTAAACGGTTGAAGACGATGCAGCAATATTATCAGCGCCGATTACAGACAATAGTTGATCTGACTGCTGACGCAATGACGTCATTCTGCTGTCAGCTAAAATGCAACTTTGCTCAGTAAGAGAAAAACTCTTCTTTCTATTGTAATTTTTTCCTCCAGTAACTTTTCTAGGGCAATATTCACTGTCAATTTCAGCATTGTCTTCTTCATATTCTTCATGCAAATCCAATGCAGCGCTACTTCTTTTCCGTAATCTAGTAATGGTAAGTAGTGAATCAATCCCTGTTTTATCAGCAGCTGATCCTGAGCAACCGCTAAGTGATTCGCGCGGGGCAGTTTCTTCCAACTCATTGGGGAGGTTTCGAACATGAGTTAATCGTTCTCTTTGAGCTGCAGCATGACTAATATCTACGTGGCTAATTATCATTTTTCGCTCGCTTCTTTGGTCTTTAATGAAAGCAACTTCTTTCTCTGGTATCCTGTCTTTAAAGTCACAGGAGCAAAGCAATTTCTTGTTACGTAGTTTTGATGATTCTTCGATGGGGCATTTACACTTAGAAATATCAAATAAATTTTGAAGCCACTCATCACTCACCTCATTTAATTTTCTTCTTTTTGCTCTTTTTCTTGCAGCTTCAAATTTAGTAACGAGATTTTTGCACTGGCCACTGACTCTCTGTCTAGTAACGATTGGGAGACTTGCTTTATTCCATACTGCAGTGACATCATTTACTAGACTATCTTTTAAATCCGAAAAGCTTGGAGTTTTGCTTGAGAACTTAGGATCTGAATCTTCCAATTTCTTCCTCAAGTAAAAATAATGCTGCACCACCTCAAAATTAGTTGGTAAAACATTACCTTTTATATGCTTGAATACTTGCAACGATCTGCTAATATCTGACCTTAGCGCCATCTTTCTAAATCAAAGTACTGCGTAAAATAGATAATACTGTCAAAAAATTAATTAAGTGATTTTGTTCTAAAATATTTCGTAAAGCATTATTTGATCATAAATAAACTTTCTGCTTTAGCACTCAAACGTAACGAAAAAACTACGAAGATATTAATTCCAAATAAGGAAAAAAAAGGGAAAAATCAGTTTTTTTTAAATAACTTTTTTTCTGTTGCCATTAGAGAGTAGAACCCTCGTAAGTGCCTATACAAAATCATGTCTTCCGGTCATTTTGACACCAATTTTACTAATTTACGCCAAGTAGTTTCTGAGTTACGTCACATTTACGAAATTTCGGCCCCTCGAAATTTCAATTGATGCGTGCAACCTCAAAATGACGTCATAATCCAAAAAAATTTTGGCCCTAACTTTTTTTCCCAAAACCCCACCCTATCGCACCCTGGGCATTTTTGATTTCAAAAATAGTGAAAAAATGAAACACCCTACACTACATACTGCCCCGTTTTTATTTCATATTGGCATGCAATTGTTGCAAAACTGCATTTCTGTGTTATAGGTAATGTTCATTGCGCATTTGTATTAACTGCTACTGCGAATCCATTTTTCGAAATCCAGGTGGTGTTCTTAAGCGTTTTGTATTGTCATGAAATTCGGTGCTACTCCGTAAGTCAAGTGTAAAGTTGTTTTTTTTTTGCTATGTTATGACTGTGTTGAACGACAAAACAAGCGTTTTACAATGAGTGTACCTGTACAGTATTTAATGTAGCAAGTTTATTTGCGATACTGTACGTCCAGTCGCTCACTGTACGTGCAGTTTTACGCCAAGACTGTGCTTTGCATTTGCTTCAATTCGTTGTTAATATTTTGTTAGTGTAATTGTTTGCAGTGTAGATGTTGCCTGCACATCATTTGCTCTTTAAAGGTGTAATGCTTAGTTTACCTAGCGCATAATGACCAGGGCTGGGTCGTCAGTTTCGACGGTCTTTACCGGTTTACTGAACATACTATTGGCCCGCAAGCTTTTCCGCAAACCTTTTGACACCTGTCGTAGACAAACTGTGTTACGTGATGCAGTCATACCTCCAGCAAAAATCTCCGCTATCAAAAAATGTCACAGGTAAGAAAATTAGCTGCGATTGTATGTGTGAATGTTTCTGCTTTGTGCAATGCTTGCCTTCGTATGTTTTCTTAATTAAAAATTTCTTTCAAATTCAATGTTATTAGTGTTCTGTGAAAAACCATTGGTTAGCCAACTTGGCTGAGAACAGAAGGCATGGGCTCTATTCTTGTGAGTACTAACAAAAAACAATACTCGAGCTGCTTTAAAGGCGCGCCTCCACTTTATCGCGAAAATCTTCTGCATTGCACGCTATGGAAACAGGGTTGGTTAGTTAGCTGTTTGCAACAAACAGATTCTGGCAAAAGACACCACGATCTAAACAGTACTCGGACTTCACACTAAGTGAACGTAGATTACACAGTTTTATTCATTTTTTTATTCTTGACCTCGACAACACTAGCGAATGCCTAGCAACACAATAACAACACGAAGCAGCGACACAACGTCAGACAGACAAAAAATCTATTTTTATTTGCATGGTTGCTACACTTGCCACATCAGTAGAAGTATGCACAACGTAGGACTAATCAATCACACTCATTTACAAGCACATGCATGCACACAAGATGTAAGTCAATGTATCGGCTGGTCGGGCTGGAGTAGTTGTTCAAATAATTGATAAAAAGGAACCAGATGAGGTAGTGACCAGTGCGAGGCCAGGCACGGTTGTGTAGGTGGTAAATGGGTGGCGCAGCCTGCCCAAGACTAGTTCAACGGAGCATGGTGAGAAAAGAAAAACCACCCTGAAAATGAAACCTCACCGGGTCCGGAAAGCATTTCAAGTAGTAGTTGATCCTGGTACCAAGATAACGACAAATTTTGTAATCAACGCATATGCATACAACAACAGTGAGTCACACCATCCACACTGCGTCTAAATGGCAGGGCCGCAGCTACGGAGAAAAGGGGGCGGCGCCCCCTGAACAAAAATTTCACCCCCTACAATGCCCACCCAAAACTCCCCTTTCCCTTGCGGCAGTTTCAAGATGGTGGCTTTTTTTTTGGAAACCGACAGAAAACTAGTAGATAAGTGGAACAATTTGGCGAGATGACTTTTTGTTTTTGAAGATCAATAGAAAATTCGGACCACAGTAGACCAACTCAAAAATTTCGCCCCCCCCCAGGAACAACGTTCTAGTTGCGGCACTGCTAAATGGATAGCTAATACAAAAGTACTTCAAGATTACACATCTTTTAATGCCAGCATACGTAGCGAAACGCGACTGAGCAATGAGCCTAAAGTTAAAAGAACATATACATTATACATCTACTTGGTAAAACTGCCGACTGAATACGTATGCTTAATTGCTTAAGTATGTCTTAGTGAGTGATGTGTAGATTATGGGTACTACCAAACTGGTGTAGCATACAGTCAGTATTTAAATTGTAGGGAGGACGCGTCCCCCATCGAGAGGTAGGTGTCCCCCCATCGACATTTGGGCGCTGGATGATCAGACGAAAAAGAGCCAGCCAACATGAATAAATTCCGTTTACTTATAATAACGCTATACAACCATTGGGATATAACGGTATTGTGCTGTATAAGAAAATAACAGGTCCAGCAATATTTTTCAATTATGATTAGTAAACAATGCGTGTTTTGTATTAAGGATAATCAGAGGCTATGTTGCCGGAACGCCGTTTTAGTAAAAGATTGTGAGTCAGAAAAGCCTGGATCTTTCTTAGATGAAAGTCTTGAAAACAGCATTCCGATAACACAGCTACTTTCACCACAGCTAATCATTGAAAATAGCCTTATAAGCTAGCAAAAATAACAAATTAATCCACCTGTCAATAATTAGTGCAGCAATTTAGTTAATTAAATATTCCATTTGAATGAGATTACGAGATTGAAAATGACTTAAGGTAAAAACGTCTCGATTTTACCTTTGCTCTGTTTTTTCTTTTTTGTCGCATATTTTAATTTACTCCTAAAATAGTAAATCTCACAAAAAGAAAAGGTGAAAGATGTACAAAAGAAAATGTTACCCTACCCTAACATCTTAAAGCCCCCTCCTGCTTTAGGCAAATACTTTCAAACTACCGCTGTTGTATATTGTAGTTCTTGGTCTGTAACAAACATCCACCATTTGAATAAATTTTTAGCCTCGCTTGAAATCGAGCTTTAAGTTGCTTCAATCAAGCACAGTATAACCAAGAAACAGGAAACATGAAGTAAGCTAAATCAGATTTTATTTCTGTCCAGACATCATCAGTAGTGTCCAGACGCCAACCAGAAAGCCTGCTAAGCCATCTGCTGATTTTCAAAGAGATTACATGCAACCCTAAAATGATTGAATAACAGCTGACCAGACTGTAGACTACAATACCTACACACAAAACAAGATATGACAAAAATAATTAGAGGAAAAATTCAGAAAAAAGTAACTTTAACTTTTCCATTTACAACTCATAAAATACTGAAGCAGTAAAATATTTGAAAATAAACATGGATTATCTAACATGCAAAAAAGCAATAAATATGCGGCAGCTAAAAACAAACTTTACATAAAGCTACTAAGCTGCTCAAAGCACTGCAATTCATAGAGACAAACAGGTAACGGTCTATTACGTTCAAAGCAAATTTCAAAATAATAACAATAGTACTGCAGGAGCTCTCAAAGTCATGGGCACATTTTTTTATTGAATATCAACAAAACTATTGACGATACAAAAACATATCTGATGATACTCTGAAAGTTTACATTACAATCGAAATTTTTCATTGAATGTTGAAAAATATTCAATGTGAGCACCATTGATAGCACAGCACAAATCAAGCCGCAAGCCTAGTTTCTTGCCAAATGCGTTTCAGTATTACGTTGTTAATGGTTGCAACAGCTTTCTTACTCAGCACTTCAGCTCATTTTGTCTCTTGGAAGGAGAGGCACATAGACCAGTGTATATAAGTCTCTACAAAAAGAATTGAAGTGTGTGAGATCTGGGAGGCCATGGTGTAAAAACATAATCATCTTGCATGAAATGTCTAATCCATCTCTCTGGCAGTGCTGCATTCAGAAACTGCGCAACCCTGAGTCTCCAGTGTAGCGGCACCCATTTTTTCGAAAGTGAAGTCATCCAACCTTTTCTCACTCAAGTTACTGGTATCGATTGACCAGTTTTCAAGCATGTTGCCTGTTGAGGCATGCCTCACCATTGGCAGGTGCTCTTTCAATGAAGAATGATTTGTAGACAGCTTTCTTGAACTGGTAGCACAAAACACAGTCACCTTGGAGGAATCTTGCTGATGCTGAAGAATATCAAGTGGGTTTTTATCACTGATACCCCATTTGCGAGTGTTGTGCTAGTTAATTTTGCCCTTTACAAAAAAAGTCACCTCATTGCTAAAAATATCCAGCCATCAAACCCATCATTTTCCATCTTCTCTTGCATTGCAATGTCACAACCAAGCAGGTTTATCAATGCCCTTCAACTATCAAATTAACCGTAGCTCTTGTACGGCATCATCTACAATTGTCCTTTTAAGACATGCAAAACAGTAGCTGTAGGAAGCTCAAGTTTCTTTCGAGCTCCTCTGAACAATTTACAAGAGTTCCACTTAAAGCAGTTCAAATATGTTTAATTACATCTTCTGAAGCTAAGAAGCATAAACACCTATTCTTCATGAATTTATCATGCCATTGCAATATGGACTTCATTTCAAGTGCCTCTTCTAAATTTTATGCAAAAAGCATATTGAACTAGTGTCCAACTGTCCATGACTCCATTGTTTTTAAATTCAAGCATGCACAGAGCCTTTCTTGGTTCTGTCAATGGAAAGAACACTTTTAAACTATGATTTTTAATGCTTTGTTGGATACACTACATTATTGGATCTGAAAAGAAACAAAGAAAATTACAAATTTAGCTTGAAAATAGTACCAGTTTCATCTGATTGCCATTAACAGACTCTCAGCTAAAAGAACTTGAAAAGTGCACCAGATCTCCGAAACACTTTTTGTAGACTCTTACTTAATACAAGAGATCATACTTTAAATCAACTTATAGCGAATTGAAAGGACTTGGCTGTGCGTTTTCTAAAGGTAACTGAACTAATAAATACTGTTTTGTCTCACGTCTTCAAGATATCAAGTATAAAACAGTAAGGTAGCATAATGTTTAGTGCTGTTGCTGTAGTTGAGATCTGCATATGATATTTAATACTCATTCCCCTGTCACCAAACAGGAGCAGACATTTGTTTAATGGATGATCCACACACTTTTTGTTACCTTAAGTACTGGTAAGCTTTGTTCAAAAAAGCTGACAAGTTGAACTTTGCTTAAAATTCACAATCCCAAAAAATAGTACTGTAACAGCTGAGGAGAACCTTGACTTGATAATCAATGAAATGAATCTTAGGTGGTTAGGCATTTCTTGTCAATCACTTTGACTATATTGCGTCTATTTTAATGCTCAGTTGCCTTTTTTGCTGATTTTGTGAATTATGGACTGGTGTAAATAATTTTTTTTCTTTTACGAATCATCAGCATTACATGCTCTTACGGTAAGTACTGTAACGCTTTTTTTATCGTCTTGAATTGCCTATTGAAGCAGCTTTACAAATTACAATAACATTGTAACTGTTTACCTTTGCATTTCTGATTTCAGATTTAATGTTAAGGTCTGAGGAAATGTATTGCTACAAGTGTACCAGGTGGAACAGTTGTGCCACAAAACAAGGAAGTGGGTTATGTTACCTAATGGCTGCCCAAACCAAAAAGATAATTTTTAAGGAAGCAAAGAGTGAAGCCTGCTCCTTTGCTCATGTAAAATAACAATTGAGTGCTTTACAATTATATAGTTTATTACTTAAAATATACAGCATGCATTAGTGAAAACTAATATAGACAGTAGCTTAAAACAGTTGAAGATAAAAAAAATCACACACCTACAAAAATCAGATTGACAGCACTAAGCAATTAACATAAGTATTATACATAAGCTTATTTGTACAGCCTAAATTCAGTGCTTTTATTCACAAAAATATTCAGTAATATTCAATTTAAAAAATCACAATGGATAATTTCATGCAGCAGGAGTATGATCAGAGGGCAATACAATTCTACAGGTGAAAAACAAATGTCATGACTTAGTTAAAGCTTGCTAATGACTAACACTCAGCACTGTAAAACAGTGCCATATGGTAATTTAAAATAATATATCTTCAGTTTGTATTTGAAAGTATTTCAATAATTCAGTTTTGTATACAGTGTGATGTTATAAGAATATCTAAGTTTGTTCACTGTACCAACCATTTTGGTATATACAGGTATAATTTTTACGGAATCTGCATCATTGTTGTTGTTGTTGTGCATACTTATTCTCCTGTCACCGAACAGTGTCAGACGCTAACTTATTGGACGATCAGCACACTTTTTATTGCATTGACTACTTTGTGATTGAAGAAATCCGCACCTGCTTAGGTGTTTCCGACAATCCAATGTTCCTGTTGATATCTTTGAATTCTTGTCCACTGAATTCGTTGCTTGTTCGAAGCCACCAAGCAGAGATAATCATCGTAAAGCATCTTATCTAAGGATGCAACAGTGTGACCAGGGTGCAAGTTGAACAATGATCATTCAATCAGGGTCACCATAAAAACAACACCTTTAACCTCTCGGCCAACCAACCAACCTTTCCCTCAAAAGAAAAGCAATAAATGTAACTGGTCTTGTGATTTGGGCCAAAATTCCCCCATCCCTCAAAAAATATTCCCCAAAAACATTTGCAAAAAAACTGAAGGGCCATTTAATCTCAAAAAAGCAAGGTACTATCACAACTTGATAATGTTATGATATATTGTAATTGTAATTACATTTTATTCACCAAGTTGCCTTGGCCAGGAGACAGCGAAATGACCTTTCGGTCTTCGAGTCAAGCTGCCACCTGCCCATCTGTTTACCACACACGATGGAGGCTTCACGCTGTCCCTTTAATTGCTGAACGTCAAGCAGGGAAACTGTGAATACCAATTTTTATAGTCTTTGGTTTGACTCGACCGGGAATCGAACCCGTGTCTACCGCTTCAGTAGCAGACGCTCTATCCACTCGACCACTGATCGGTGTATAAGTTGAAATGTACCGGTAGACGAAATTATTATGATGCCAATATGAAAAGTGCTTTTTTATTCTTATTTTTGGGATTACGATAGTGTTTACTGAAAATGCCAACTACTCATTTTTGCTCCTTTCCTGTGCCAAAAATTGTAAAATGTTACACACTTAAGTTGATCAAAATGTTGTACAGTAAGTCAGTAACTATGTTAGTGCTGATGTTACCGGTATGTTGCTTTTTTCTTTTGCTGTTTTACAGTAGCATTGAAGTTTAAAGACCGTATAGTCACTTTTGCTGCTTCCATGCCATACACGGCAAAAAAAATACACTGAATGCTGTCGATTATGATGAATGATAATGACTAAGCAACAAATTACAATTGCAAACCAGCAGAGCATTAACACTGTACAGTACTGTACTCATCTCGACCAACACCAACCTAACACTACAGCCTACGATTAATCTGCATAGTGTATTAGAATGTAATGGCCGCTTAACGAGTTTGAAAGAAATCTTTGAGATACCAGCATCTGATGTTATTGTTATGGCAGAGGCTGCTGTTATGTTACACAAGAATAAGAAAATCGCTATTCTAGCCCTAACCCCAACCCTAATCTAACCCAAACTCTAACCCTACGTCTAATCCTAACGTTAATCCTAACCCAAACTCAAAATCTAACCCAAACCCTAATGATAATTTAAAAAACGAAAAAGAGTAAATGAGCAAATGGGCCCTCACTCTTTGCTCTCTTATTCTCTTTATGGGCGTTACGTAACAAATAATACTAGCCACTTCCTATTGTTATGGTGAAATAGTCTACAGATTTTTACAATGAATCTGATTGCTCTAGATTTTTTCAATTACAGACTGCTCTGAGGTCAACTTAGGGTTTAACTTTGATTAGGTCTAAGGTAAGAGTTGGAGTTGAAGATAAATATCAAACTTAGATTAGAGCTAGGTTATCTTTTTGGAAGGCTTTATTTCACCGGAAGTTTTTATCTAGTTTTTTATTAATTCTGACTCAAATCAAACACAAACTCAAATGCTTACTCTAAAACTATTCCCAAATTGAACCCTAACCCAAACCCTAACCTAAACCCTAATCTTAATCCCTAAAAAAGCAAATGAAAAAAGCGCGGATGAATATTTCTCATTCTCGTTTTATTCTCTTCAAGTTGAAAATTTTCGGTGAAATAGTCACTACCTATCTTTTTTGTTTTTATTCTTATGCAGCTAACACTAAACCAGAAACATCAGCTTTCTTTAAGTATAAGATACTAACCAAAAATACTTGTTTAGTGCCCCAGTAGCCTAATGCTTGTTTAGCAAGCTAAATTAAGCTGTATCAGTGCATTGTTATGTTATGAGAACAAGCTCATATACATAGGCCTACTGCTAGCCATTCACGTAGACCTACCAGAACTAGTAGCTCACCCAGGGTACTGATAGTGGTAGGCCTATCTCATATCTATAGTCTGTTAACAGATTAATAAACTAGTCTACCACCTATAACCAATCTTTTCTTTTCAAAAGGTTTTGAGCACTTTAAAAATTGCACTTGTGCACGCGAAAAGTTCCAGCTGATCTGGGATAACTAGTAATGCAATTGAACGTGCACTCTAAAGTTTGCACGTTAACTTTTGCACGCGAGACGCTCCAGCTGATAGCAAGTACTTTTGGTACCATTCTGATACTCGAATAGGGACGTGCACATGAAAGTGCACAACATAAGTGCACGTGCATATATGCTCATTTACGTGCACTTTTGAAGTGCACATCAAAAGTGCACGTGCACATGTGCACATTACTGTGCACTTTTTAAGTGCACATGTGCACTTTTTGTGCTCAAAATCTAATTCTACCTCTACTCCAATCAAGGATGGCAGTACGGTATGGTACGTTCAGAATTTGCGTACTACATACCTCGCACCTGGAACCGTACCGTATCAGCATACCGTATTTCAGTTCAAATTTTCAAGCGTACCGTACCTGTACCATGCAAAAAAGGCGTATCGTACTTCTTCACAAAAATTTAGGCGTACCGTACTTACGTACCGTACCGTACTGCCATTCTTGCTTTAAACTACTTGCAACTTTAACTGACTTTGAAATTACTAGCCTATAAATCTGCAATCTCAAGTCTCACATTTAGCGTCGGCTTCAGCTGTCTTTTGCCTCGCATACAAAAAGCTGGTGCAATGTGCAAAAGGTCTGGGATTTTTAAATCACTGCGTATTCAACTATAGTGTCGCAGTTGTTTCTGTTAAAATTTTTCTCCAATTTATGTCATGCCACGATAGTCCTTGGCTCCTAGCATCCATAGGCTACAGTTATGACATCACAATTGGCTAAACTTATGACTGTGACTTGTGAAATCATAATACAATTCGTAACGATTGTAACGAAAAATTAAAAGCCAATAATGATTACTTAAAAATAGACTAGACTACAGTATATCTGCACGCCAGGCACAGTCGCTCGAATCTTCATTGACGGCCGCACGTTGCACATAAAACGTATGGTAGACAAATTCAAACAGCGTACCAACGTACCGTAGCAGTACCTTTACAAAAAAGGCGTACCGTACCAGTGTACCGCACTTCTTAGCAAATATTGAGGCATACCGTATCGTACCGTACTGCTATCCTTGATCACAATGCATCAAGTATTGTTGCCTTTCAGCTTTAGCCAGTCCCAACAATGTGCATGCTAGGCTAGGCAGTAGGGCATTGACAATGTGTAGCCTAGTATTTTTAGTAATAATGTGAATTGCTTTGCAGTGCTTAAGAAATTGTTAAAACCATAATAATCAAGCAATGGATAAGTTTTTGGGGATAGCAAAAATTGTTTTTGATCACAGTTTTTTTATGTTAGTATTGATCAAATATAACAAACGATCTTGCATAAAAGAAACTGATCAAAAACTTCAAGTTACACTATTAAACATTGAGCTCAACATATGAACCCCCCAAAGCAGGGCTATTTTGCCTCTAGAGGCAAAATAGTGATTTTCCTCTGTTTGGGTTAGGGTTAGAGTTAGGGTTGGGATTAGGGTTAGGATTAGGGCTAGAGTTTGGGTTAGGGTTTGGATTAGGATTAGAGCTAGGGCTATTTTCGCACTTGTGGCAAAATAGCCGTTAGGACTATTTTGCCACCAAATGGCAAAATAACAATTAACATGGGGCTATTTTGCCTCTAGAGGCAAAATAGCCACTGCCAAATTTAAATGCTAAATGAAGTTAATTTTAAAATTAAGCCATGGAGGAAAAACATTAGTTTTGATCAAACATTATGCCAGATGGCATACCTGCATTATTTTTGAAGCGAATTGGTCCTTGCATCTTGGATGTGCTTTGGTATTTGTTTATTTAATTTAAGTCTTCAATCATCCGAATTACCTCGCCAATGGAAGAAGGCAATCGTTATTCCTACACATAAAAAAAAGATGTTGTGACCTGCCTACCAACTATCGCTCCATTTCTTTAACGTGTGTTAGTATGTGTCGTGTCTTTTAGTCGATTTTAACGGAAAAAATGCTTGTTCATCTTCATCATCATAATCTTTTGTCTAGTGATCCATTTGGCTTTATTGCTGGTAAATCTACTCTTGCTCAGTTACTATCTGTTTTAAACAAGTGGCAATACTTATACGATAATGGTATGGACCTTGATGTGGTGTACACTGATATTGCTAAAGCGTTTGACTTGGTGTCTCATATTAAATTGATCTCAGTTTTGAAAGTGTATAGGCCTACCAATGGGTTTAGTGCTAATGTAGTTGACTGGATTGAGGAGTTTTTAAACAACAGAACCCAAGATGTGTGCAACAATAATGAATATTCTCACCCCTTTCATGTTACTAGTGGCGTGCCACAAGGCAGTGTTATACTTGGTCCGCGACATCCTGACGCGAGACAACTCACCCCGGAAATCCTGACTCCAGGGACATCCTGATGCTTGGGACATCCTGATGCTCAGGACATCCTGACGCCAAAAACTCCAAACTTTTGCGCTACGTTTTTTTCTTTTTCTTTTTGCTTTTCCGCGCTATGCCACAGCTGTGCTTTTAATGGTTAACGTTTGATTATTGTGATGCAAGTATAATATTTTCCATTAATTGCAAACTTCATACGAATCTCTGTTTTGCAGAAACAATTCAAAAGCGAATTGTATTTTTGCGACAAAAATCGTGATGAAATCCAAGTCAAGTTAGCGAATATGTAAAAATGCTGGCATTAAGTTTCAAACGATGACCAAATGCCGCGATTGAAAGTAATATCTGTTTTGCTATTATTAAATGACCACGTAGATATTTCATGAACATTAATATGTGTGGTTAATTTACAAAGAAAACTGCTCTGAAAGGAATTGTATGTTAAAAAAAAATAGTAAAGAAATATATAATTCAAAGTCAAGTATCGCAAATCAAAATTAATTAATGCAGCGATTAAAGTTTATTGTTTTTGCCTATTATTATTGGATGACCACATAGCAATTTTACACGCATTTTCATAAAAAAGTTATTAGCTTTTAGTTATAATAATTTGTCGATAGACAACGTTTGAAAGTAAAGTTGAAATTACGGCCAAGAATGAAAATAGATTAAAAATATTGTGCAATAGTTTGTAATCATCCAACTAATTACTTTCCCAATGGGTGGTTTATTTGGTTTTAACCTCGATAAATGGAGCCATTAGTTTTTGCAATCGCATGAAAGAACAAAACAACACGGTCACACGCTTCACATCAGCATGCCAAATTATCGTAATTTCTCCTCTTGCAAAATCAAAGCATTTAAACACTAACAAGTTACTAATTTGGATAAGCTCCAAAATTTTCAGTTCATTAAAGAGTAAGATCACAAAAATGACAACAAGCTGCTAATCGAAATGCTATCGACAAATTATTGCTAACCAAAAACTAACAATTTTTTTTATGAAAATGCGAGTAAAATTGCTACGTGGTCATCCAATAATAATAGGCAAAAACAATAAACTTTAATCGCTGCATTAATTAATTTCGATTTGCGATACTTGACTTTGAATTAAATTTTTACTATTTTCTTTTAACGTACAATTCCTTTCAGAGCATTTTTCTTTGTAAATTAGCCACACATATTATTGTTTATGTAATATCTACGTGGTCATTTAATAATAGCAAACATATATTACTTTCAATCGCGGCATTCGGTCATCGTTTGAAACTTAACGCCAGCATTTTTACATATTCGCTAACTTGACTTGGATTTCATCACGATTTTTGTCGCAAAAATACAATTCGCTTTTGAGTTGTTTTTGCAAAACAGAGATTCGTGTGAAGTTTGGAATTAACGGAAAATATTATACTTATGTCACAATCATCGAACGTTAGTCGTTAAAAGCGCAGCTGTGGCATAGCGCAGAAAAGCGAAAAGAAGAAAAAGAAAAAAAACATAACGCAAAAGTTTGGAGTTTTTGGCGTCAGGATGTCCTGAGCATCAGGATGTCCCTAGTGTCAGGATGTCCCTGGTATCAGGATTTCCGGGATGAATTGTCTCGCTTCAGGTCGGTAGCATCAGGATGTCCTGCTTTGGTTATACCAGTACAGTATAGATCCTCTATCATTTAATATTTTTATTAATGATATTGTTGTTGAATGCAAATGGTCTGATATTCACGGTGGCACTGTACTTTGGTTGATGATACGAAACTTTTTAGTATGAATCCGATCAATTTGCAAAACAATTTATGCACTGTTGAATTTTTTTTGAAAAACTGACAATTGTCACTAGCTTCTTCAAAATGTGTGCATCTCTCTATTAAGCGCAAATGCAGTGTTTAAAATAACCAGTAGGCTATTTTATTTCAAACAATGTGATTTCTACATGTACAAGTGTTAAAGACTTAGGTGTCTCTATATCAGATGATTTGAAGTGGTCTTTTCATATTGCTCAAAGTAGAGGTGTTGCATCAATATGTACATATTGTATCTTAAAATGTTTTTCCAGCAAAAATATTTGGACGCTTCGTAAAGCATTTGTGAGGTATGTTAGACCAAAGTTGGAATACAACACCCCAGTTTGGTCACCTTATCTTCACAAAGATATTATTGCTGTTGAATCCATTCTAAAAATTTTACTAGGAGAGTATGCCTGCAGTGTAATATTCCTTTTACTTCTTACAGTGATCGACTAATCAAGTTGAACCTTAAGTATTTGGAATTTGATTTGATTCTTGTTTATAAAATATGTTATGAACTGGTAGATATTTAATGAATTTTTTGAATTTGTTGGTACCCATTATTGCTTGCGTTGTCATAAACTTTGTTTAAAACCCAAATATCAGCCTAAGCATGAGTCTTCCAGACATTTCTTCAGTCATTGCATTGTCTCAGTTTGGAATTCTTTGCCGGAGTCGGTTATGGTATCCACCAGCTTAGCTGCTTCTAAGGCATCGTCTTAACAAGTTTGATCTGCATGTTGTTTGTTCTAAACTGTTGTCTAAACTATTCTAAACTGTTGACACGTGTAAAAATTCTCATTTTCTTGAATTTGCTGTTGTTTTTCTTTTTGACCTAAAATTTTGATATGTATATTGCTTCACTCGTCAGTGTGCCAGGGTGTTAATTCAGCACCAAAGTGTTGTTTTGTTTTGTAAATAAATAAAAAATTTAATGGAGTGGCTAGGCGCATAGATTGTTTGCGGTTAAATAAACAAAGATTTCGGTGATGTTATTCATTTTTGGGAATTTTTATTTTGATTATTATAGTTATAGGTTTGGGTTAGGGCTAGGATTAGGGTTAAATTTTTTAGGCTTTACTTGAACATATCTGCTTGTATGATACGTTTGCCAAGCCTTTTCCAAAAATAAAAGCAATACCAAAAAATTTTAATTTTTTTCACCTAGGTTACTGGTTAGGGGTTAAAGTCAGTACAAAGCTTATTGAACGGTTAAAGTAAGTGAATATAAAGCAGAAAGGTATCCTCAAGCCAGAGTAAATTATGTGCATTTCAGAAACATTTTCAAAAAATTTGCACAGTAGCTGTTTTACCAAAATATTGCACAGGAACGGGAACGTTTAGGCTACATAGGTTATGTACAGTACCTACATTATTAAGCTGTTGAGTGATTGCTTAATTTCAGATTTAGCTAATAATAATGTAAATGAAAAAGGTGGTTTAAGCACTTGGTGCTTTTGCATAAATTTTGCATTAATGCCTAATATTTTGAAAAAATTACAGGTTGTGCTTAATTGCTACCAGTGATCTTGTCACAAAGTGATTTTGTCACCAAGTGAAGGTTAGGGCAAGATAGCTCTGGGGATAGTAGAATAGTTTAATGATTGCAGTTCTCAGTCAATGCTTTAATTTTAAAATGATCGCGTGATCTGGGTTCGACTTGCAACCTAGTCACGTCATTGCGTTCTTGGATAAGACTCTTTACGATGATTATCTCTGCTCGATGACTTCGAACAAGCAGCAAATTCTGTGTACAAAAATTTGAAGAAATTCAGAGGAACATTAGATCACCGGAAACTCCTAAGCAGGTGCGAATTCCTCCAACCACAAAGTTGTCATTGCAATAAAAAGTGAACGAATCATCCAATATTTAGCATCTGACGCTGTCTGGTAACAGTAGGATAAACATGTGCTACAACAACAATGCAGATAACAACAGCAGTTGGTATAACCTTAGTTGACAGCGCTATAAAAACATATACTTGTTTTATTACTTTGAAATGCATCGATAAATGAAAACAATTTCAAACACGAGATAACATAGTTATGAAGTATAATCAAATTTTGAGAAAGGCTACGACAAGGGTCATAGTCAAGAGATTCCTAAACCGAGAGTGCTCAAACCACTAACACGGTGAGCGTAAATCAAATTCAGTTAAGGGGGTTCAGGACAAGAGCACTTGGGACATTGTTTCACAAAATGAATAATGATTTAATGACAAAATGAATAATGAATGATTTAATGATTTATAAAGTATAATCTTAATTTTTTGTATAATATCACAATTCAATACAAGAGCCACAAGATTTAGGTCGGCGAGACACAGTTTGCCCACTGTTGGTTTAGATCAAATCCACAGCAATTATTGCAACAATCGTTGCCTGGTTGCAATTATTGCATTCCATTATATAAAACATTTTGAATGTAATGTTCAAGCAGATTCAAAGGTGTCGTTATTTGGAGCAATATTCCTTTTGATATAAGGAAAAGCACTTTTCGGAAATTCAAAACTAATTACAAAGAACAGCTAATTGCGCATTACAGATGAACCATTGCGATGATTTAGGTTGAATATGTTGATGTAAAACAAAACAAGTTACTGGTGATAATGCTATTACCTTTCATTCGATTTTAACTGGCAAATTGCCAACCAATATAGGGTGGCTGCTTGACTCAAAGATGTAACGGTCCCTTTGCTGTACCCATTTCCTTCCCTTTTTAATTTTGTGCATTAATTGATCATGAATTTTATATTATTTAAATGCTTGTGAGTGGGACGCAATAAATGTTTTGTTGAGTCAGCGTGTTTTTTAGTTTTCAGAGGATATTTGTTCTACCAAAACCTTCCAATCTGTTGCATTAAATTACATTAAGCCAAGATGCTCCCTGACATGAATACATTCAACAAAATCTCATCATCATCACATGTTGGATCCGGTATTGTCCCCGTCGACGGAGTTGGCCAGATTTTGTATGGTCATTGTCTTTACCACACCTCGCCATTTTGTTCGATCACATACATCCTCTTTTCCTCGTCCATTTTTCTTTATCTCTTTCTCTACTTGCTTTTTCCAGGTTTGTTTCGGTCTTCCTCTTCCTCTACTACCACTTACTTCAAATTTCAAAGCCTTCACTATCACATTTTCATCTTTTTTCTCAAAACATGATCGTACCACCATATACTGCTTGCTTTAGCCATCCTATCTAAAGACTCCTTTATGCCTATCATGTCATTAACTCCTCACTGTTTCTTCGATCTAATAGCTTCACACCACACATCGCTCGAATCATAGCTCTTTCTGTTCTTCTCAAAATTGCCATCTTTTTTTCTCTCAAGCACCGTGCTTCACTTCCATACAACATAACTGATCTTACGCAACTTTTGTAAATCTTTTCTTACATCTTTAATGAAAACGTTCTGCCTTTAAGTATTTCGCTGCATTCCCTGAACCAGTGTTCCCTCTAACTTTATGGCTGATTGGCAAGTGCCCAAATTTTCTTGAAACAATTGTGCCCAAAGCGTTAAAAAGACGTTTATGTGCCCTAATTTTCGAACCAATTGAGTATTAAAGTATACCAAATGTCATATTTCAACTAATTTGTTGAGTTTTCTAAAGCTACATTGACCATATTACCAAAAATGATTTGCTCTTGCTCCAACAAATCGCTGATTGGCCTAAAAAAATCGGCCTAGTGGGAACACTGCCCTGAACTTCATCCAACCAATTCTTAATCTAGCTGTTACCACTGTTTTGCACCCACCCGTTGCATTCAATCTGTCACCTAGATAAGTGAACTTGCTTACAGTTTCTACACCTTCACGCAATTTTTCATCTGCTGGTCCCTTGAAGTATAAACAAAAATAAAAACAAACAAGTAAATTCAACAAAATCTCAAATGAGTCATTGCTATCAAAAGTAGAGAGTAATAAAGCTGAAAAATCAGGGGAAAGCAAATGCAGTTATTATTGAAAAATTATTTGAGATTGAACAACTTTAGTATTTTAACAATTCAGAATTGAACAAAAAGCAGATATATTTCTCTTATCTACTGCTACAGTAGTTTAAATGAGATATGATAAAATGTTTTTGTTTTGACTTAAGGCTGCTTTCATATCTTGAAGCAAAATTTCCCTTATTATTGTACAGGGTTGGCCCAAAAAAATTGCACCCTTGGACAAAGTGTCATAACTTTTTTTTGGAATGAGATAACATTTAAAAATTTTTACCATTTCTTTACGACAATATATTGCATAGCTGTGTAAAATTTTATTAAAAATTTTCATGAAATAACAAAAGTACAGGTGTTTAAATAGTGAGTATCACAAACTGCAATTGCATGAAAATTAACATGTTCAAATAGTAAGCGATTGTTCATTCGTTCAATATTTTTCGATGTGTTGTTCGTTTTCTGCAATCACCAACTGTACACGAGATTGAAACCCATCGATGGTGTTATCATCGTGGAGCTTGGTATTTCAAAGTTATTATCATTTGAAGTTTTGTGAGATTGTTAGTTTTGTTAGAAAAAGATTTGTTAGCATTCAGGCATTGTTACATCACAATGAGTATAGAAAGGCCAATTATAAAAAAAAAGTTACGTTATCTGCAAAAAAAACCTTTGAACTCACTTTGTGAAAAGAGATTGCAGTCTTCAATGTTTAAATGGACGTCATTTTATAACTTGTTGGAATTTCATTGTAAAATTTGAAATAGCTACGCAATATATCGTTGTAAAAAAATGGTACAAATTTTAAATTGTTATCTCAATGCAAAAAAAAGTTATGGCACTTTGTTTAAGGGTGCAATTTTTTTTTGGCCAACCCTGTAATTATGTTCTTTTAAAAAGCCCTGGGCCTACTTAACCTAAACCCTTTTCAGAACTCTGTCTTATACATTTGTAAAATATATCAAGTATTTTTTGATTTTGTAATCTGGTAACATGAATGTTAGAAGTAAAGTGGATTTCAAATTTGTGTGTCTTTTGCTCATTATTGTGGGTGTGGGATGCTTTTGGATATTTCACAGTGAAGATTTACATAGTGAAGAAAAGAAAACCATATCATCACTCAATTTGAATGCTGTTTTAAACCTTCCTAAAACTGTCATCGAAAATGGATATAGCAAACCTAGTAAGCTAATAGCTACTGATTTAGACTGCAAAATGTATAGCTGTTTCGATGTTTACAAATGTGGCAATTCGGGTTTTAATCATATTACTGTTTATTTGTATCCATTAACTGATTACGTTGACCCAAATTCAGATCCAATTTCAGCTCCTATTTCTAGGGAGTTTTATGAGATTTATACAACAATTGCATCTAGCAAATATTTTGTGGATAGCCCTAAAGAAGCATGTCTTTTTATTCCTCCAATTGATTTGCTGAATCAAAATGGATTGAATGTACAAGGAATCAGTTTAGCTTTGGCTTCTTTACCATATTGGAACCATGGAAGCAATAACTTATTGTTTAATATGCTTCCTGGCAGAGTGCCGGATTTTAGCACAACTTTAGATATGTCTTGTGATAAAGCTATTATTGCTGGTGGTGGTTTTTCACACTGGACATATCGATCAGGTTTTGATGTTAGCATACCTGTGTTCAGTCCAATAGCAAGCAGTGCTAAGCTGAGCAAAGAACCAGATTTTAGAAAATGGCTTTTAACGTCTGCTCAAGTAAATTTACACAATGAGTATCGCCAAGTGTTAGAGTCACTAGCATGCAAAAATTGCGATTTTTTGATACTGCATTCCTGCCAAAATGCTCCAGAAGAAGTTTCATCAGCATTAATGGCTCGATGCAGGGGTGATGAACAAATGCAGTATCCTCATATTTTGCAAGAAAGCACTTTTTGCCTGATACTACCAACACATCGATTAGGGGATGCTGTACTTTCTGAAGCCTTGAAAACTGGCTGTATTCCTGTTATAGCATGCGACACTTATGTGTTACCTTTTTCAGAAGTATTAGATTGGAAAAGAGCAGCCATTGTCATTCGTGAAAGGGACCTGGGTAATGTTTTAGTAGTTTTAAAGGGAATGTCTATGATCCAAATTCAGTCTATGAGAAGTCAGGGCAAGTTCTTTTATGAAAAATATTTTTCATCTGTTTCAAGTATTACTTTAACTACTCTTGAGATTTTGAACGGTAGAGTTGTTCCTGATGCAGCTTTGTCTTATGATGATTGGAATACTCCTCCAGATTGTTCCAGTGTCCATTCTCCTCTTCTTCTTCCCATTGATTCTCCTTTAGACAATGGATTTACTGCAGTAATCCTTGCCTATGATCGAATTGAGAGCTTATTTCAGCTTGTTAACTCTATTGACAAAGTTCCTAGTTTAAGAATGATAATTGTTGTGTGGAATAATCAAGACAAAGCTTTTCCTCCTAAGAAAGAATGGCCTATTGTTGACCATCAATTACAAGTGATATCTACCTCTGCTAATAAGTTAAGCAATAGGTTTTTCCCTTACAATGAAATTAAAACGGAAGCTGTTTTGGCTATCGATGATGATATTATAATGTTGACATCTGATGAAATTGAATTTGGTTATAAAGTTTGGCGCGAATTTCCAGATCGAATTGTCGGCTTTCCCTCTCGACTTCATGTTTGGACAGAAAATGGAAAGCTTAAATATGAGTCAGAGTGGAAAAATGATATATCAATTGTTCTTACAGGTGCCGCTTTTTATCATAATTACTTTAATCATCTCTACACTTATAAAATGCCAGGAGATATTAGAGATTGGGTGAACGAACATATGAATTGCGAAGACATAGCCATGAACTTTATTGCTACTAACCACACAGGTAAAGCACCCATTAAAGTGACTCCTAGGAAAAAGTTTAAATGCTCAGAATGTGCTACTGGGGGCAGTTTATCCCTTGATGAAAAGCACATGGTTGAACGATCTACGTGTATAAATTACTTTATGGATTTGTATGGAATGTTACCTTTAAAGTCGGTGGATTTTCGTGCCGATCCAGTCTTGTACAAAGATGATTTTCCTGATAAATTGAAACAGTTTCCAGATATGGGCATGCTTTAATTTTTCAGGTTTTTTATGAACAGCTTTTTTGTAGCATGCCTCTTTGCTTCACCTGTTCTTTAATAAGAAATTCCACCTATTTTCCTATTTTAACTACAACTCTTTAAAATGCACTAATGAATATTTCTCGTTTGCGTACTTAATTTTTTGTTTTTTTGAAAAACTGGAGGCAAGTAAATGGTGGCAGCAGCAGCTTTCAACACATCGAGTATTACAAAATACATATACATAAGTGAAAAATGAAATATGATGTTACTGCTTATGCACTATTTCAGCAAGCAGCATTGCCATCGCATAGAGCTTTGCAGTGTATAAAGTTGCTTGGATCTGCTGACCCGTTTTGTTGAAGTTGAACCAGGTCAGCCAATGCCATAATACGTAGTTTTGATAATTTAAGCACCATCCACTTAGTTGAACAGCAGTGTTCCCTCTAAGTGCAAAAAAAATGTGAAAAACGTGAAATAGTTTCTAACATTTTTTCACAGATTTTTCATAAATTGTGTGGAAGGGGTTTTTGGTGTTTTGAAGTTTTATTTTATTGTAAAAATAATTATTTCAAGATTAAAAAGGATCTAAAAACACATTTGGCAGTTAGGTTCATCAGTGATTTAATGATTTGCAAGTACTAAGTACCACCTTGTGGCAGGTTAAAAAGTTCAACTACTCTATGCCGAATTTTAGCGCCAACCTAGCATTCACATGTTTTGTTTGCGATGGCGATCAAAATGCTAATTAGACCTATTTAGATGGGTAGAAATCGTTTCCAAAATTTCCATGTTTTTGTTGCTCTGCGACTTGACATCTAAAAAAAATAGAAAAAATGGTTTTCACTCCATTGGGATCGCAAATATCGGGAAGTTGCATATCGTTTATGCTTGAATTAATGTGATTGAGGATCTTGAGCGCCACTCAAAAGCTCCTCTTTGTTTTCTGGGCCAATCAAGATTTTGTGATACTGTGCATCAGATTTCTTTGGCGCAACATGCTAACTTTTTAATGGGAATCTGGAAGTAGCATAAATTCTTACGAGTGACAATTAATAAACTGCACCAAGTTCTGTTTTTTTGGCGCTTTTGTGGACAGGCAGTTTCACAAGACTTAAGCTAGTAAGCTGTGGGATTTTCACAAAAACTTTAGCTTATTTTCATTTCTTTTTTGGCACTTACTCAGCAGCTTAGAATTTAGAGGGTATACTATCCAGCAGTAACACGTTTGTTTCTGAAGGGGGAGCTTTGAGGTTAAAATCTTAGGCTGGTCAAATCCGACACAGCTCAACAGTGTTCCCAATGGCTTGCCATTGCTGTGACATTTTTCGAATGGAGCTGTGTTTCTTGGGCGCAATGACACAGAAATTGGCGTCTCCAACTTATTTCAAGCTTCAGCGTATTACAGTGAGAATAATGAAAGATTTGATGTGATGTTATAAGCAAGTTACAAACTACTTTGACAGTTCGCTACATCTGAACCTTTTTGTTTTGTTTTTTGATCGTTTATTGGTTACAAAAAAAAATCTAGCTATTTTATTCAGAATGATTTAAAAAAGTTGAAAAATTTTATTTGTATTTGTTGAAATAACCAGAATTTTTGTGAAATTGTTATTTTCAAATTTTGACTTTGTTCCAAACAGTTGAGCAAAAAAGAACTAAATATGGTCTCCTCAACTGCCCAGTCTTACAGCTGTTCGCTTGTTGATTTGGCCAAAGCATAGTATTGACTTTTTATGGAACTGATTTAATCAGAATACTCTGAACTCAATGGGAAGTGATCTGCAAAATTGGGCTAGACATGGATTTGACCTCATGACATACCAGATCATAGTTGCAAGTTTAACTCTTGCTTTTTTCTGGTGGCTCTAATAGTTATGTAAAATTGGTCTTTTTTTAAGGCTTTTTTATCAAATTTGTCAAATGCTCCAGCTCGTACAACATTTGAGATTTTGTTTTTTCTTTTTGTCATTATTTTGTGGTGCTATTTAGATAGGTTTTAAATGAAGCTTCCAGATTAAGTGTCTGAGCGTATAAAATATGTTGTGTGGTGCTAATGTATAATATTACTGCTCTCTGAATAATTAATTGTGACTTTGTTTTCAATACCGTATTTTTTGGACCATAAGTCACTTTTAAATTCATGTAATTTTCTCTAAATTTGAATGTGCGTTTTATAATCCAATGTATTTAGTGTGTGTATCAGGTTGTGATTGTAAGCTGTGGCCAATCCAGCCAATATTATTTGGGAATTGATGCTCTTTATCTCTTTTTGCAGCCTAATTATGAGCTTGTTTTTAGGCATCTTATGACCTTGTGTTATGTGCATCTTCATTATGTTATGTATGGAAATAAAAGCGTTACAAGTCATTCCCTGAGACTATGCCTTATGGTCTGAAAAATATGGTATTATATGTGAAATGTGTATTATAGATTGTGTCAATCCTACAGCTGATTATGCAATCAATCTTATGCCTTGAAACTCAACAGACTAAAATTGAGACATTGCTGTTGATAGCTTTCAGAATAATGCTTAAGTAACCCTTTTTAAATTGAATGTTTTTTTCAGCTGTTGACAAGTATTTTGTAAATATTGAAAGAATAACTGCTAAATCTAGAGTCTTGAAATATACTATCGGCAAATCAACATTTTCATTGGGTGCTAGCTGACGTTTTTGATTTTTATGTTAGGTACTATAAGAAAATCACTGAGTTTCTTGGTGCTAGCAGACTCACCAAAACCTAAGTAGGACCATTGATGGCCATTATATCTTTTAAGTCAATTCACTATGTACCGATAGTCTACATTATCCTACCTGTATCTGGGGTTGCAAACTCGGAAAAATAACAAGGTTGTTTTGCCAAGCTCGAAAAAATATTTTGTCGAAACTCAATGAAAACTATTCGAGTTCCACTTCATTAAAATAAAATTTAAAGACTAAAAAATTGTGAGACAAATACTTTTTGTTGATCGTATCACGTAAATTGAGATTGTTGTTCACTTGTTTATGCTGTGGTGACCCGGAAAAACAGCATTTTTACAAAAAGAGAGCGATTAATCGAAAAGGAGACTTAATGAACTTGAAGTCGAAAAAATTAAATTACTAAACTCTTAACTTATTAAAATAGGCTGAAGTGGAATAAAAATCGATTGAGTTTGCAGCCCTGTTTGTATCATGAAGACAAGAAGTTCCTTCATGCACTCTGACCCATTCATTGCACATATGCGGGATATAAAAAAGTTAACATTTTGTGGTGTTATGTAATTGAAAGAAAAAGGATAGTGATTAATACAAGGCAGGAGGTCAGTAAGTGGCATAGCTGACCTAAACGTTTAAGCTTTTATCTCAGCTGAGCAATGTGATGATACAAAAATCACCCTAAAGAATGAAACTTCATTGGGACTGGAAGCCCTTTCAAGGTGCACCTGGTAACCCCCAAAAAAAACAGAGCGAAAAAAGAGATAATTTGAATGTTTTCCAATAGATCGGTAGAATTTACTGCTTGGTTTAACCACACCATCTACACTGCTTTTTAACATGTAAAGTTTGCAACTTGGCATACAAGCACTGCGATCTAAATAAATCTTCCCTGTGCAATGCAAATGAACTATTGAAAAAATATGATGCTGAATTGCCAACTTAAAAGTTCGAAACTTCTGCTTGCAATCAGTGGTGATGAAATGGATTGTAGAATCTACTTGATAGAGTTTAACCAATGTGCTTTCTCTTAGGAAGAGAGCACTCATTGTTGGTGTTAGTTACTCATAGAACCCCAAACTGTTGGAAAAAATCACATATTATCGACAGACGGCTTTACCTCTTGATAGTTGCGCTAGCTAGGTCTCAGCGTTAATATCTTACATTTAAACGTCTCTGTTTTTCTTCTTGAAATTTTTCTGTTTCATTCAAAACTGTTTTACAACTACATATTGTTCGCAATTTAAATTTTTTGTTTAGTGTGCTATTAAGCTTTGTTGATATACTACCTAATTTTTATTGTGTTTTTTCATCATGCTTAAATTTTTTGTTGTTGATAAGTCTAACTCATTTTATTACTGGTTAAAAGAGAATCTAATCGAAATTTCTTTATGAAAAGTATTTAAGGTTATTCTGTTGGTTAAAAAGTTGACATGCTCTGGAAGGAAATTAGTATGCATTGTATCTAACTAAGTAGCCCTTTGTTGTAATTCATCTTTAGTCGAGTTAATTGTTTTTTGAAAAGTTTTTTTGTGGCAACCCTAGACTATTGTTGTACAGTATTGAGTATATTTCTCTACATCATCAAATTTATGTCAATTTTTTTGCATAGCAGAGTAGTTAACTTTGAAGTATTCCTCATCAAAAAACAAAATTTCGAGCAGTATCTTTTTTATAGTTTCACCAGTTTGAGCTTTGCTGTATTTGCTGTGAATTACTGTCTGCATTAAAGTATTAAAAATTTTTCTGTAAATGATGTCACCTTGTTTTACCTCTTAAGCAATTGTGCTTTTGTAGGTTTGCTATTTCGTATGAAATGTGCGGAATATTTTTTGTTTTTGTGCTTTTTTCTTATACAAACATTCTTATAGTTTTGCTCCAGTGTGTGATGTGCTAAAAAGCAAGTAATGTTGGTTGTTTGGTTTATATCAAATGATTCAAATTCGTCAAAAATGCGTGATTCAAATAAAAAATTGTTTAAAAAAAAAATCATAACTTTTATATATCCCGTTGGAAAATGATCTGTTATTCTAGATGATGGCACCAAATTAAAGATTTATATTTGTTTCTCACATATATTATATAGTGCTTTTGTGATATTGTTTCGTGACGTTTCTTCGCTTCAACAGTGCCTTGTTTTTTTTAGCATCAGGTTGGTAGCTTACTGAATAGTTACACAAGATTCCTAGTGGTAAATGCTAGGCATTGTGCCTAAGCAACACGTTTCAAGATGATTTGGTCGAAATTTTTGACCGCTGCTCATTCCAATGGCCCAAGAAGAATAATAACATCACAACTTAAAGATGCAGCCAATTCAAAAAGTAAGAATCTATGATTTTGTTAGACGTTGTAAGGTGTAATTAATTTTTTTTCTCCAGCGCAGCCTTAATATTTTTGTGGTATATATTTAGATTACTTGAATTGTTGTTGAATAGGGATGAAGTTATTTAGTCAACTTGGATGGAATTTTATTTTGTCAACTTGGATGGATAGTGAAAAACTATTCATCCACGCATCATTTTTGATTTGTTTTTGTTTTTTTACGGTTAAAGGAGGTGAAGCATTTAGCCAATTTCGGTGATTTACAATAGCTAAAATGAAAGTGTGTAATTTTTGAAACTTTTTGTCCTCATTTTGGGACTGCGGTTGCAAAGATATTCAACTAATACTAAGAGAAAACGATATCCTCCTAAAAAGTCCAAGTTGGAAACCCTGAATCTGTTTTCTCTGCCTGAATTTTGAGGGAAAAGAGAGACTGAATTAGATTTACCCGTCCAGTAACATCCCATGACCTGTCCAATTTGGTAAACTTTTATTTTTTTCTGGAAATTCTGGCTGGAGAAGAAGCTCAGAATTTCCAAAAAGTTTTTAGGGCGATATCTTTCTGTATTTGTTGAATATCTTTGCAACTGTGGCCCCAAAATCCGAACAAAAAATTTTTAAATTATGCTTTGATTTAGATATTTTAAACTACCGGAAATGGGTGGATTCTTCACCCCCTTAAAGAGTTGAGGTTTAGGGTCATTTTTAGAGTTTAGTGGGTTTGATTTACGTCGAAATGAATAAAAAAGTAGATTTAAATCTCCGGTAAAATGGTGTTGCACTGAATTTTTCTTTTTTGTTTTTCAGTTATTTTGCGACATGGAGGCGGAGGGCATAGAATTATGCGCACACGAGCTTTTCACAAAAACTTCTATACAAAATTGTTCGTAAGTATTGTCCAATTCGGGATTTTATTTTTCAAGGTTTTGTCCGTAAACGCACTAGATTAAGTTGTATAAGATTTGAATCGTTTGAAAAGGTTTAATAGAATAACTTATTGAAAGAAATTTATGTTTTTTCGAAGGTTTTTTTTCATTACCGGTACTGATTTTTTTCTACTTTTTGAATTAGATAGTCTTGGTGACGTAAGAATTAGATAAGTCCGTTTTAAATTCGTAAAACATAGGCTATTTAATATGCAGTAGAATGGAAAAACAAACAGCCCTTTTTTTCGCGAAAGTAATCATGCGAACTAATTGCAATGCTCGTCATATCACAAAGGCCATCTAATTTAAAACTTACTTTGGTTGGGAAGATATAGAAGTAAATATACAAAGTCTTAGACTTAATATTTTCCAGTTAAAGTCGCTCCTAAAAAGACTCTCCCAAAATATTCAAAACAAACGTGAATTTATTTTTTTTTTAAATATGTTGGTTTTTAAACGATTTAAATTTCGAAAAAATTTGTTCAGGTGTGTCCTTGTCTTGTTTTTTTAAACTTGCAATTAGCAAAAACCAATCACGGCCAAGTAGTTTTAAAATCCAATCACTACACTACCGGGCTCTGTAATATTTTTGAACTCTGAGATTATTTTTTTGACCGACTTAACCTGTTTTTCAATTGATTGTTTCTTCGTCCTATTTTCATCAATCCAACGATAACAAAGAGCAGATTCCAAATCAAAGATTTTGTTTTCGATCTTACATAAATCAAACCAGGTATGACACGAATTCTCAATCCGTTTTGGCTGTGAGAAATTTGTGAAAGAATGAAACTTGTAGACGTAAATAGGATTCTTGCTTTTCAGTATCTTTAGGGGATTTCTGAACAAAGCCGTTTCAAAAGTATTAGTTAGTGGTTAAAAAATAAAATCGCAGTTAACTCGTCGTTGTTTAGTTTCAATATTTCCTTGTTGGGGCCATTCCTGCCGCGCTTATCATTATGTATACAAACTTATTTGTCGGAAACGCTGTTCTACATGATCATGACCCTGAAATTTATGAACCCAGACATTGGGAGTATTACAAAGTAAGCGTTTGATTCTATTTAAATCTTGAGTCGTCGTGGTCTTCCAATTACATTGCCTCATGTCTATTACACACGGTGGGCTACACTGTGTTAATGCTGAATACCAAGCAGAAGTTATGAATACCAACTTTTCTGGTCTTCAGTTTGACCTGACCGGGAATCAAATCCTTGTTTAGTGTTGTAGTAGCAGACGCTCTATTGTTTAAGCAGTAAGCAATGAAAATTGACCAACTTGAGTGGTTGAATGTTGATTTTCATTTAGAGTCGTATTTAAGGGGGAGGATGGGGAAAATGAATCCTTTGGCTCGCAAAAAGGGCTTCCATAATATCAGGAGTGACAAAATGCGAAAACCTACTAAGTATTAATTGCTTTTTGGCATAGAATTTGGAGTGAAAAAGAGGTGAAGAGTAACAAAAGGTCTACATTTTCTGCGATGAAAGCCTTAGTCGAAAGTTGAGTAATGTAAGTACATCCGAAAGATGTACACAGAGGCTTATTATCGTTGGGATTTTTTGACTGCCATTGTGACACAAGGTTCTAATATAGACAATTTAAGCCTCAATAAACTAAATAAATAAGTTTTAACATTTTAACTGTAAGTAAAAAAAAAGAAGATAAGTCTGGCGTGGGGACGGGGTACATATGCTTTGTATTTGAATGAAGAACTATTTTTGCAATTGCTTTGTATTTCAGCACCCAATTACTCGATTTTTGGCTAAATACTGCATGGAGGACCCTGTATTAAGTTACTATAAAGAGGTATATGTCCGTGAAACAATGCATAGAGACGAGCGACAAATGTAAGTATACCAATAGGTTTCATTCATTCAGGGGTGTAAACCGGGTAGAGGTTTAGGTTGCTTAGCCTCAATCGGAAATAAGCTTTAAATGTCTTTCCCAACAATCCAAGAAAAATACGAGGAGATACAGTGGAGTAGGAATCTGCTATATTTGGTTTATCTACATTGCTCGCTTTCTTCGAGGGTTGTGTGGACAGGAGCTTTGAAATGGAGCCCTATGTTTCACGATTTTTTCCACTTCATTATGTTTTGATTTCATCACATTTGAATTCTCCACCCTAAGTGGCTGTCTAGTCTATCATGCAGAATTCACAGGGTGTTTATGAAGAAAATAGATCGGGTTGATAGACATAAAGCGAAGTAGTGGTAATGTGCTGTATTTTTGTGCTATCAATTTTAATTAGCTTTGGACCAGATCTCGTAATAGCTGTTTCACTGCGTTTCTTCTGACGTTAAGGCGCTGGGGACGACTGCTGTTTGGAAATAGCAACCGTCAATCAATCTTGATTTGCGGATAAGGAAATGTTTAACTAGCTGCTCTAGTAGGCGAGCTCAGTGAGGTCGGCTGCCTATGTTGAGTAAACTGAACTGGATCTCGCTGGCTACGATTCACCAAAACAGTTCTTTGGTTCAGCTTAAACTTCCTGTCTATTTAGACCGATTTCACAAGATCAAGATAAATATTTGGCTGAGGCCAACGTAGGTTGACTCGCCTTACGAATCAAATTAGCAGTAAAAACAGCGTGGACCTGTCCACAAAGTTAGTTTTTAAAATGTTCGAGAAATGATATAAATCACTTTGCTATAATTATAGCGACAATTAGCATTATGGATAAAAATGAGCATTTGCTACGTCATAAACACAGTTTCATAAGTAACGTTATCGCAGCAAGGGATGAAATAGCGTTCCTTCTGCAGGAGGGCAATTAAATTTTAATTCGTCGTTCGGACCAAGCTTGTAATGAGAAAACTTCGTTACTGTACTTGCGATTCCCCACTTCTCACAGACTAAAAATATTTCATGATTTTTGCTTTTGTGCGTTGATTAAATTGAGTCGGTAGCGTGGACGAGAGGGTAAAGTTTTTACGACTACCTTGATCGCAAGATCTGGGTTCATCCCGTACTTTGGTCACGTGGTTGCGTCCGTAAATGAGACGCTTTGCGATGATTATCTCTGATTGGTGGTTTCGTAGCCTACAAGCAGAAAATTTATTGGATAGAAATTCGAAAAATCCGATGAAGCATTGGATCACTAGAAACTTCTTAAGCAGGTGCGATTTCTCTAAACACGAAATACTTATCGCAATGAAGAATGTGTGGATCATTCAATACTTAGCGTCTGACGCTGCTCGGTGACAGGAGGATAAATGTGCAATAACAAAGCTTGCTTTCGACTGTTTGAGATGTCTGCCAACAATCGCCAAGATGAAAGCTTCGCATCTAGGAGAGATTCTCCGAAGAACTTAAATTACACTAGCGATTTGTGAGTTCTTGTTCTGAAATTAGCTTAAAATGCAAGGACGAGCATGGGGATAAGGACAACCATAGTAGAACTCCCCCCGCCCCCCTAGCCAAGTCGCTCAAAAAAATTTAACCCTTAATACAAGCGTTCAAACGTGTTTTTGACTTCACCTGTAACTGGGGGGGCTGAAGGGATGAACAATTTAATTCTCGCTAATAACTTCCAATTTTAGCAGAGCGAAATGTGATTCAAATGGCGTAGAAATGGCTCTTTTTTTCCGAAAAATCACAAAATATGCTCAGCGGCTGGGAGCTTCGCCCCCAGACCCCCGTCTGTGATACGCTAAGTTGTATGGGTTTGCTCAACGCGTTATTAAAATGATACATTTCGAACAAAAAGATTTCAACTTGCCGTTTAAGCCCTTTCTTAGCAAAATCCTGGTTGCGAGCTTAAAGACAAGTATACAGTAGATTATTTTGTGAGTTCGTATTCTTAGCATGATCATTTGGAATTGCAGACTACTAAGCATAATGGTGCCGTACCTTTTTATTTGTCGTTGTTTTTCAGCCGATTGGTTCGGCAAGTTCGCGAACTTCAAAAATTCGAACAATCGGGTATGATACCGTGGCAAGAACAGCCGGAATTGAGTCGATCCACTTCTGACGACTTGACAGAGTTTATTGAGAAAAAATTAAAAAAAGAACCGGAATAAAGTTTGTGTTTTTAGTCCTGCGTGATGTTGGAATTTTTATTATCTTTGTGCTTCTTGCTTTAATATAAAATAAACAAAAAATCTTATACCGTGCGTAACTTCGTTTCTGTTGGTATTGATTTTAGGGTAAAATGGTGTTGTTGCGTTACGCTTCAGTATAGCCAAAAACTGAGCGTTGCTTATGGTGCTGTCCCACTGGCGATTTTTTTTGCTTGCAGCCATGTACGATTGTTGTCGCACATTGCGGCGCATAGTCAAAACATGGTTGCTGGCAGTTGCAGGTTGTTGCTCTCTTTTTAAACGTTATTGTGGTTTTTGTCACAAATGTTGAATAAGATTTAGCGTAATAAGGCAAAATCTAGCTCAAAAAAGTGCTACAATTTTTTCAGCATTTTGGGTTCTAAAACTACAAGACCAACAAAAATCGACATTTGTTTTTTTTTTTGTTTTTTTTTTGTTAACGTGTAAATCTACACCCCCTTTAACTTGCCTTGAATGAAAGAGATCTTACTCGAAATTGGTTTTATTGAAGAAATGGAAACTAATTGACATAATAAAGACATGCCCAAACCATTTTCCACAATTCCCTCGTGAAAATACGATTTAATTCGTTTGACTCTGCAGCATTGGCAACTGCATTTAGCAATTTTGTGACATCACAAAAGGCATAATTTTGCTAAACTTCTCGTAGACCTAGGCTACCAGCACTGATCTGCAGTAGTAAGAGCCTTTTTTGATGTCACAAAATTGCGAAATACAAGGTTGCCAATAGTATGGAGTCAAACGGATTAAATCGCACTTTGTCGATTAAGTGGAATTGTAGAAAAAGGTTTGGGGCACCTCTTTATTACCTCAAGTAGTACTCATTTCTTAACCAAAACCGATTTCGAACAGTATCTCTTTAACATCTGTTCGTGACATTGCTTACACCTGTCAGACAATTAGTTCAAAATTACCACCCGTGTGAACCAATTGCTCGTATACATGAATGATTTTTTTATCATCAAGCTTTTATTTTAGTATGCTAGTGGATTATTTTTAATGTCTATGACCAGTACTTAAATTGTAGGGGGGACGCGTCCCCCCATCAAGATTTAGGTGTCTCCCTATCGAGATTTAAGCGCTGGATGATCAGACGAAAAAGACTTAATTCTTCACCTAATTTTGGCGAAAAACCACTTCAATTTCCGGCGAAGACCTTTTTTTTGGTCTTCACCTAATTTTGGCGAAAAAGCGAAAAAACACTTCAAATTTCCGGCGAAGACCTTATTTTTTTCGTGTTCATTCAATTTCGGCGACGGAATTACGTAATCTTCACTAAAGTACTTTCGCATGCCATTTGCGTTTAGTCAAGGCTGCAAAAGCGTCCCTCCATGCAAAATTTTACAATTTAAGTACTGTCTAATGTCTATGACTATGTTTCATTGTCTGCGCCAAGGTACGATTTTATCAAGGTGACAGTCACACCTAAAAATTTAGCAACAGACTTGTCGGACCTTGTTGCAAGCAAAATGTCGCCAGTGGGACACCACTATTAAGAAGCATAGCTTGATCAAGCTAGCTAGCAGAGGTGGAGTCCTCGAGGACGTCCTTGACCTCGACGACACATTTTGAAGTCTTTGGCCTGGGCCTCAAGGCGTTGAAAATTTCCCTGTCCTCGATTCGAGGACAGCACTATTTTTTGAATCGTTAAAATTTTGTAGATGGCTTGAAAAAAATTTTTGAACACCCTGAAAAAATTGTTTGAAGAAAATTTTTTTTTGAGATCGCCTAAAAATTTTTTTTGGAGAACACTTGCGTCTGTGTCCTTGGCCTCGGATTTTTTTCGGGTTCTTGGACTTGGCCTCGAGCCTTGTGTCCTCTACTCCACCTATGTTAGCTAAACATTAGGAGTATGATTGTTCAACCAAAACGTTCGACCCCCGAGCAGGATGTCACACCACTTTTACTTCATTGATTGATGCCAGAAATAAGTCTTTGTGATACCGGTACTGTTTAGTTTAAGACTGCAAGAAATCTTTGTTTCAAAAGATAAGATATTAAGTGGATGTACAAAAACTGAAAGTCTGGACCATATGGTAACAAATTCGCGGCAATTTTTCAACACAACTAAAGATTTGCAGGCATTTTTTTTCGGGGATCGATCACAGCGAGAAAAGTAAGTATAAGCATCACACCCATTTTGATTGACGTGTTTGGCGTAAATTTATTGAAAGCTTACTGTGGCGTGTCAAATGGGAGCGCGCTCCGATTGCGGTTAACCGGCTCGACTGTGCAGCCTATGAGATGATATGATCTGTTCATTTAAGAAGCCATCGGTTAGAATTATCTTTCGTTTGTGGTTACTTCCATGCTAGTTTCCAGATCGCCACTGGATGAAGCAGGAACTGCGACACACTTCCCCCTTTCTGATAGCAGTGGTAGGAAGGGGCCTGCTAACGTCCTCTCGAGCGCCGACCATCCAATCACGTCGGGGTCACCAGTTTAACGGTTCTACTATAGTCTAATGAGAGGTAAAGCAGATTGATGGTTTTACCCGCTAATGTATTCGTAGTAAACAAAACATATAAAATCGTTTTTCTGACTGTCTGAATAATAAGGAGTAAATGATGGCTCGCTTCAGCGTTATATACCAACCGCCATTGTACATCGTTGTTACGTCAAGTTGACAAGAGCGTCACAGTTATAAAAAGAATGGGCAAATTTGATTGGTGCGCTGTAATTGAGAAACAATGGTGCAATTTATGGAAGCGGCAAAACGTGCTATAGCTTAGCTACATTATTGGCTTTATTCATGTTCATCGGCGTGGCGCAATTGCTAGATTCGTTTTGTTCGCGAAAGTATGCGGCGCATCGTTGTTAAACGTTTTGAACTTTCCAAACTCCCAACATTCCCAATTGGGGGCGTAGGGCTTAGGTAGCGTAATGTAGGCATGTGTAGGGTTCTAGGCTGGGCTGATGGTGCTTGTGCGGATCAATAAACGGAGAGTTAGGGCCTACTTAGTCTATTACCACTATTCGACAGGTGCTGAGGCTGTAAGACAATATGATTACAGTCATAGATGGGCACAAGTCCGTTAATTGTTAATCCGTTAATAATGAAGCTAACTTTTTCATTAACTCGTTAATTCGTTGAAGGTTAAAAAGTTTTTTCATGTTAACAGACTAAATTAACTTCCGTTAAGTTCTGTTGGCAGTGGGTAAAACGTGGACTAATGGACAAAAAATGGACTAACAATTTTGACCCCCTATTCCTCTCAAATCAACAATTTTAACACCTCCACATGACTCAGCATCGAATTCCCCACAAACCCAGTGGGTAGCCATGGTGGCACAAGCCGTCGCTATGGCAACAATGACGTCATAAAACCATGGCCAAGCGATTTTGACCCCCTATTCCCCTTTGTGCCACCGTTTCAACACTGTCACATGACTCAGCATCGAATTCCCCACAAACCCAGTGGGTAGCCATGGTGGCACAAGCCGTCGCTATGGCAACAATGACGTCATAAAACCATGGCCAAGCGATTTTGACCCCCTATTCCCCTTTGTGCCACCGTTTCAACACTGTCACATGACTCAGCATCCAATTCCCCACAAACCCAGTGGGTTGCCATGGTGGCACAAGCCGTCGCTATGGCAACAATGACGTCATGTTTTGTCCAAAAACCATGGCCAAGCGATTTTGACCCCCTATTCCCCTTTGTGCCACCGTTTCAACACTGTCACATGACTCAGCATCGAATTCTCCACACACGCAGTGGGTTGCCATGGTGGCACAAGCCGTCGCTATGGCAACAATGACGTCATAAAACCATGGCCAAGCAATTTTGACCCCCTATTCCCCTTTGTGCCACCGTTTCAACACTGTCACATGACTCAGCATCGAATTCCCCACAAACCCAGTGGGTAGCTATGGTGGCACAAGCCGTCGCTATGGCAACAATGACGTCATGTTTTGTCCAAAAACCATGGCCAAGCGATTTTGACCCCCTATTCCCCTTTGTGCCACCGTTTCAACACTGTCACATGACTCAGCATCGAATTCTCCACACACGCAGTGGGTAGTCATGGTGGCACAAGCCGTCGCTATGGCAACAATGACGTCATGTTTTGTCCAAAAACCATGGCCAAGCGATTTTGACCCCCTATTCCCCTTTGTGCCACCGTTTCAACACTGTCACATGACTCAGCATCGAATTCCCCACAAACCCAGTGGGTAGCCATGGTGGCACAAGCCGTCGCTATGGCAACAATGACGTCATAAAACCATGGCCAAGCGATTTTGACCCCCTATTCCCCTTTGTGCCACCGTTTCAACACTGTCACATGACTCAGCATCGAATTCCCCACACACCCAGTGGGTAGCTATGGTGGCACAAGCCGTCGCTATGGCAACAATGACGTCATGTTTTGTCCAAAAACCATGGCCAAGCGATTTTGACCCCCTATTCCCCTTTGTGCCACCGTTTCAACACTGTCACATGACTCAGCATCGAATTCTCCACACACGCAGTGGGTAGCCATGGTGGCACAAGCCGTCGCTATGGCAACAATGACGTCATGTTTTGTCCAAAAACCATGGCCAAGCAATTTTGACCCCCTATTCCCCTTTGTGCCACCGTTTCAACACTGTCACATGACTCAGCATCGAATTCTCCACAAACCCAGTGGGTAGCCATGGTGGCACAAGCCGTCGCTATGGCAACAATGACGTCATAAAACCATGGCCAAGCGATTTTGACCCCCTATTCCCCTTTGTGCCACCGTTTCAACACTGTCACATGACTCAGCATCGAATTCTCCACACACGCAGTGGGTTGCCATGATGGCACAAGCCGTCGCTATGGCAACAATGGCGTCATGTTTTCTCCAAAAACCATGGCCAAGCGATTTTGACCCCCTATTCCCCTTTGTGCCACCGTTTCAACACTGTCACATGACTCAGCATCGAATTCCCCACAAACCCAGTGGGTTGCCATGGTGGCACAAGCCGTCGCTATGGCAACAATGACGTCATGTTTTGTCCAAAAACCATGGCCAAGCGATTTTGACCCCCTATTCCCCTTTGTGCCACCGTTTCAACACTGTCACATGACTCAGCATCGAATTCTCCACACACGCAGTGGGTAGCCATGGTGGCACAAGCCGTCGCTATGGCAACAATGACGTCATAAAACCATGGCCAAGCGATTTTGACCCCCTATTCCCCTTTGTGCCACCGTTTCAACACTGTCACATGACTCAGCATCGAATTCCCCACAAACCCAGTGGGTAGCCATGGTGGCACAAGCCGTCGCTATGGCAACAATGGCGTCATGTTTTGTCCAAAAACCATGGCCAAGCGATTTTGACCCCCTATTCCCCTTTGTGCCACCGTTTCAACACTGTCACATGACTCAGCATCCAATTCTCCACAAACCCAGTGGGTAGCCATGGTGGCACAAGCCGTCGCTATGGCAACAATGACGTCATGTTTTGTCCAAAAACCATGGCCAAGCGATTTTGACCCCCTATTCCCCTTTGTGCCACCGTTTCAACACTGTCACATGACTCAGCATCGAATTCCCCACAAACCCAGTGGGTAGCCATGGTGGCACAAGCCGTCGCTATGGCAACAATGACGTCATGTTTTGTCCAAAAACCATGGCCAAGCGATTTTGACCCCCTATTCCCCTTTGTGCCACCGTTTCAACACTGTCACATGACTCAGCATCGAATTCTCCACACACGCAGTGGGTAGCCATGGTGGCACAAGCCGTCGCTATGGCAACAATGACGTCATGTTTTGTCCAAAAACCATGGCCAAGCGATTTTGACCCCCTATTCCCCTTTGTGCCACCGTTTCAACACTGTCACATGACTCAGCATCCAATTCCCCACACACCCAGTGGGTTGCCATGGTGGCACAAGTCGTTGCATGCAATTTTCACAAAACACGAACGTTTGTGTTTTTACGAAGGTCAGAATATGTTCCCTTGTTATAGTTTTAGAGCATGTTTGGTAAATCACACTAACAATTTGCGCCATACTTAATAAAAATCGGAGTAAAAAGTTGCACGTAAAAAAGCAAAAAGTTGCAGTCTTAAAATTTCTCAAAACAGCTTGAACTATTGTACTACATAAATTCTTAGTGTTTACGAAGTGGTGAAAAAAGTTGCAAAAACTTGCTTTAGTAATTAGGTATAATTAAAATATAAAGTTTGCCTAGCTTGCAGTAGTTTTGTAATAAGATAGCGACGTAGTGTTTTGAGTTGTGTTGCAATTTGGTTAGTGAAAGTAACGTCCCTACTGTAACTATAAATTTTATAATTACACTATTGCAATTCTTATTAAACGACACTCATTTATTCAACCACAAATAATTATAATCAACCACATCCTTGTGCCATCAGTTTTAACCTACGTTTGATTAAAAACAAAGCGAAAGTCAAGCCAGCTGTATAAAAACCCAAGCAGTTCCCATCAATTAAAATGAATACCTGCAGTCAGTTGTCTAGCGTATCACCAGCACTATTGCCTATGCTGATTACTACATAAATGCGTTGTAATTGCCCATGATCTTTAGTTCTTAATAACTTTATTCATGCTGAGACTGGCGTTTTTCTTAATTTGTGGTTAAAATTTGAATAAAACGAGCCTCGTGCTTTTGTAAAATTGCTCGTTTTAAAAAAGCTGCACACACTAAAAAAATTAATTACCGGTATTTAAGATTAGTTTTAATGATTCGCATATAGAATGAATTTAGAATTATGTATTCAATTTTACAGCTGTGGCCAAAAAAAATCATTTGGCAAAACAATCAGTCCATTTGGCAAAACTTGCATTAATTATACCGTATAAGGTTTATTAATTCATGGAAGTTTTGCCTAATTTGATAATAACCGGTTTTGAGCAACTGCGCCATGAATCGAACTCGAGGCGTTACAGTGAAAACCATGCTTTCTTTGCTTTTTAGGGGACAGGAAGACGTTGTATAATTTTTTTGTTAAAAAAAAAAATCAGCTAATTTAACGTGAAGATTTTAAGTAATTTCCCACACACTATTTTTGTAAATTGGATTATGCACTGCTGCTCCACCCTCTCCACTTCGCCATCCGAAAGTACGTGTTTTCCGTTTGTTTTTTTAAACGAGGCGAACATAAATTTAAAAAAGATCAAATAAGACAAATCTTTCAACACAAGTCGTGCACGCACTTGCGAAATTACCACCGACAGGGATTGGAATCTTCGTCCTTGCGAATTTGAGTCCGATTCGACACCGCTGCGTCATCGACAAGCGAGTGCTTGCGGTTATTAAAACCAGAAACAATCATCAACCTTTGCGGCGCGTCACAGCGGGTATAATTTTTTTGTTGCCAAATCAAGTCGATAGAGAAACAAATTAACTTTCAGTCTGCTTTTAATGAAAAAAGTTCAAGTTTGAAAACTGTAGCTTGGTTTGAGTTTAGATTTGTTTTTAACAAATGCGACTGCGTACTGTATTGCGTTATTCGCTGATAAATCTACAACAATAATGTGTGGCATACTGTTGAGCTATGCTTGGTTCCAGAAAAAGATCTGTCTTTTGCGTAAATTCGAATTGAATACAACGGCATCGTTTTTAACGTCAATCTACATTCTAAAGAAACACATATTAAAGGGGCATTGAGGTCTAATTTATTGCCACGCAAAACATACCAAACTAAATTCAATTTATTTCTTTAATTTTTGAGGTTAGTTTCAGAATTCTTTGATTTCTACATCAAAAGATATTTGCGTTTCTTTTTTTCGCTATTTGTAGCAATCTCACAATTTTTAAAATAATTTTTGAATCAACCATTAGGAGTAGCTCGTTTGGATGTAGCGGCAATGTTGGAATAGAATCCATAATTACCATGGTTACAAGAACGCATCAAACTTTAACTGCTTAAGAGCAATGTTCTTAAGCAGTTAAAGTTTTTATTTTTATATTAAAGCGATTCAATAAAACTTCCAGCAAATGGTGCGTTTCGAAGATTTTCTTGAGTTGGTACCTCCAATACTTCATATGCATCAGGATAACTCAAATTTTACTATTTTCGTATATTTAAAGCATCTTTTGGTTACTGATGTCAGCAAAAATACAAAATATTTATGCTAAAATAGTAGCTGATGGGTTCAGGTAACATGAATTTTCATGATCCTGAGTGTGAGGGGTTGGGTAGTATGCTGTTTCACAGTAAGTTGTTAATATTGTATTGTGCTTAAAATTTTTTCAATGCTCTTTGGTTTTCAGAAGACAAAACATCGCTGAAAAACGTTTCATCTCAGTCAACGGCTAAAATTGATCAAGTAAGACGTCTCATAAAATTCTTATTATTGTTAACATATCTTATAAATTATAAGGTCTATACTGTAGTTTTCAAAAATGATAGAAAGACTTTGAACCTACCTTTTGTCGTCCGAAAAAGGGACCATGGTATTCAAGGAATGGAACTGGAAGTATGACAAAATCAGCTTACAGTATGCAATAATGCTATCATCTATTTTCATAAATGATTTTGAAGCTGTTTAATTGTCTCAAGAAGCTTTTAATTTGAAGTTGGTGAATAATAAACTGTTTCATTATTATAGGAACGGCAAACGCTTGCGTCGCGTGTTCTTTGGTTTTTACGTAGTATTTTTCAACTAGCGAGTGCGAAGTTACAAACTTTTGCATGTAATTCGAGAGCAATGAAGTCTAGTTTCGTGAAATTTGGACAACTGTTTGAAAATAATAGGATGTTTGTTGGAACTAAACTTCGAGGCCGAACTTCGGTTTTAGGGTCCAAAAATTACCTCTAAAGAGTCGCATAAAAACGGTTTCATTGAAAAGCAGCTCAGATGCGGCAAGAAATATTTCGCTTGGTTGTATCTCCTAGGCAGAGGTGGAGTCCTCGAGAACGTCCTAGTGGACACGTTTTGAAGTCTTTGTCCTCGAAGCCTACAAGTCTTCGAAAATGACTTGTTTTCGGCTCGAGGACAGCATTATTATTTGATTGGTTGAAAAGGAAAATAACCAAACAAAAAGACAAGATAACTGGAGTCTGCCAATTTCTTCTTTCCTTTTCTTATTTGAAAAACAATACAATGTGATAGCCAACTAAGCCAAGTCATACTAAAACTTATTTTAAATGGTATTGTGTGAAAGGTCTAATCGGAGAATGAGGGGACAAGGAGCATCGTAGAAAATTGTTGTTTTCATATCTACTAACTTTACACTTCTGGTGCAAGGGGTACAAACGGCAAAGCACAAAACCATATGTTCTCAAAGTGCTCCGTACGGAGCCCCAGGGCTCCGCTAGAGAACCTTAGGGGATCCGCAAGCTGTTCGTTTATACTGACTTAGCTAATTTTGAAACTTTCCAAAGAAGTAATAACGGCATTACTAAAATTTGTCACTACCGTATTAGAATGTTTGTAAATTGTCAAATTCACAGAGCTAATATACTGTAATTTACATACGAAATTTAGACTTAATTTTAGCTTTTAAAGGATACGCAAAAAAGACCTGACACCTTTGAAAGTTCAAAAATATTAACTTTAGCTATTTTAATTTTTAATTAGTTTTTAATGTAGCTATATTTTCCATCACGGGTTATGACCTTGTTTCACTATCACGATACCGCTACGGCACGTAATCAGCATCAGCTGCTAACGTGTAAAACTTCAAAATGCGTTTGTGATTATTTTTCAAAACTACTACTTTCGAATTATCATCAAAACTTAACGAAACGCAATATCTTTAGCTCTTTCGCGTTTAAAAATTATGGAAAATTTGCCAACTATAATTAAGAAAAATTAAGTCCTCGGTTCTTGACCACTCTTGTGCTTGGCGTCGAGTGGGTCTGTCCTCGAAAAGTCAGTTCTTAGCCACGGATTTTTGTTTAGTCCTTGGCCTCGAACGTTGTGTTCTCGACTCCACCTCTGAACTAAGCCATGAATACGAAACGAAAAAAAAAACAAATAAAATTTTCCAAAAAAAATTAAAGAAACCTCTCAAATAGCATACCGTATGCTTAAACTTATAGTAAAGCCTACATGATATGTTGCAGGGGCAATTTAATTCAAAATGTAAACCTTCTTCGCCTTCCAACATCGACCTTGCCAATGCCAATACCACTTTGTATTGCCAAGCCAACAAGCTAAGTCGCCAAGCAATCATCCAGATTTTCAAGAAGCCCAATACTTCAAAATTGTCTTTTTTACCCCCAGTTCATCCCAAAGAAGGTGATGTCTTTCTGTATAGCGATTCATTTTCTTCTTCTTTATCAAAAGATATATTATGCGACGGAATTGCATGGAAAAGCACGGGGGTTAAATCACACCCATCCAGTTCGCCACAAATGCACATACGCTATTATAGCTTAAGACATGGACATGGTTTTTACAGAAGAGTTTATTCAACCACAGAACAGAAAACAGCATGGCTCCTTCTTTTACGTTAGTTCATTACGTGGGTGACCACAGCAAAGTAACTCCAATGCCGCATGGAAACCGGAAAAATCACCTGGAACGAAATTATACAAGAACTTTCCCTTCTACTTTGAATAGTATGGCTAACCAACAGCATCCTCCAAAAGCTGTTTACCGCAATTTGGTTTCAACCCCGTGCTCGTCTGCGCATGTGCCTTCAGCTTTGCCTAAAAATGTTGAGCAGGTGCGAAATAAAATGAAGAACGAGAAGCGCAAAACCCGAATTTCTAGAGACGACCTCTATTCGGTGTATGAAATTGCAAATTGCATCCCGAAATATGTTTTAAACTACATTCTTTTTCCTTGCTTGATACTTGTTTTCGGTCTAGACTCAATGTGGCAAGAACTGAAATCATTAAAAGAAGAAACAAAATTTGTTACTCTTTCATACGACACCACGTTTAATCTTGGCGATTATTTTCTCAGCGTTCTGCTGTTGCGTCATGGTGCGTTCAAAGAAAACCCAATTATACCACTTGCATTTCTACTTCATCAAAAAAAAGACAAAGAATGTCATACCACATTTTTTCGCACTCTGAAAAAGCACTATTCAAATATTGTGGAAAATGCCAAAAATATTATAATTGTAACTGACCGGGAAGAAAGTATCGTACAGGCTGTAATGGAAGTCTTTCCAAATTGGAATCATTTTTTTTGCTGGAATCATCTTTTAAATGATGTGAAAATGTGGCTGCAGAAACGTGTCTGTACTTCAGATGACAAGACAGTCTACGTCAATAATATTGCTCGACTTCTTAATTGTGCTACTTTCAAGCAATTTGAACAGGAATTAGATTGCCAGCAGCAAAAATGGAGCAAAACATTCAAAGACTATTACTTTAAGCACATTCATGACTCTATTACAAAAAAGGCTGGCCGATGGATACTTTCTTCGTTTGAATGTTACTTTCCTAACTCTGGAATAACCACCAATTCCTCTGAAAGCTTTAACGCTACTTTAAAACGCGTTTTTAATCACCAAGAAGTAAAAATCGACCAAACAGTGCTATCCTTGTATTTTCTCCAAAACTATTATTTAAAAGAAATTATGCGTGGGTATTGCAACCTTGGAGAGTGGAATTTGAAACTTTTTCATTTACGGAAATTAATTAGCAACGTAGACTTTCCAAAAGATGCCATTTCTCCTGACGAAGTTGCTAGAGTGGTCAGAAACGAGATTTCTGAGGGATCGCAGGTTGATCATAAAGACCCTCTAAGAAGCTGGGTTACGGGAATAGCAAAATATTTGGTTCGTAACAATCGTGTGTCGCTTAATAGCTCAATGGGTTGCTTTAATGTTTGTGGATTAAAGGATACTCTTTTTGTGGTCCAACTATTTCCGAAAGAAACTTGCTCTTGCACTTCTGCTTCGAATTGTTGTCATATCAATGCCTGCAAATTGGCTGTGGGGCAAACAATTGTAAACAAAAAGTACTACAACTTAAGTGAAATACGACAGAAAGCAAGGGGCAGGGTCAAATCAGGGCGCAAACAGCCTAGAAAAAAAGATGAACTTCGAGTCAATCCAGCCCCTGATTCTACGGCAATGACATCAAAGCCAAAAGTGCACGACAATACTTCCTGCTCGAACATGAGTCCAGATCCATCTGGAACAATTAATTCATTGCGGCCAAACACTTCCAATAAGACTAAAACTAATTTACGCAAAAAGACTAAAACTGCTAATTCGAAAGGAGCAAAACTGCAAGTTAACAAAATCACCAAAACGCGAAAGTTCGCTAATAGTGCTTTTTCCAATGCCTTTTCTCTGCCAAAGTTGGGGTTTGTGAACGAAGAAATGCCATGGATAGACGCCAGTTTTCCATCGATATCATCATCTCCCGAGAAAGAAACCATTGCAGTAGTTGGTGGACTAGCTTTACTAAAAAGCGACCTTAACAGCCTTCGTAACGAAGAATGGCTTTCTGACGCGATAATCGACATTTTTCTGACGTTTTGCAGTCAAGCTCCGTTTCTAAAAGATAGAAACATCGAAGTTCTTGCATTTCCATGCCATTTCATTACCTGGCTACTAGCGGGAAAATGTTCGTCAGCAGGTTTTCGCCACTGGGTGGCAGCAATCAAGCCATTACGATACGACGTTTGGTTAATTCCCGCTCTCGTAAATGATGATCACTGGCTATTAAACGTCCTCATATGCAAAAAGCAAATACTGGCTCAGCTTGATTCGTTCCACAATGGCAATCCGGAAGTTATTGAGGCAATTTTGGATTTTTTTGGATCGGAATATTTTGATTCGTTTGGTCAATGTCCGAAGTTCGAAGATTGGGACATTTGTGTTCCCCAAGACGTGCCAGCGCAAGCCAATGCTTACGACTGCGGTGTGCATGTTTGCATAAGCAGTTATTCACTTTGTCATGGGATTTTTTGTATGTATGAAAAAGATGCATCTACATTAATTAGGTCGTGGATAGCAACAAATGTTATAAACACAGATTCTGCAACTCTGCTAATTCCACATTCTAAAGCTTCTTCTGATCCAACTTTAAGTGTTACGGGTTCTGCACCAACAGCTGGAAAATTTCAAATCTCTCGAAACCCACCAACAGCATATGTTTCCACAAAAGATTTTTTCCTGCACTGGAGTGACGATTTGTTTCAAGGTAACTATAGTACCTGTGCCGCGCAAGGAAATTGTTCTCAACCCCTCGGAAACAGAGAAATGGTCTTCTGCATGTTCTGTCGTGATTGGTATCATATCGTATGTGTAGGAACCACACATCGAAAAGCTGCTGAAGCATCCGTTTTTTTCTGTACACGATGTTCAAATGGAAACGATGCATTTTTATTTAAACATCAAAATGCTTTAACGTCTTTCAATTTTGACAACAAACCAATTGTCTCTTACATTATTAACGGCGACTCTGATCAACACTTGAAAGAAATTATGGAATCTAGAATGTCTTCAAAGAGGTAAGCTTCACAGTATTTACACTTAAAACACCATTCTACATCAAAGATAACCAAACTGTTTGAGGAAACGGGTTGTAGTAACTTCAGTTGTGGAGGAACGGGCAGCAGTGAAGACGGCTTTTAGTGACATTTGATCCAAAAACTGGCGGAAATTTAGTTGAAAAAGAAAAAAATGTCTTCACCGTATTTTGAAGTGATTTTTGCCGGCTATATTAGTGAAGACCAAACGGAATTAAAGAAAATTGTTTTGGTTTCTTGCAAAATTTTTCTGTTAGTTCATCTTGAAATAACTCGTGGACCGTTAAGTAGGGCTTGGGCAATCCTGTTCTACATAACAGGCATACTCGAAAATGATTTTAATTTTCTCAAAATGACCAACACAAATCATGCACGATAGATTGCGCATGGCAGGGGTGTTAGAAATCCGGTTCGCGACTATTTGCGGCCCTGATGAATTTTTTTTCGGACCACGCTCTTCATCACCTTTTTTCGACCGAAATTTTCTTGCAGGTACGAGAGCTAGCGAGCTCAAGAAGCTTTTTTTAACAATCAACAATGCTTCAAAAATCAGCTAATGAGAGACCTATTATTTTTTGGTCACGCTGAAGATCTAATGCATGAGAATGATAATTTGCTTTACTTGATTCAATTAACCATGAAAAAGGGGGATTTTGTTAGTAGATAAAAACATATAGTAGTTTCGATAGAGAACTACCTAGTATTTTCATAAAATAGGAATTGAGAAATTCATCAAACAAGACCTTGATATTTTGACAAAAAAAACAAAAATTTTTACAGTAAAAATTAACGACTTTACGCCAGAAGCAGAAAAAAAAGACAAATTATGTACTTGGGCAGGGGCGTCGGCAGAAAATTTTTCATGGGGGGCTAATAAGAATAGAGCCAATATTAAGTACTAAAAATGGAAGAATTTTTGAAATTTGAGAGGTTTGGGAGAGACTGTGCGAAAATCCAACGCCCATGTATTTGGGATTTGAAGTACGCATGCAAGTAGTAACTACAAAAATGATGTGCATTAGATTTACTCGTAGTTTCGAGATCGCGGTATAACAGTATTCAATGCAGGACAGTCGTTTAGGACACAAAGTGCTTAAACTAACAAAAATAATCTACATTCAATAACAAAAATTAAAAGCAAAACAGTTGTATATAATTATTGCAGTGTTGATATATTATTGGCAATATTATTGCTGCTTTTACAATGTGAAAATGGGATAAACCGAAAAAGCACTACAAATGCATCGCACAATGGCTAATTACTGACCGTAAAACAAAATTGTTCTCGAGTTTAATAAGTTTTGTTTCAAAGTTATAGAATGGCTGAAACTGCTATATCATATTGCAATTGTTACTTGTTTATTATAGAATGAGAAGCTTCTTGGAAAAATGGCCTACCAATGAGACCAATCCAACATCAAAAAACCTTACGCACGAAACACCATATTTTGAGAATCCAGATCAATATCGCTCTGTGTGGGATCACGTTCGGGAGTTAACGACAAAAACTTTTCCAAAGTAAGCATCATTGCATCATTATTAGATTGTTTGTAATATATACTTTGAATCGTTTTTTTTTTTTGCAATTCTTTCGAGTAATTTTCAAAATAATATTGGTAGTTTAGGTTTTCTTTAAATGGTTCTAAAAATGTGCGAAGTGTCACCCAAATAGTTTTAAAAACTGCTTGGGCATTGCCAATTTGGTATAGCCAAGTATGCATTTTAGCTAGATAATATCAAAAAAAAAAAAAAAAAAACTCATAAAATGCAATTTAGTACTTTTTTTTGATACTTGGCAGCCAAACCTTTTCGGAAGCTGAAATTTTCACGTTTTTTTTCTATTGATGCTTTTTTGTGGCGATTAGAAAAATTTTCAAACTGGTAGGATTGCCAAAAAAAATATCATCTCTGGTTTTGTGCAGTCCAAAACAAGCAAGGAAAATGGCACAATTTTCTCAGGATTTTCAAGTAATCTCAAAAAAAAAAACGGTCTTCACCGAAATTGAAACGGTTATTCTGTCCAAATTCAGATGATCTCCGAAAAAAAAAAAAAATGGTCTTCACCGAAATTGAAACGGTTATTTTGTCCAAATTTAGGTGATCTCCAAAAAAAAAGGTCTTCGATGTTCCATTTCAATGGGCCCTATAAAGCCCATTGGGCTCTCTCATGGGCCGCTTCAAGCTCATAGGCCCCCTAAAGCACTCGGGCCCCCTGATTGGCCCCCTAAAATCCATGAGCTCCGGGGTCCCCCTCTCGGCGGCCGTGGCTACACGTTTGTTAATATAATGACCACTCTGTTTCAGGAACATTAAGTTCATGGAAAAATCCGCAGACTTGATAATGACAGTTTTATATCCGGAAAGCATTATCGAAAGTTTGCGGAAATGCCGGAATAAAAGCTATGAAGAAGCAGAAGAGGTATTATGTAGAGCAATGTAAAACGCATAATTTTTTTCTTATTTTTGGTGTAAAACTTTAATAGACCATTTAGAACATAGGTTCTTAACCTCTTTTCTCCAATACCCCTATTTTTAGTGAGCCAGCTCTCCGTTTCCCACCACAGCATCGGTTTTTGACAAATTTGATTTAAACCCATGAAGTGTTTAGTATGTAAATATACATTGTTGACACTTTTACCTAAACACGACCTACAATACCTCATATATATTGGTTGTTTTTTGTTATTAAAACAGTCTGTAAATGATTGTGATTTGTACTGTAAGTCAACATTTGGATGTGGTGTATTAAATTTTGAAGAAGTGGTGCTTCAGTCCGAGCGATCATTTCCCACTTGGCAACTCCGCCAATTCCCCGCCAGTGGGGAATTCCCCACAGGTTAAGAACCACTGGTTTAGACACTAGTTATTACTAACAAAAATTGAACGATAAAAGTATCCGGGGCAGAGAGTGAAACCGATTGGGTCGACCGGCCGGTCGGGTCGAGAAAATCCTGACCGGTTCCATCTCTGATCCGGGATGGAAAAAATGATTAATCGTCGCATCGGTTTTTGAAGACCGGTGTTCCATCCAAGATTATCAAAATTACATTTGCATTTAACTCAAAAGATGTTCTCCATGATCGAGAAATTTGTCACTTGTCCCAGCAGCTGATCTTGGGGCGGTTCGGCGATAGGTCCACTATTGCTTTAGTTGTTTCAAATGTCCTGCACAGTTTATTTATTCTTCTGTAGTAGTTTCTTGCTGTAAAATGCATTTGCCCCTTCCCCATAAAAAAAGGTATGAAATAAAGCTCTACAGTATTTCCCTTTTTCCACTTACATAACATGTACATATATTTAGGTGTTTCGCAAAGGATTTTCCAGAACGAATACATCTCTTCTGCAAAAAGAAAAGTGTGCAACTTCCCAAAAACTGAGAGTGATGAAAGATAAAAATTCTTTTTTAGGTATAGGTAAGCCTTATATGCTGTATTGTTCATTGCATAAAACTGATTACTAAGCTTATTTATTTATTTATTTATTTATTTATTTAAAATAATGCATTATATTTTATGCTAATTGACAGCAAAAGCATATCTTTCACAAACTAACTGAAATTTTTAAGCATGGTCACCTCCAATTGCAATTAATTGTAATTACATCTTGATTTTAACAAGTTTTCTTGACCAGGAGACAGCGAAGAAACCTTTTGATATTTGAGTCAAGCTACCACCTCCCCCACAAAAGATGGAAACTTAACACTATTCTTTAATTGCTGAACGTCAAGCAGGGAAGCTGTGAATACTATTTTTTTAGTCTTTGGTTTGACCTGACCGGGAATTGCACCCGACTTTATCGTTGCAGTATAGCAGACGCTCTATCCACTCGACTAAACCAATGATTGGTAAAACCAGGGCTGCGAACTTGAACTCGAACTCGAAAAAACTCGGTTTTGCCCAACTCGAACTCGAACTTAAACTCGAAAAAATAATTTTTTTTGAACTCAAACTTGAACTCGAATAAAATTGTTCGAGTTCTCTAAAAAGAAATTTTAAGATTAAAAATTTTTCGGAAAAATATTTGTTGTTAATCAGGCGTGTAAATTTAGATTGCGTTTTTCGTAACAGCTGCATAAGTGCACATCCTTCACTGTCTTGCTTATGTTGTGGCGACCTAGAAAAACAGAGCAAGTATCAGGGCTGTAAACTAAAACTTGAACTTGAACTCGAACTCGAAAAAACTTGGTACTTTTGCCGAACTCGAGCTTAAACTCGAAAAAATTAAATTTCAGAACTCGAACTTGAACTCGGACTTGCTAAAATAGGCTGAACTCGAACTTGAACTCGAATAAAAATTGATCGAGTTCGCAGCCCTGGGTAAAACAAACAATTATCATTTCTACAACACAGTGTAGCTGGGACAAACAAGCGGGGGGGAGAAGGTGGTTATACGGGACGAGTTGTAATAATGGGCCCAATAATGTGGTCTCACTTTCTGCTAAAAGTCTGGTATATAATATGACAAAATGGTGTAAGCACAGTATTAATTGATTCTAGCTCCATTAGTGAATTTTTATTTCGTCATTTTAGATTGGTATACGTTTTAATATTTTCAATAATTCAATTTTTATTACAGTATTTCATTATTGTGTAACTATTCATCTTTTTTGTAATAGTTCATATTGCTTTCTAGATGATAGCGATGACCTTACTTCTAGTGATGATTCATGACGCAGTCTTCGCATCCATCATTTATCGTTATGCTGCTCTCACACTTTGGCGACTTTGACTGAGACTGTACTGCGAATAGAGCAGTTTTCGGTTTTCTGAGTCTCCCCGCAGTCTCAGAGCATTCGCAATGAGTCTCAACTTAACGTAGACTCGGGTTCGATTTCCGGTCGGGTCAAACCAAAGACTATAAAAATTGGTATCCACAGCTTTCCTGCTTAGCGTTCAGCAATTAAAGGGACAGTATGAAGCCTCCGCCGTGTGTGGTAGACAGGAGGGCAGGTGGCAGCTTGATTCGAACACCGAAAGGTCCCTTCGCTGTCTCCTGGCCAAGGCAACTTGGTGAATGAAATGTATATACCATTACATTCGCAGTGGAGTCGCCAACGAGCAAAAATGTTTCAACCTGTTCAAGAACTTTGTAATTCGCAGCGCAGTTTCCATGGAGTCGTACTGCAATCTCCATGGGTTCGCAGTGCATTCGCTATCAAAATGACGGCGTCTGCGCTGCGAACCCACGTAGGCTGCAGTGAGGCTCTGGCAAATGCAAGGAGACTGCGCTGCGAATCATATCAAGTATAACGGACCTGACTTAATTGTTTTTTAATAAATTTCATTTTGCAAAATAATGAGTGCTGGAAAAGTAATAGTAACCAAGGATAGCAGTACGGTACGGTACGTTCAGAATTTGCGTACTACGTATCTCGCTCCTTGAACCATACCGTACCAGCGTACCGTGCTTAATTCAATTTTTGAAGCGTAACGTGCCGTACCCGTACCATTACAAAAAAAGCGTACGGTATACGTCTTAGCAAAAATTGAGACGTACCGTACTGTAATGCCATTCTTGATGATAACACAAATAATTCCGTAAATGTCAGCCATTAGGCAAAAGTAGAGTCTAAAACTAAAATATTCTTGCCCGAGGTCAATGAAATTATTAAAATATTGATGAAGCTGATCAAAATGAATAAAACGGAAAACTTTTTTGACTAAATGTTAATACGGAAGTGAATAGCATAAAAGCTTGGGTTTTTACATTCGGAATCATATTTTCTATGAATTTGAAGCGTGTAATAATTCTAGTAATATTTTTATGTAGAAATTTGCTTTTAAATTTCTTTTGAAAAGTTCCGGGATGGTGCGGTTGATAACGTAAAGGTTAGCTACGGTACAGAATGTCTGCGTTAATCTGGGGCTATGTTTGGATCAGATATAATGTGTCTAAAAGTGGGGTCCACTGTTTGATTCTTGCTGTACAGTCAGTAGATAGACACTAGACCAGTAGTTCTTAAACTTATTTGAGCTCGACCCAAATCTGAGTTTGATGACTATTTTGCGACCCAAACCTCAAACGTAGAAAAAATGTTTTTTTTAATGTTAGCTCTCTGCTTTTATTCAGATAAGACACAGACAACCAGTTATAGTACACAGTATTTTGACACAATTTTTTACTATTAATACCTGCAATCAGTACTTAAATTGGAGGGGGGACGCGTCCCCCCCCCATCAAGAGTTAACATCCCCCATCCAGATTTATCGTCCCCTCATCGAGATTTAGGCGTTCACTCATCGAGATTTGAGCGCTGTATGATGAAACGAACAAGAACCAGCCAGCACGAATACGACATCCTACACATTCCGGCCAAATATAGTCCCAAATTGCGGTAAAGACTTATTTTTTGGTCTTCACATGATTTTGGGAAAAAGCACTTCAATTTTTGGCAAAGATCTTTTTTGTTTTTTAGTTATTTTGGTCTTGAGTCAATTGCACGGACGGAATTACATAATTGCCACTGAAGTTGGTCAAGGCTGCAAAAGCGTCCTCCCATGTAAAATTTTACAATTTAAGTACTGCCTGTAATTTAATGTGCTGCCTTAGAAAACTATTTCAAACTACTCTACTATTATAAAAAGTAATATTTCGGCTAGTTTTGCAGCAGCTGGTCTGCCACTAAAACTTTAAAAAACTACTTATGATGCAGTAATCCTTTATTTCATTGAGATGAAGCCAACTAAATGTGTATGATGCAAAAATTTTGATAGACTTAATAAACGGAAAGAAGTCTGCAGCTTTTGAAAATTCTGATTTTGCAAAGAGTCTTTTTGACGGATTTGAATCACCTTGGCGCGACCCATTTTTAAAGTCTTCGCGACCAATTTTTGGGTCGCGACCCATACTTTAAGAACCACTGCACTAGGCAATAGTGCTGGTGATACGCTAAACAACTGACTGCAGGTATTCATTTTAATTGATGGGAACTGCTTGGGTTTTTATACAGCTGGCTTGACTTTCGCTTTGTTTTTAATCAAACGTAGGTTAAAACTGATGGCACAAGGATGTGGTTGATTATAATTATTTGTGGTTGAATAAATGAGTGTCGTTTAATAAGAATTGCAATAGTGTAATTATAAAATTTATAGTTTCAGTAAGGACGTTACTTTCACTAACCAAATTGCAACACAACTCAAAACACTACGTCGCTATCTTATTACAAAACTACTGCAAGCTAGGCAAACTTTATATTTTAATTATACCTAATTACTAAAGCAAGTTTTTGCAACTTTTTTCACCACTTCGTAAACACTAAGAATTTATGTAGTACAATAGTTCAAGCTGTTTTGAGAAATTTTAAGACTGCAACTTTTTGCTTTTTTACGTGCAACTTTTTACTCCGATTTTTATTAAGTATGGCGCAAATTGTTAGTGTGATTTACCAAACATGCTCTAAAACTATAACAAGGGAACATATTCTGACCTTCGTAAAAACACAAACGTTCGTGTTTTGTGAAAATTGCATGCAACGACTTGTGCCACCATGGCAACCCACTGGGTGTGTGGAGAATTGGATGCTGAGTCATGTGACAGTGTTGAAACGGTGGCACAAAGGGGAATAGGGGGTCAAAATCGCTTGGCCATGGTTTTTGGACAAAACATGACGTCATTGTTGCCATAGCGACGGCTTGTGCCACCATGGCTACCCACTGCGTGTGTGGAGAATTCGATGCTGAGTCATGTGACAGTGTTGAAACGGTGGCACAAAGGGGAATAGGGGGTCAAAATCGCTTGGCCATGGTTTTATGACGTCATTGTTGCCATAGCGACGGCTTGTGCCACCATGGCTACCCACTGCGTGTGTGGAGAATTCGATGCTGAGTCATGTGACAGTGTTGAAACGGTGGCACAAAGGGGAATAGGGGGTCAAAATCGCTTGGCCATGGTTTTTGGACAAAACATGACGTCATTGTTGCCATAGCGACGGCTTTTGCCACCATGGCTACCCACTGGGTTTGTGGAGAATTCGATGCTGAGTCATGTGACAGTGTTGAAACGGTGGCACAAAGGGGAATAGGGGGTCAAAATCGCTTGGCCATGGTTTTTGGACAAAACATGACGTCATTGTTGCCATAGCGACGGCTTGTGCCACCATGGCTACCCACTGCGTGTGTGGAGAATTTGATGCTGAGTCATGTGACAGTGTTGAAACGGTGGCACAAAGGGGAATAGGGGGTCAAAATCGCTTGGCCATGGTTTTATGACGTCATTGTTGCCATAGCGACGGCTTGTGCCACCATGGCTACCCACTGCGTGTGTGGAGAATTCGATGCTGAGTCATGTGACAGTGTTGAAACGGTGGCACAAAGGGGAATAGGGGGTCAAAATCGCTTGGCCATGGTTTTTGGACAAAACATGACGTCATTGTTGCCATAGCGACGGCTTGTGCCACCATGGCTACCCACTGGGTTTGTGGGGAATTGGATGCTGAGTCATGTGACAGTGTTGAAACGGTGGCACAAAGGGGAATAGGGGGTCAAAATCGCTTGGCCATGGTTTTTGGACAAAACATGACATTATTGTTGCCATAGCGACGGCTTGTGCCACCATGACTACCCACTGCGTGTGTGGAGAATTCGATGCTGAGTCATGTGACAGTGTTGAAACGGTGGCACAAAGGGGAATAGGGGGTCAAAATCGCTTGGCCATGGTTTTTGGACAAAACATGACGTCATTGTTGCCATAGCGACGGCTTGTGCCACCATAGCTACCCACTGGGTTTGTGGGGAATTCGATGCTGAGTCATGTGACAGTGTTGAAACGGTGGCACAAAGGGGAATAGGGGGTCAAAATCGCTTGGCCATGGTTTTATGACGTCATTGTTGCCATAGCGACGGCTTGTGCCACCATGGCTACCCACTGGGTTTGTGGAGAATTCGATGCTGAGTCATGTGACAGTGTTGAAACGGTGGCACAAAGGGGAATAGGGGGTCAAAATCGCTTGGCCATGGTTTTTGGACAAAACATGACGTCATTGTTGCCATAGCGACGGCTTGTGCCACCATGACTACCCACTGCGTGTGTGGAGAATTCGATGCTGAGTCATGTGACAGTGTTGAAACGGTGGCACAAAGGGGAATAGGGGGTCAAAATCGCTTGGCCATGGTTTTTGGACAAAACATGACGTCATTGTTGCCATAGCGACGGCTTGTGCCACCATGGCTACCCACTGGGTTTGTGGAGAATTGGATGCTGAGTCATGTGACAGTGTTGAAACGGTGGCACAAAGGGGAATAGGGGGTCAAAATCGCTTGGCCATGGGTTTTATGACGTCATTGTTGCCATAGCGACGGCTTGTGCCACCATGGCAACCCACTGCGTGTGTGGAGAATTCGATGCTGAGTCATGTGACAGTGTTGAAACGGTGGCACAAAGGGGAATAGGGGGTCAAAATCGCTTGGCCATGGTTTTTGGACAAAACATGACGTCATTGTTGCCATAGCGACGGCTTGTGCCACCATGGCTACCCACTGGGTTTGTGGGGAATTCGATGCTGAGTCATGTGACAGTGTTGAAACGGTGGCACAAAGGGGAATAGGGGGTCAAAATCGCTTGGCCATGGTTTTTGGACAAAACATGACGTCATTGTTGCCATAGCGACGGCTTGTGCCACCATAGCTACCCACTGGGTTTGTGGGGAATTCGATGCTGAGTCATGTGACAGTGTTGAAACGGTGGCACAAAGGGGAATAGGGGGTCAAAATCGCTTGGCCATGGTTTTTGGACAAAACATGACGTCATTGTTGCCATAGCGACGGCTTGTGCCACCATGGCAACCCACTGCGTGTGTGGAGAATTGGATGCTGAGTCATGTGACAGTGTTGAAACGGTGGCACAAAGGGGAATAGGGGGTCAAAATCGCTTGGCCATGGTTTTTGGACAAAACATGACGTCATTGTTGCCATAGCGACGGCTTGTGCCACCATGGCAACCCACTGGGTTTGTGGGGAATTTGATGCTGAGTCATGTGACAGTGTTGAAACGGTGGCACAAAGGGGAATAGGGGGTCAAAATCGCTTGGCCATGGTTTTATGACGTCATTGTTGCCATAGCGACGGCTTGTGCCACCATGGCAACCCACTGGGTTTGTGGAGAATTCGATGCTGAGTCATGTGGAGGTGTTAAAATTGTTGATTTGAGAGGAATAGGGGGTCAAAATTGTTAGTCCATTTTTTGTCCATTAGTCCACGTTTTACCCACTGCCAGTTCTGTTAACTTCCGTTAAGGTTTTTATTGTTAATATCTTGGATCTTGCGCCATTCATTCATCATACCTGTACAAAACAGTTTGCACTGGTAACACTTGTTGCGTATTAGCACGAGTTTTATAGAAGAAAGCAAAGAAAAGAGTTTTTTGGGGGGCAAATAATTGTAATTATGGCTGCTTGCAATTTCCAAAGATTTTCCGATTGCAGCTTCGTTAGTGCATTTGAACTTATTTTTATCTTGAAATTGGATTAGACTGTAAAATGTACCTTCCAAAACACAAAAAGACCACCATAGAAATAAATATTAACGAATTGACGGACTTTATTAGGTTGCCAGTGATTTCATCACAAAGTGATTTTGCCACAGTAATTTCGTCACAAATGATTACCGTGACAGGTGGCATTTTGAACACAGAAAAGACAGAATAGGCCTATCTGCTAACCGTATTGTACTACCATTGTATTGAAATTAAAGCACTGACTAAGAACAGCAGTCATTGAACTATTCTACTATCCCTAGACAGCAGAGCTGTCTTGCCCTAACCCTCACTTTGTGGCAAAATCACTGTGACGAAATCACAGTGTGACGAGATCACTGGTAACCCTTTATTAACTTCTGTTAATTAAAGCTAAAAATAACGGATTAACTTTAACGGAGGTGTGAAGTTTGTTAACAGACTAGTGGTTAACGAAGATAACGTTTTGCATTAATGTGCCCATCTATGATTACAGTTCTGTACAGTAGGCTAATTCTAAAAAGTCAAGTCGGCCTAGCAGTGCCACAGAGTACTATTACTGGTAGGTGGTACTGGTAGCCTTCATTCCGGTACAATACACTATCAGATGTTATCATTCAGTTATCCAGCTTAGAACATTTCCCAGGGCTGTTGGGAGAGTTGTGCTAGAGGGATGGAAATTGGAAGGATGTGGGTTCGGCTTATTTTTCTTCTAGAGCCAAAATAGCCTACCCCTAAATCCTATTTTGCCTCTAGAGCCAAAATAGCCCTAAATTCTATTTTTCCATTTTAAACACTAGCCTGGTCATTGACTTAGGCCTTTCTAACCCTAACAGAGACAAAATTTCATGTGCTGCAATACTGTAGTACCATAGGCTACTACTGTAGTAGCCTACTGCCTCATCTTTGCATGTGTTTAAAAATTGTCTCAAATACTTCAATTTACGTAACATTGCAACTATTCTGTATTTGTTTATGTAACAACGTGTTTTTCGTATGTGCTCAACACTATTTCACATCTGCTTGTTTTATGTGCTGTACATTCATTTAGGCCTATTGCTTTTTTTGCACATGTAAGTGTGTGTGTCTAGGTGTTAACTAGTACCATTGTGCTTGCTTCAAATAAACAAATACCGGTAAGTAAAAAATAGCCACTATCGGTACTGTACCAAATTGGAATACTAGATGCCCCAGGCTGGTACAGTAAGTTTTTTGAAACTAACCCCCTGAATCAATGGTCCCAAAAGTTTAAATATTGAGCTCAACCAACAGACCAAGCACCTAGCAGAAAAGATCCTTGATAAAACTTTGGAACTATTCATTACAGATTAACTTGAAGTTTATGAGAAAATTAGATCCAATTTTGGTGAAGTCTTTCTTTGATTTTTACCTTAAGTTTAGGTAGTGTCTACAGCACTGGTCCGGTTTCCGACATTAAATTGCTGGAGTACCGACAGCGTATTATATTGCTTTTTTCTCATTGATTCGATTGGAATACAGCACTTTGACATACCTAATGCGAAGCCCTGATAGTGTAGTGGTAAGCATGCTTGGCTGCCAGTGCCAAGTCGAGGGTTGGAGTACCGATTCGTGCTGGACACACTAGGTGAATATAGCACTAGAGAGCAATTTCGCTACATAAATCTTTTTTCTTCTCTAAAATCGTACGATTAGAGTTGGGGTTCGGGCAGCGATGCCAACTTGAGAGGGTTACCAATGATCTCGTCACATGGTGATTTCGTCACAGTGATTTCGCCACAAAGTGAGGGTTAGGGCAAGACAGCTCTGGGGATAGTAGAATAGTTTAATGACTGCTGTTCTTAGTCAATTCCTAAATTTTAATACAATGGTAGTATAATACGGTTAGCAGATAGGCCTATTCTGTCTTTTCTTGTGCTCAAAATGCCGTCTGTCACGTAATCATTTGTGACGAAATCACTGTGACGAAATCACTTTGTGACGAAATCACTGGCAACCCTTGAGAGATAGTAAATTGTACAGCAAAATAAAACGACCGGCACTGCGGGTGCAGCAACGATTAGATGTTGGAAACCGGGCCGGTGCAGCAAACACTGCCTTAAGTTTAAGGTAGTGTCACGTCTAATCACTGCTGCATCGGCAGCCTATCATATCTGATATTGCTTTTTTCTCATTGATTTGACTTAAATATGGCACTTTGATGCATCTAATGTGAAAACCAGGTAGTGTAATGGTTAGCGCACTTACATGCCGATTCGAAGGTTGGGGTATCGATTTGCGCTGGACACGCTTGGCAAATATAGCGCTAGAGAGCAATATCGCAACACAACTTTTTTCTCTGGGTTCTTACGATTAGAGTTACGGCAGCGATGGCAGCTTGGGAGATAGTAAATTGAACTGCCAAAAGAAATGAATGGTGCTGCCGGTGCAGCAGCGATTTGATGTTGGAAACCGGTCCAGTGCAGCAGACACTGCCTAAGTTTAACAGTTAAATCTTGCAGAAAGTCTGGTCTAATTTTATTCATCTATGGAATTGAAATTTGTTTAATAATAGGCAGAGGCTGCTATTACGCTATGTAAGTATAGCCTAACAAAATTATTATTCCTTGCCCTAACCTGCTAACCCCAACCCTAAGCCTAACCCAAACTCGAACCCTAGCAATAATCCTAATGAAAAGGCTTGGCACCTGTTCTGTGCACGCAGACACTTCGTAACAAAACCTAACTCTAAACTCTAACCCTAATCCTAACCCAAACTTATCACTGTGATACTCAAAACAAAATCTTTCAAAAACGAGTGACGTCACTGTAATCTTTGTTTATTTAACTGTGCTTGTTCCGGGCACTTAGTCACTTTGTTAATCTAACACAAACTCAAAATCTAACCCAAACTCTAGCGAAAATTTAGAAAAACGAGGATATGAGCAAATGAGTGCTTATTGCTTACTCTTTGCTTTCCTGTTCTATGGGCAAGGCATAACATACTAGCCACTTCAGACTTCCTTAATAATACTATGGGTCAGTTTTGGTCGGCTACTCAGTAGATACTAGAATTTGTGATCTGTTCTGTATTACAGTGAATAAGCCTACTGAGTGTGAGTGATACTGGATAGTGATAAGATTTACTGGTATTGGTATTGTACTTTAGCTACTTAGGCCTAGGGTACTTTTACCAAGCTAAGCCAGTAGTTTTAGTATTTAAAGCAAAATCATTGGGTTTTTATCAGTCATGGCTACAAAGATTTTACCCTTTCAACTACTGTTTAAAAAATGTGAATATGGTAAAATTTCAGCATTGTTCTTTCAAAGCACCAACAGGTAGGTTTGCTAACTTAATTCAAAGAACTTATTTTTGCAATGCATAACCTTGTGATTATTTGCATCATATTCCACCAGTGCACTTTCAAGTGGCTGGAAAGGGCAATTATAGAGATATTTTTTTATTCCCAAAGCTGTCTTATTCTAACCTTCGGTTAAACAAAAAACAATGTTGGTGAACTATACTGCAATAATGATGTAGCAGTCTAACTGGAACCCAAGACCTTAAGTAGCATGACTAAGAGAGTAAAAGCATCATTTTTATGATGACCTTGATCACATGATCTGGTTTAAACTTGCACACTGGTCCTTTGGATTGCAGAAGATGCTCTATTTTGATTATCTCTGTTTGGCGGCTTCAATCAAACAGCCAATTTGCATAGGACAAAGTCAACCAGAAAACTTGATCTAAACTCAGAACTGGTATGGAATTCATCCAAAGATAGTGCTATGGATTCTATATGGTGATAGGAAGATATTAAACAACACGCCGAGGCATGGTAAAGACAATGACCATACAGAATTCGGCCAACTCTATCGATGGGGACAATACCGGATCCAACATGTGTGATGATGATGTGATGAATTGATCAATTATTGGTTCGAATGTAATGCAACAATCCTGACCATTCAACCACTGCTTAGGCTCTGCCAGCTTGCTCTTATAACTGTGTAGTAAACAAAGCTATGCGATAAGACATCAGCACCTTCATCCATCATTGATCAATTACATTAGACCTTGGAGCAAACAATACTAGTGCCATACCCACTAGCACTCTGTTGTGCAAATAAGCAGTTCAGCACAGTGTTCCCACTAAGCCGATTTTTGTCAGTGAATGAGCAATCTGTTGGATGAATGGCAAATAATTTTTGGCAATGTGATAAACAATGCTTTAGAAAAGTTGACAAATTAGTGGAAATATGATATTTAGTATGTTTTAGTTGGGGATTGGTGCAAAATTTTGGGTGGCTAAACTTTTTTTTGCAGCTTTGGGCATTGTTCCCTCCAAGTTTTTACCTTCTGAGTATTATAAGTGCTGAAAAAGATACAAAAATATGCTAATATCTTTGCAAAAATGTATCTTTAGCCTTTTGAAACTGTCAGTCCACCAAAAAGACACAACTTAATGCAGTTCATTGATTGTCATTCATCGGCTTGTAGCCATGTTGGAAATTTTGAATACACTATGTTGGATTTTTGCTCCAACCCAAACTAGCACTTATTTGTGCCGCCTCAATCAATGCGCAAAAAAGTTGCCAATTTGGCAGATGTAATTTAGTTTCAGAATTCCTTGTCTTCCTTTACTCCGTAACTAAACCTCACAAAAAAGGTCTTCACTCTATGGGACTATGAATAGCAGGTGAGTTTTCCACCTTCCACACTGAATGGTAGGTTGTTAGGGACTGTTGCACCGCGCCAAAGTTTTTATTTTTGTGTTTTTTGCACTAAATTGGTGCAAAAATATTATGATTCTGTGCACCAAATTTTTCCAGTAGAACATGCAAACTTTCCAAATGGGATTTGTAGCAATTTACTGTATGTTAGTTTCAGATATTGCAACATGGTAGGACTTTGTAGTTTTAAATTGTTAAATCACTGAAGCACCTAACTGCTAAATGTGGTTTTAGATTCTTTTCAATCTTCAAATAATTGTTTTTACAATAAAATAAAGCTTCAAAATGCCAAAAAAACCTTTTACACTTTTGAATTTGTGAAAATGCCAGAAAATATTTTGCGTTTTTCTTTTCTTTTGTTTGCACTTAGAGGGAACACTAGCTTTGGGCACAATTTTTTTGAAAAAATTTAGGCACCTGCCAGTTATCCAAAAAGTTAGAGGGAACACAGGTTCAGCATACTGGCATAGACTTGAATGTGATTTTGAGAGAAATTTCTTGTGAAATAAAGCCTTCTTTCATTTTTTTGCTACAAAAGTTTTGATCAAATGTCTGAATTTGGAAATTTTGCAGAACAACTATATTCTATGACACCAAGCTCTAAATTCATACAGTCCGATAGTGGCTGGTTTTCACATTTAGAATTTTTTAGTTTTGGAAGAGGTTTTGCAGAATCTCAAAAAAACAAAAAAAGTTATAAAGCTTAAGGTGTCCGTTAGTAGAGCTGTTCAAAGTTAGAACTGGTGTCCCTGGTAAAGTTTTACGGTATGACATCTCAGATATTGGACAATATTACGTTATTCAGTGACTGTACTGGAGTCTGGTTTGTTAATAATTATAAAATTAATATGGGCATTTCCGTCTTCCAGGGTAAGGAACTTGCATTACCCCTGGTAATTTACTGGTACTTTAATTTTTAGTCAAGAGGACAATACTGATGTCAACTACCATATTTTTGAGACTACAAGGTGCACCAAAATATAAGCTGCGGTGTAAATGAATGGCTTCTATTGGTTATTATTTTTTTACATTAGGTGCACCATAGTGTAAGATGCTTTGAATGAAACAAAGCTCTAATTAACATTAATATAACAAACCTCAAGTTAAATATAACCCCATCCATATATATGGCACTCATTTTATACTATTGATTGCTAACATTAAGCTTTTATGCTACTTGGCTTGCAGAAGTTTTTCAACCTTCTTATCAACTATATTTCAAACAAAGAAAAGTTGTATTTTATGGACAAATACTTCCAATTTTCATCACACACCAAGAAAATACGGTTTAGAGGAATTTTTTGACAACCCAAAAAATTTTGGTAAACTCAAAATTAAATCTGGCATGGCTTGGACAAAAGATCTGTTGAGAAGAAAAAGTACAGAGGATTTGCAAAAGTTGTGGTAAGTTAAAAGTGTATACTGTATAATGTATATTCATGTTTGTTGAATCTAAAAAGAGGAATGCATTACAATAGTATTCTTGACTAAAATGTTCTTAAACTCGATGATGTTTAAAATTTGGCTCTGTTGAAATTCAGTATAAACTCACCATGAGTCACATCTGTATAACGATTAAGAGAAGGAAACAATTTTTTGCTAAAATAATTTTTTGGATAATCATTTACATGTACAGTATAATATTTTTAAATTGGGGCTGCATCTTTTTCACAAAATACGATAAATCAGAATAATTGAAGTTCTTCAAAAAGTCTCTGCAAAGATATAAAGTTTCCTTTTTTTTTTTTTTCGGACTCATTTTTTTTCCACATTCTCGGTTGGATAGATCAAAATTAGCATTGCCTGTACCAGAGTTTCGATAGATTTTAGGTAATAACACCCTCTGTCCACTTGACCGTTGCATAATTATTGCAAAATACTAAATTGCTACCTATTCTTAGGTTTATTCTGCTCAAAGAAAGAAATATGTTGAATACTCTTGAACTGCACTGCATTAGCAACGATGAACCAATGCCAGGAGCTGATCGGTTAGAAAAGGTACGACAGTTTTGTTGATATCATTCTCTTGAATATAATGAATCAATGAAATCTACTTTTAAATCAAATTTTATTGATTTTGTTGAACTTGAAAATGGCTGGATCCTGGATGTAATTTGAACTCAAGATGATGATTGGTAAAAGCTTCATGCATACTAGTCTGGAGATGTCTGGTCACGTAACTGCAATTTAGGAGTCGAAAAATGGTTAGATTTAAACCAGTATAATCTCGTGAAGTACCATAATTTGTGAAAAGAAGTTTTCTGATTTTCTCATTTTTGTTTATGACCACAGTAATGACCTTCTTCCCTCAATTGGGACATTTCTTTATATTTCTTCACCAGACTGCTCGCCAAGAAAGTTCAATTTTAATCATATGTATCAGTAATATCCCCATTAAAATTGGTGGTCCCACCGCGGGGGTTAACTGTGGTCGAGTGGATAGAGCCTGAGCGTCTGCTACTAAAACGGTTAGACTCTGGTTCCATTCCAGGTAGGGTTAAACTAAACATTATAAGCTTGGTATTCACAACTTCCCTGCTTGACGTTCAGCGATAAAAAGTGACATTGTAAAGCCTCCACCGTGTATGGTGTACAGGTGGCAGCTTGACTCAAGACCGAAAGTTCCTTCGCTGTCTCTTGGCCAAAACAACTTGGTGAATAAAATGCAACTGCAATTATAAAATTGCTATCTCGCAAACAGATCCCCAAAATAAGAAATTTTGAACCGTTTGAGTTAAATGGCTGAAATCTTTAGAATATGAAGAATGTAGATACCAAGAAATGAAACATAACGATTGACGAAACGTTCAGATTCTATCATTATGCCAAAAGCTAATAGTGGCAGCGCAGATAATTCTGCTCGAGATAACGTCGCACTATCACGGTATAAACATTACTCGGTACATCTAAAAAAGCATTGCTTGGTAATTTTATTAAAGATGCTTTGTGGAAACCTCTAGCTTTTTTATCATTTTAACCTATATTAGCTTGCATTTCCTAGCGCTACAAGATCATTGGAACGACCGACGCTCGCGTGTTCCTTTGTTTTTACTCGGCCATTTGCCAACTAACGAGTGCGAAATTTCAAACTTTTGCTTATAACTCAAGAACGGTTTGGTCTAGCTACATGAAATTTGGACAGCAGTTTGAGATTAATGAGTTGCACGTTTGTACCAAATTTCGAGGCAATAGGTCACGTGACTTTAGTTTTAGAACCCGAAAACCGCCCCGCAAGTTTGGCGTAAAAAGCGGTCTCAGTCAAAAGCGGCTTAAGTACGGCAAAAAATATTTCGTATGGTGGTATGTCTTAAGATACCGTTTCATCCCAACCAACCCACTTTTGGCCGCGATGAGGTTTCTTTCTTTTTTTTCCTTTTTTTCTTCCTAATTTTTGTACGCTCTTCTTCTAAACCACAAAACATCGAACTTAAATTTTTTTGTAAAGTTGTTGAGCTGCAAACGCAGTTTTTTCTCCCGAAATTTTTTTGGGCAACTCCACCATGAATCCCTCAAAATGGGGCCCCAAAAATCAATTTTTTGAACAGCTCAAGCTAGAGTGCTCTTTTTTTGATATCAGGAGATATTTAACAGACAAATATTTTGACATAGTTTGAGGGTGCCACCCCCTCAAATGGACCCCCCAAAAATCAATTTTTTGAATGGCTCAAGCTAGGGTGCCAGTTTGTTTTGATATCAGCAGATATTTAACAGACAAATATTTTGACATAGTTTGGGGGTGCCACCCTCCCGGGGAACCCCCAAAAATCAATTTTTTGAACGGCTTAACTTAGAGTGCCAGTGTTTTATGATATCAGCAGATATTTAACAGACAAATATTTTGACATAGTTTATAGGGTTGCCATCCCCTCCGGGGACCCCCTCAAATGGACCCCCCAAAAAATCAATTTTTTGAATGGCGTAACTTAGGGTGCCAGTGTTTTATGATATCAGTAGATCTTGAACAGACAAATTTTTTGACATAGTTTGGTGGTGAGACCCTCTCGTGGACCCCCCAAATCAATTTTTTGAATGGCTCAAGCTAGGGTGCCAGTTTGTTTTGATATCAGCAGATATTTGGCAAACAAATATTTTGGCGTAGTTTGGGGGTGCCATCCCCCCCGGGACCCCCCAAATGAACCCCCAAAAATCAATTTTGTGAACGGCCCAAGCTAGGGTGTCCGTGTTTTATGATATCAGGAGATATTTAACTGACAAATATTTTGACTCTACTTTTCCGGAGGTTCCATAATCAGATATTTTTGAATAATTGCTGATTTGACGGTAGACAAAAAGTACTTTTGAGCGTCACAGCATTAGCTACGCGTCGGTCGTTCACTGGGTTTGCTGGCAAACTCCCATCTACTTAGGAGTAGTAATGTATTGGTAGAATAAGCGTATGTTTATGATAGGTTGCAGAGTCTATGAGTAATTTGCGTGATGTAATAGATGAACGAGAACATGCGATCAACATGTTAACGCATGGCACTCCTGACAAAATTGGGGGTAAGTTGATAAAGTTTTTGGAAACATCTTCTATTTTTGATCTTATGTTGCCATTTTCGTTAAATTGCAAATCTGTCAGTTGATCGGAATCTTCTTACATATTAAATCTTGAGCGCAGTATTAATCAAAGCGTATACTCGCTGTATTACGCTGAAACGCATGACAAGTAGGGTTGGATTGAATTTGAATTCGACTTTTGCAATGTCAATGAATTTGAATTTAAAAATTAAAAACAAAATAAAGGATACAACGCTGCATTTAAGGATCAATACGGTTATTAGCGCACAATAATTATTATTATTGCATCACAATTTGTTGTTAATAATCATCAATATAATCAATAATTGGTTTTTTAGTCTTCATGTCGCAACTAGGGTTGAATTGAATTTGAATCCGCCCACGAGTTCTTGATGAATTTGAATTCGATTTTTGCAAAGTCAATGAATTTGAATTTTAAAATTGAAAACAAAATGAATGGATCCAACCTTAGTAATAAGGGCTGTGCTAAGCTATGCGCGGTCAGCCTTGCCTTAATTGTATCTCTGCTACACAGCTTATTGCGAAGGAATGAGGCGGTGGCTAACCGTGGCCAACATTGTATCTGGTATGACTAACTTGAGAATTCAACCACTTGATCGCACGGGTCCATCACAACTGACCGCCGAGTAACCCGCCAATGTTGCGGCGGTCAGTTAATTTGGTTCGATAGGCTCGCAGGTTAAACAATCAGCTAGTATAATTAAGGTTTTCATCCACTAAATTTAGTTTTCTGAGCATCGACCAAGTGGTCTAGTAGATGGAGTTTCTGCTGCTAAATCTTAAAACTGGCTTCAAACCAAAATCTTGAAAACCCTTTGATCGCGAGTGGAAAACAAGTGACAGCCCAAAAAAGCATATCCGTTAAGTAATAATGCAGATGTTAGCTGCTTTAAATATGCATTTGTAGGTGAATGGCGGAGAAATGAACTTGGACTGGTATATTTCTATAAATATCAAGAGCATTTATTACCAAAGGAATTGAACAAAGACCTTAAAGCAGACCAACCCGCTGATATAGCCTCTTTTGACCCCAAATTGGAAGAATTGCACCTGTACGTAACTTCATGATATAATAACTTACGACTCAAACCGGATTCAGTTGCTACTTGTAAAAAACGCCTGTTGAGAGTAATATTATCCAGAAAAAAGGCGTTTCAGATGTATATTTGCATATTGTAAAGCTATTTTTCCTATGTTCTTGTTTTCTCATTTTAAATTTGCTCATACCTCAACTCGTGTACTTGGTTCGGTTCTCATTGCGCTCATTTACAGCTTTTTCGGTGTGAGAGATAAAACCAATGTATCAAAACTAACAGTGCAGTTAATCAGTAAAATATGCTTTAAGAATAGCCAAAAACTATCGACCTACGAAAATTTGGCTTAAAAAAAAATTCTTATTGCTCTTGACCTTAGTTCGCCACTTGAAATATCCTATGTGAGATTTGGTTCAAGATCTCGAGGTGGGTTAAGGCGGACTGTTTAATATCTTGTGTTATTTTTTTCAGGCGATTTGCCGAACGAGGAATTAAGAAACGTGCTGGATTTTACTCTTTATTAAGAATCAAGTATGGGCATATAAGAAAAAGAAATCCTCATTTACCAAAGAAAATGCCTAAGTGGTTTGAAGATAAATTTCAACCAGAATGGCTATACGGAATTCATCCTAGACTATCAATTTTCATGAAGCATAAAGATAGAGACCCAAGAATTTTGACTACACCTTTCAAACATTAGCTTTTTTAAACCGTTCAGAATATTTTCCAACAGATAACGATTTCCTCCGAACAAGTTACGTTGCAGCCTTGACAAATCAATCTCAGTAAAACCCTTGGTTGCTGGAAAAAAACATCCCAAAAAAGTCCATGCTGAAGATGGATTATGACTCAGTCAAATTATGGAATATGACTCAGTCAAATGGATTATGACTCAGCGGCTGAGGATCTTGGACCAAGATGTTGTGTACTCTTCGATGTGACTAAACAAATTAATCCATAGCGGCAGATTTTCGGCATTGGGTGCTAGTGTGGTCACTGATATAATCAGCTATTTGACGTTTTAGTTTCCTGGGCTAGATTTCATTGTTATGCGGCAATCGCAAGTTGGAGAATCTGGACAGAATAGCTATTCTTTTTTCATTGACCAGTTGAAACGATAAACTCAGTTTCTAAAAAATCGATCTTATTTGATGCGTCTCGGCTGTCTCTTTTGGTAAAGCACTGAAAAATTTTGAGTTGCTGTCTTATTTTTAGTTTTAAAATTCTTTTACTCGTGTCTATTAAACTTCCGACTTTTAGTTTATTGTCGCAACTTATTGGAAGCACCGGCGCAGCGAGAAATAAAAAAGGGGAGGGACTGAATTTTTTTGTTATGATTAAAGCATATGCAAATCGGAAAGTTTTTATTAACGCAAATTGTAACAAATTACAAAGGTTTAGTGATAACACGCAGTAGTCCTGCCGTCGTTCATGCAGCTGAAGCATAAAAAAAATAAATAAATGACAGAGTAGAAGTGGTTTCACTTGGTTTTTCAATTTTATTTTATTTGATAATGCAACAGCGGACGCAAAAAACGCGTGTTTTAAGCGTAGGCCATACGAGAACGTCGCAGATTGCCGTTACTATTCCGGCAAGCTGGCATAATGATATTTCAACTTTCAAATATAGTATATTGTAACAAATTAAGAACAAATGAGATGTACAATTCGCAAAAATATTCGACCAACCCCCACCTGCACACGTAAATGATTGGTTTTTGAAAAAAATAAGTGCTCCCTATTATTGTTTATGCTAACTGGCACCACGTACTCCTTGTTATCTTCAAACTGAAAAAAATGCGCTGTATTGTGGTTTGCCAGTATAAAGTTTTGTAAATCGATTTCTGTACTGCTATTCTTATCATTGGTAGAAAATAAGGATCTAAGCATTAAGCAAGAACAATGCGATAGCGATCGACCATTCCTTACGTGCGGTTGTCTCAATCAAATAAGACGAATCTTTAACGCGGCGTTCGCGGAAAAATGGTCAAAACTATGGCCATTTTTGTTTTGACCTAAAAAAATAACTTTTGACTTTATTGTTGCTAAATTTTGTCTTTAGTTTGGCTTAATATGACGTTTTGATAACGAATTTTATAAAACGTGCAACCTAGCGTTGCATGACAACATAACGTAGAAAAAACAGCCATTCTGCCTACCGGTTTGGCGTACAAAAAAACTGCCATATATAGCTTATACATGTTACTGCCTCTACGATTTTTTAATAAACATCACACAACACAATTGCCAGAAGTATTTCTTAAAATACACTAACATCTATTCTTTGACATTTTTGATATCAAAATTTCTGTCTTAGTAATTTGCTCAGCATTGAGAATGATCGCTCTACAGCAGCAAAGGTTGGTTGAGCTTTTTGCAACAATGCGTCGGTGTTTGGAGCAATAGCCAAGTTGGTACAGTTAATGTCGCTTTCTTGATGTAAGCGTAAATTGAGCAGGGGTCATCCAGAAAATGTATATTTTTCAGCAGTTCGTATGCTTCTGTCATTGTGCAATCACGTGCTTCTAATAGCTCGACGTTAGTTGCTAGAGTCCGGAATTGATTAATACGAACCAAGTCTGGCTCCAAACCATCCACATTGATAGCTTCTTTTGTTCAGCTGACTAAGAGACCTTCATCAGTCCAATTGTTTACAAAGGTACCGACAGCAGGAAGGTTTTCGCTGTAAGTTAAAATAATGCAGCTTTAAGCCAAGTTGCCCATCGTGTAATCACAGGAACCGGAGGTAGCAGGCATGTGCTAAAGGAGCCTAAGACAAATGATTTACCCTATGAAGAAGAACAGCCTCCAACTTGCTTTGTATGAATCAATGAACTGTCTCCACTCATCAGGATTGAGCTCAGATCTAAGGCCATGAAAGAGGTCATTGATATTACAGAAATCGCATACACTATTATGTAACGAGAAGCATTTTTTTTTCTGAAGCTTGATATGTCCGCGAACAAAAATATATGTACATTTAACGGCCTTGTTGCAGCATGCTCAACTGTTTCAATCTAGAAGCAAGAAGCTCTGATTTTTTTGGTTCGTCTCAAATCTCGAACTGAATTGTTTGGGTCATTTTGGTTCAATAGGTGTGGAATATTATGAATGTGGCTTTTCCTCAAGCACAGCCACAATGCTTCTAGTAGCAATTTTTGATGTTCCTTTCTCGGTTCAAAAGCTGCTTCGCTTTCTCCATTTACATAGCCAGTTTAAAAGGAACAATAACAAAATCTTTTACCAAAGAGACGAGCCAAACACATGCCGGCATATGACAAAGATTTTAACTATTAACTTCATTGATAAGGTATCGTAACGAAGTTTTTAACTCTTTCACATACGGCATGGGTACGGCAAAACTCGGAAAAAATGCTAAAATGTACAAAAATTTAAATCAAAAACTTTTCTTAAAAAAAGCCTGAATGAAGTGATCTATTAACCTAAAAAAAAGCATTTATGTTGAAAAATGTTTTTTTGCACTATTTCTATGGAAATGATGACGTCAAAACATTGTTCAAAATATGTCCCACTATGCAGAATTGACAAAATTTGTCTAACAAACAATCTGTATGAGAAACAATATCGGTTGGACCCTACGGTGCAAGGAACGAACGGATACGACTGATTAGGAAGGCAGGATTTTCTCCAAATCATATTGTTATTGCTTGATGGCGTTTGATTTGAAGCAACAAGATTGGCGACAGGTACCTCATTACTTGACAAATATGAATCAGAAGACGAAATTTCCGTCACTTGGGTACTACAGTATGATGCATCTGATTTCGCATCCAAAATTGAAATATCAGACTACGATATTTCATTCTCATTATTGACTGACTGAACGTGTTCGTTTGTCTTCACCAACTAAATTACATAATCTAAGTGAACGTTTCATTTTAATTGATGTTATATTCTGAGCAAAATAATGGCGAGTTTAGCTTTCGTATTCTGCAGATTACTGCAAATGAATTTGCATAATATACGGAACGAAGTGACAAAAAAAGCAAACTAGGTCTTTAACTTCGCTCTTCTAAAATTTCCTCTTTCAACAGCCCCTAAAAACTTGTTTTCGTGCAGATATTCTAATTTTTGTCATGAATTTTTAATCTTATGTTTCAACTTGTCAAATATATGCCAAGCCACTCATGATCTAAAATTGCTGGTAAAATGCAAGATAGAGACTGTTCAATTATCATTAAGACGCTTTTGCCAAATTTAATCCTAGCAAATGACGTCATAGCCATGTTTTGCATGGGATGCAACGCTTTGTTTTCCCCCATCCCCTTTTTTGAGGCATCATAGTCAAGGGCGTCGGCAGAAAAATTTTCAGGGGGGCCAATAAGAACAGAGCCAGTATTTACTACTACAAATAGAAGAATTTTTGAAATTTGGGAGCTTTAAGAGTGTGTGAAAATTCAGGGAGGGGGCATTACCCCCCTTGCAGACGCCTATGATCATAGTATGAAATTTGGAGACCCTTACTCTGTTTGATTTTGCCTGCTGCCAGTGCCCCAACTAAAAGGTTGTTTCTAGGGGGGCAAAGTTTGTTTCTGGGGGGAGGGGGGGCCAAAATTTTCGGATTGGTCTACTATTCTTCGAGTTCTCTGTTGATGTCCAAAAAAAAAGGTCATCTCGCCAAATTGCTCTACTTATTTTGGTTTTCAAAAAAAAAGCCACCATCTTCAAACTGCCGCAAGGGAAAGGGGAGTTTGGGTGGGCATGCTGGGCATTTTAGGTGGGCGGAATTTTTGTTTAGGGGGCGCCGCCCCCTTTTGCCCCCTCTAGTTGCGGCCCTGCCTGCTTTAGCTTGAATTGCTTTAACTGCACGGTGGGACATTTTTTAACCACCAACAAATTCGCTTCTACTAGCATTTTTCCTTCTTTAAAGGTAGCGGTGTTACCTGTTATAACTGTAGGTCACTATTGAAACGAAACAGAAGCAATTTCCTAAATAATTGACAAATCGTCGATCTCCCAAATATTGCTTAATTCTTGAAACCCAATTCCACTCTAAGTCTAGGTTTAACTTTGATTTATGAGAAATTCCTTACAGTTTGAAACTTCACAGCAGGTTAAAACAATACGTCAATGTTATTACAACATGCCTAGCGAAACGGGATGTTTCCAGTGCAGCTGAGCGTTTAAGCAGAAGACTTTTGTTAGTGGGTTGAAAAGTGTCCCGTAAGCACATTCGCTCAAAAAATTGGTGGGTTAAAATATGTCCCTCGGTACCTGAAAGAGTTAAAGCATTGACTGATCAAGAGAAAAGATAAGACGATGTGTGCAAAATTGTTTTGAGCTCATTTAGGCAAAAGGCAAATGCAAAAATCGCTACTATTACATGTATCACAACAAAATTGTAATACAAATAACTAAAAAACTAGACGTCACAGAAAAATACTAATAACATTTCTGAAATCAGCGCCCCAAAATTAGCCAAGAACAGTTGAAGAACCTTGAGAAGCATGAAAAAAATTTTTTTGTTGCCCAGTGTTATGTAACAAAGCCCTGAAAAAAATTTGACTTCATTGACTTTAGCGGGCCGATTAGATCGCGAACGTACGGGAGTGTCGTTAATTTGTTTGAAACAACACTGACGGTTTATACGCTGGTAAGGCGATACGCCAGGCGTACCAAATTTCGGTTTAAAATCAACTAAAGACAAACTTTTGCGCTCACGATTTTACGCACAGTGCAGATCGGGAATAGGCGGACGGCGTCTGCGCGACTTTTTCTTGCACCAGTGAACTCAGTTTAGACCGTCACAATTTGAACAACGTCGCAGGACTCGCTGCTCTGATAGACAACAAGAACACTGTAACAAATCAACTCAGCTATACGGAGTAATATGCAAATACAGAAATTCATCGAAAAAGATTTCCTCAAAATAAATTAGCGTACTATTTACTGAAAAAAATATTTGACATTGTGCAGTTTGAAGTTGCAAGATTACTTCAAACCAGCCGATCCCCGTTCCCAACCCCAGCTAAAAATAAAATTAAAGGATCAACCTAACATCGTCGCTACGCTTTTGGTACACTAAAAAAGTTTTTGAGCGATATTGTATTGATTCCGCCGTTTTTCAGGCAAACGTGTTCTCCAAGACTGTCAGTCTAAATGTAGGCCTACATAAATAGGGTGGAGTGAAAAAGAACTTTTTTCGAAATCGAAAAAAGTGTAGTTCTTAAATCCTGACAAATACTCTAAAAATCCGAAAAAAATTGGTTTGGGGCTGTTGCCACTTTAGGGGGGCTAGCAACACCCCCAAATCTGTTTTAGGGGGGCCAATTTACCCCAAAAGGCCATAACTTGAGAACCGCTTATCGTAGAGACTTCATTTATAGCTCAAAATTTGCGTAATTGCCATGTTTATATCAGCTCTAAGAGAAAGTTTTAGTCTGTTTTGATCGCAGAAAAACTTATGACCAAAAATGTGGTTTTTCTGCCATTTTATCGAAAAATTATGTCAATAAGCTTGTGTTTATGCACTTATCTGCCCATATAGAATCTAGATTACAGGCATTATTACAAATAGGTTGAAGCTGGTTTGATAGCCACTGGTTTCCTTAGCAAAACCAAATCTGTGAGAAAAGAAAAACAGAAATCAGTTGAAACATTTTGCGCCCTAGCATAAAATCGTCTATTGTATAAATTCTAACATGACTTTTACTTTTACTGTATTTATTTTACAGAATTTAGCTAAAATATTTTCAGTTAAGCCATCACGTTGTAGTATATAATTGACTTGAATTCTAAAGAATGCGAAGAAGAAGTTCAAATACAGTGAAGACATTACATAGTGGCCATACATTTACAAGTCGCGACAGCTTTCCTCCAGGTGTGTTGCCTACAAAACGACAAGTGATAGAGCGAATTCTTCATTTAAAAAATTTTCGGACTGAGACCGTAGCAAATGACATAGCTGAAGAAATTCATGACAGATGGATTTGGTGCAATGTGTATCCGGTTCATAAGTACACAATATCAAAAAAAGTTCAGAACTTAGTCGCTTCATTTAGTTCACTTGACCGTTGGACAAAATCAAGACGAGGAAATACGTTATTGCAAAGAGAATCCGAATTTATGCAGACAATTGATAGTTTGTTTGATGTCTTTTGTGTTGATGATCAACAGAGAAAAAAATCTGGAGAAACAGCATGGCTTACGAATGGCAGAAGCAGATTATGCGTTTTACCAAGATCAAAAAAGTGAACGAGTTGGCAAATGTATGGATACTGTTGTTCCTTTATCTTCTTCTGACAAGATGTTTTTAAGGCGCCACCCTCAATCAACAGAACCGACGTGTTCTTCTACTGAAACTGCCGCCCCTTCCACGTCAGCTTGTGGTTATGTCTCAGATTGCAGCTCAGTGCAAACAGAGCATTCACAGTCTTCTACTACTTCCGAATTCGTTCCGGATGCAGAGTCATTTAGTCAAAATCGAATGAAGTGGAGCAACCTTGCTAGAATGAGCGAACGATTTCAAGTATCAGACAGAGCTGCTGCTGCGATTGCCAATAGTGTAATGCAGGATTTGGGTTTCATAACGGAAAACGACAAGACCTACGTTATTGATCGCAGCAAGCTTCGACGAGAACGATGTCGGACTGAAATCAGGGAGAAGGAGCAAGAAAATTTCAAGCTAGTGAATGCCATTTACTTTGATGGCAGAAAGGATGCCACGCAAGTCACCATCCAGGGACCAAATGACAAGTATTACAAATCGGTACAACTTGAAGATCATTATACACTGATTGGAGAACCTGGCGAATACTATCTGACACACTTTTCCACCGAGGATGGCAAAGGAAAAACGATTGCACAGAAGATTTTCAACAACATTGTTGACACGGAATTACATAATAAGCTTGCCATAGTTGGCACAGATGGCACTGCATCGATGACTGGCAAATATAATGGCTGCATTCGAAGTTTGGAAGAGCTGCTCAACAAACCACTGCAATGGGTGGTGTGTTTGTTACATACCAATGAACTTCCATTGCGGCATGTTTTTACCATGCTTGATGGTACCACTAAGAGCCCCGACTCGTTTTCAGGTCCAATTGGAAAATCGCTAAATGGAGAAGTTTCAAGCTGGCCTGTTGCTGCTCATTTTAAATCAATCCCAAATCCACATTTTGTAAAGTTGCCTGTATCTGTCATAGAAGATTTGAGTGCTGACCAGCATTATGCGTATAAGATATGTTCTGCTGTAATCGAAGGAGTTGTTGACAGCGACTTGCAATATTTGAAAGTTGGTCCCATAGTTCATTCGCGATGGCTTACCCTCGGTTGTCGCATTCTTAGGTATTACATTTCCATGGATAATCCCTCCTCTAACTTAGAAATCTTAGCACAGTTTTGTCTTCAAGTCTACTTCCCAAGTTGGTTTGAAATCAAGTCAAATAGTCAACTAACTCGTGGTTCTAAAAATTTGTTCAATTTAGTCCAAAGAATTCTTAATGTTCCAAATGAAATCGTTAGGGAAACTGCATTAAAAGTGGTGCAACGAAACGGATTTTTTGCTCACCAGGAAAATATTTTGGTTGGAATGTTAGGAGATGATGATGAGAAAATTAGAATGCTAGGAGTGAACAAAGTTCTTTCAATTCGTCGAGAATTAACATCAGCTGATTCGTCGAATCTCCTTGCTATGAGTGTTAATGAAGAGCATTCTTCAGAATTAACCTGTGATACATCCTCAGCTCTGTCGGTACGCCCATTTAATGTGCCAGTAATCAATCTAACCGCCACTTCGTTTGACAAGATGGTGGACTTGACTTCCTGGCAACATCAGCCTCCTGCAATTGAACACTTAACGGATACAGAAATTGAACAATGCCGAGCAAGGCCATTGAAGCTTGACCATCCATGTCATAATCAGTCTGTGGAACGCCATGTAAAGTTGGTAACAGAAACATCAGCTCAAGTTGAAGGCTTTGCAAGAAGAGATGGGATGATTCGGCAGAAGATTAAATCTCGTAAACTTCTAAAAACATTCAATACTAAAATGCAGTTTTGACATTTTTTATTTTGTGTAGGTAGCGGATAATCGAAAACTTAAGCGGGCTTACTTATGTTTAATGTTTGTGGGCGGCTGGGCGGCAATGGAATGGTGTAAACTAGAGAAGGTATACAGTACAGACAAACTTGCGTGGTATCTTTTCGGACTAGTGTTTTTTTTTATTAATAGAACCCTTGTGTGTGGATTATAAAATTTTAAATTGCAATGAATCTTGCTTTATAATGGGAAAATTCTTTATCACTATGCCTCTGGGTTTACATTTTAGATTCAATTGATATTGTATACCTACATGGGTAAACGTCATTATATTATTGAATATTGCGTAAAGTTTATGTTGTTAAATGTAAGTGGTTGTAATTAGATAAACGTTATTTGAAATGCATTTCGGTACACCAAACTGCTTCTGTTTGTAAAACTTATTACATCTTGCTTCATAAGAAATGCAGACAAAATGCTTGGGTGAAGAGTTTCTCTGCTGGTTAAATAGCTATTTTATATTCCACATTTCTCTTAAGTTTAGTCTACAGCATGTTGTAAAATATACATCAGCGTTAACTGGTATCTGTCCTATTTCAATCTCATTTGTAATAATGGCGGTAATCTAGATTCTATGTGGGCAGATAAGTGCATAAACACAAGCTTATTAACATGATTTTTCAACAAAATGGCAGAAAAAACACATTTTTGGTCATAACTTTTTCTGTGATTAAAATAGACTAAAACTTTCTCTTAGAGCTGATACAAACATGGCAATTACGCAAATTTTGAGCTATAGATGAAGTCTCTACGATAAGCGGTTCTCAAGTTATGGCCTTTTGGGGTAAATTGGTCCCCCTAAAACAGATTTGGGGGTGTTGCTAGCCCCCCTAAAGTGGCAACAGCCCAAAAACATTTTTTGGGGGGTTTTTAGGGTATTTGTCAGGATTTAAGAACTACACTTTTTTCAAATTTTTTTTTCACTCCACCCTACTACATAAAACGATTTTAGTCCAATTATGTCTGATATCTTTTTTAGTGTCAACGCAAAAAAAAAAGAAAAACAGGCAAAATGCATGCAATCAAACGACATGCTTACGATTATACGCATAAACACGCGTGATCGGTGAAACGGATCCAATACAGTATAATAAAAAATCAATTTCGACGTTAGTGATTCTACTTTTTGGAGAATGATGAGTTTTGAAACAAAATGGAGTGCGCTTTTTGGTGCAAAATCGCGCTGCTTTCTGCCTCGTTCGCGTTTTCCCGCAAAAGCAGTACAATATGCTGAAGAGACATTATCATTCCAAGACAGCGCGATACAGGCTACGCAAGAATCAAACATTTTCAATAAATATAAAAACTAACAATAAAAGCATTCCGACTCTCCGGGTTTTGTTTCTACCGTGTGTTGCAAAAGGCAACGTGGCTAAATTCTTGATTCAATAAAATCAAGTTTTTATGAGCGATTGCTATGTTAATGTGATGTAATGGACAACTTTTTCAATCATCTTTCTCTTTCATTATACTCGCTGTAATACGCCGAAGCGTGTAGCGAGTTGGCGGGGCCCATCTCCGCGTCATTGCGCCCGGGCAACACAGCTCTATTCGAAGAAATATCGCAACGGTGGCGAGCCGTTGGCAACACTGTGTCCGATTTGACCGGCCCGAGATTTGAACCTCAGACCTCCCGCTCCAGAGATGAACGCGTTACCGCTCGACCAACTAGCCGGTCCTTTTTCAATCATAATCACCAAAATTGATTTTTGATAGTGACTTATTTCACATAGAGAAGAGGGCTAAATGCTAAATGTTTTAACATAGAGAAGCAAATGACCTAGGAAAAAAAATTTCAAAAACTGCAAAAGTTTTGACGTTGCTTGTTTTCAACTCAGGGTAGAATTACACTCGAGTTGAGCGTTTCTAAATTAGTTTTGACATTTTATCTTTTTTAAATACTGTAATTTTTGTGAAAATGTGCATTTGTAAAAAGGGGGGACTGGTCTCCCTAATTTTCCCAGGCTGGACCTGTGATTGGAAGACTTCTTCGTGAGCAAAGGTGAGTTACGACTGAATTTCTTATACCGAGTCACACAAACATAAATAAGTTTATTTAATGCAAGTTGAGTTGTCACAGTGAAAAATTATTGCTTTTAAACATCACAAAAAGTGAGGCATAGGATTACTTCACACTAAAAAAAGGGCGTACCGCATTGAATTAAACAAAAAATCAAAAATGCTACCAAGACGCCCAAGACTATATTTAACCAAGCATCAGATTTTCTCGCTCTAAGAGTTGCACAGTTGGACTTCGAAATACAGTTTTGACTTTCGCTTTCAGAAGACAATACAGCATCACTAAGAGTCTTAAATAAAATAGGAAAGTTGCATTCTAATGCGCCCCCTGAACCTTTTTCTTGTATTTCCTCACACTTGATTTCTTTTTTTTCATCAAGAGGACATTCTTCTTCACGTTCTGGGCAATCGGGAAGAACGCAATCGTCATTAAAACTAGCTTTTTTTCGCTTCGGTGGTGATGAACAATCTCTGTCTTCAGCCGTCTCACCTCTCTCTTTAAATGCAGGGAAGTTGCAGGAGGGGCCCTCAGCCGATGAACGATCGGAATATATCTCCCCATTACACTCTTCCTCGGTGTCCTCCGGTATGCAGCTTTCGCTAGGTTTAGATGGAGACTTGCAAATTTCTGGTTCCAAGCAATCTTGCTTTTTATAGCAAGCATCACGTATAATTGCACAGTCCTCTGATTCTGTATCTTCGTTCTTACAATCTTCTTTCTTGCTTACAGATTTCTTTGGGCGCGAGGCTTGCTTTTCACGCCGCTTTGGCTTACAATCTTCTTTTTCTATACAAGTCAAGAGTTGATAAAAATCATTACTGATAATCAAATAAATCGGACTTTTTCTGAATTAAGTCGGATTTTTTATTTAAATCAGATTTTTTTTGCTTAAAGAGATACTGATCGAAATCGGTTTTATTGAAAAATGAAAACTACTTAGGTAATAAAGAGGAGTCCTAAACCTTTTCCAAAATTTTCCTTAATTGCGAAAATACAATTTAATCCGTTTGATTGTGCACCATTGGCAACCCTGCATTTCGCGATTTTGTGACATCACAAAATGCATGATTTTTCCGAAGTTCTTGCAGACTAGGAAACGAAATTACAAACTGGTAGCAATGAGTAGCGTAACCAAATCTGAAAACTTGGCTACTGTTACTGGTACCTGTAGACCTAGGCTATCAATACTGATCAACAGCATGATTGTTTTGGGCTTCAAATTTTATATATCATTCATCACCAAAACTGCCCTGACTTTGATGCAGTAGATTATTATATCACTGGTAGCCCTACATTGTTACTGATAAATTTGTTTAAACTAAAATCGCTGTTCTCGTCGAAACAAGGAACATCGCGTTCCTTAGTCTATAAGAAATTTTGCAAAATCATGCATTTTGTGATGTCACAAAATTGCGAAATGCAGGGCAGCCAATGGCAAGAAGTCAAAAGGATTAAATTGTATTTTCGCGAATAAGGAAAATTGGAGAAAAAGGTTTTGGTGAGGGCGGTCTACGACTTTTAGGCGCAGACGGGGGTATGGGGGCAGAGTCACCAGCCGCCGGAGGCTATGGGGGTTGGGGTGCTTCGCCCCCAGCCGTTGGGATATTTTATGGAGTTTTTTGGAAAAGAAATCCATTTTAATGTCATTGGATCACATGTCGCACGCGTTTAGAGCCATTTGAAATAACTAGATTTTTAAGATTTAAAAGCTAATCGAAAAAATTAAATTGTTCTATCCTCCTTCTACTTACAATTTCATTCCAAAATACGTTTAAAATTGGGTTAAATTTTGTAAGTGAATCGACCCAGGTAGAGGGAAGTAAAGTACAATGCCTCCTGCACTATTTCAGCAGTAAATATTACTAATCCACTCGAAGATTTTTCTTCCTTTGGTTTGTCACGAAAATAATCAGTTGTAGTACATGTACGGCCAGGGGGCCCAGGCCCCCTCAATTCAAATTTGATAAATTGTTCAATGAGCATTTCTTCTAACAAATTGTTTTGCAAAAGTATTTTGTCGCGTAAAAACTGGCGAAGTGGAGGTGAATTGTTATTGAAAAATGGTACAGTAGATGGTTACGCCTACGTAATGATGGAACCATGTTATTTCCGGGCCGGATTCGTATTGCGCGGGGCCCCTGGCAATTTCGAGATTTTAGCAACATTTTTCTGCCTAATATAGGTAAAAATCAAAAAAAATCTTACCATCTGAGCGAGGGGCTCTTGGCACTGCGCCATATGGTAAATCTGGCCTTGGTAATTGCATCACGTTTATGAAAAGGTTAGATGATGGTCTGAGGTTGCAACTTTTAGGACATAACCCCTCGATTTTAACAGAGTTATACATCTAAATTGATTGTTAAAAATTGAATTGGGGGGCAGGCACCCTGGCCGTCAATTTAATTGTTAATTACTGTTGTACGCAAAAATGCCAAAAGAAACCGAAGCTAAAGAAGTAACAGGCTTTTTTGCCATATTTTTATCAATGGTGGCATTTTAATTTGAGGGGCGGTTTCCACTGGCTACGCCTATGCAAGTCGTCGCAAAACCGACGCCTTTACCCTCTCGGCCACGAAGCCGACAAGCCAATACCAGGTAATACCTAACAAACGAAAAAGTCTGATTTCTAGAGAAAAAGTATTCAATAAACAGTTATGGCATTAAAATCAGGTTTGAGTAATAAAAAATGAGAAACTCATACACGCATTTTGTTGTTAGCGTTTCCAAGGGGAAATTTAAGGTTTAGAGTATGGTCAAAGTAGGAATTAGATAATATTGTGCTGTGAAAAATCTACAAGCAAATACCTTTCACACAAGGATTACATTCGGTCATGTCCACAATTGTCTGATCAACATCATAATTATGCTGCTCAAGAAGACATTCAACTCTGTCACGATCCTAAAAAATAATGTAATTAGTAAAATCTTTAAAACCATTGTGAATTTTATTACTTGATTTTTGGGATAACTGCAGTAAGGAAATCTACAGTAGAGATATTTATGGCGAAAAGAATAGTAGTGCAATTCTTCCCATAATGCATATCTCCAATTTTTCTTGCCAAAAATATCCTACAAACCCTTAATACAAAAATATAATCTAGTTATAAAAGCAAATTTTTAGGAGACAGCCAATGAATCGACTTAACAGTCTTGGGTCAAAACTCAACATTGTATAGTATATGTCCTGTAGCGCAGCCAAAAGAAGGGCGGAGGGCTACATAGTAGGGTGTTTCATTTTTTCACCATTTTTGAAATTGAAAATGCTTGGGGTCGTATCTGATAGAGTTTTTGACGCTGATTTTGAATATGTAATTTTTATTTTGCTATGACGTCATTTTGAGGTTGCAGCACGCGTTCAAAACTCTGGCAGAGCACGATTTCGGGAATTTTCCGTATCTCGGTAACGGTACGAGATAGCGCATCGGGATTGGTGTCAAAATACGCAGAAGGATCGATTTCCTATACCCTCTCAATACAACATTTAAGTGTATCTTGAAAGGAAAAAAAGTTATTCGCAAATAACACATTTATCATGCAATTTTGATTTTAAACACGCAAAGGCATTATGGTATTCGCAGTAATCACACGCAAAACGTAGTTTATAAGTTCACACAAGGAAAGAAAAGTCAATTAGCCTTGTCTAACTCCATATTACACAAAAATGCGCGCAAGCGCATGTCAGTTTTATTCATTTGTGATGGTTCATCTCCAATTTTGTCATTCACTATATTCTTTAGCCTCCCAATTCTGCGTTCGTTTGATCTGTTGTTGTTGTGGATAGATTTCCAAAACTGTGGAGGAATTCGGCTATACGAAATACATCTTGAGTGGTGAAGAAATGTTTTAGTCGAGTAGTTCTGTCCATCAAGTGTGATTTGATGTCAACGGTATCAGGAAGCATGCAAACTTTGACGGCCTCCACGCTATAAAGAGGAGTTTCTCCGTACACACTTAAAGCAACATTTTTTGGGCTTAGCCAGCATGTAGCGTGTTTTAAGTATTTCAGTGCTACATCCGCTATTTCTAGGGTCAATGTCTCGATATGCCGAAAGGATAGCTCTTTGGAATAGCGTGAGAAAAGGCCCTTCTGATGCTGTTGGCTTTATGGATAAGCATAAAAGATGGCACGTAAACGCATATAATATACGAGGAAATTTTGAACAATTTTTTTTTGGTCAACTCCAAAATGACCTAATCCAAAAATTAACAACCTTAGATAGCCACTAGCTGTTGTGATCCATCTGGAATGTGAAATTTCTTCTTGGCTGTACTCCAAAAGATATTTCAAATGATCTGGCACATCCATAACCAAATAAGAAGCCAATACTAGCAAACACAAGTAATCATTTCTGAAACTGCCATCGTGAAAACCTTTGGCTTTTTGTTCCGAAAATCACTCCACCTTTGCTTTTAGCTGCAGAGAAGCAATATTGGTAATCGGTACTGGAATACTCTTGACGAGGAAGAATGTTGTTAATGTCGGGTTTGTTGATGCTTTTAATGCTGTTAAGCAACGCACCGTCTTGCATTGCTCCTGGACCTTTTGTTTTTCCTTCGATAGTTGATGTAACATGCGAAAAATAAATTTCGTTAACATGAAACATGCACTCCAGCACATGGATATCGTGACCAACGTTTTCATTGAAAAGATCAACTAGCCTCTCATTCACTCCGGACTTTTTACCACTATTAAGGGATGTTGTGTCAGCCACTATCGAAAAAACATTGTTTATATATGGACCGCAAACTTCGTTTACAATGGCGTTAAAAACTGTTTGGGCAATGACTGCTACACTTGCAGGAAACGATTTCACGGCCATAATTCGCTCAGAGAAGTGTTGATCGGGGTCATAATATTGTCCAATAAAAACATATCTATCAATTTTGTTAATGATTTTGCCATCATAGCAGGGTTATAGAGCATCTGCTTTGTTCAAGTCAGCTTTGCATCTCCGCAATGCTTTCAAACGACATTGTTCTCGTTTGCAAAAAATTGTTGATGGTGAAGGAGTAATGTTTTCTGAACCCACAACTGAGAGAAGCTGATCCGATTGCTGACGAATAGAGGTTAAACGTCGATCAGCCAAAATGCAACTTTCTTCAGTAACTGAAAAAGTTCGAGCTTTAGTATAATTTTTACCCCCAGTGGAAATCGTTTTGCAATCGGTATACTCTGGATCATGAGATGATTTCGAGCTGTCTTCGCTGATGTCTCAGACAGGCGAAAGATTAGATGAGTTACTTCTAAGTCTTTTCAACAAAACTAATTGGTCTTCTTCTCTGCTTGTACATGGCTGATCGAAGTAATCTATATCAGTTTGTATCCGTTTCAGTTTCGCTTGAACTTGAAATCAATAGAGTAAGCATTGAAAGCAGTTAGTACAGAAGATGAAAGCTTCTGTACTAACTGCTTTCAATGCTTACTCTATTGATTGTTACTGCGTGTGATTACTGCGAATGCCATATTGCCTTTGTGTGTTTAAAATCAAAATTGCATGATAAATGTGTTACTTGCGAATAACTTTTTTTCCTTTCAAGATACACTTAAATGTTGTATTGAGAGGGTATAGGAAATCGATCCTTCTGCGCATTTTGACACCAATCCCGACGCGCTATCTCGTACTGTTACCGAGATACGGAAAATTCCCGAAATCGTGCTCTGCCAGAGTTTCGAACGCGTGCTGCAACCTCAAAATGACGTCATAGCGAAATAAAAATTACATATTCGAAATCAGCGTCAAAAACTCTATCAGATACGACCCCAAGCATTTTCAATTTCAAAAATGGTGAAAAAATGAAACACCCTACTATATAGCCCCCCCATTGGCCTGTCGACCAAAATGTACACTACGAAAAGCTTGTTTTTAAGGTTCTTGAATTAGTCTTTGCGGTGATAGGACCTCTAATTTAGTATTAGGCCATTTTTGAAAGATTTCTTTGGGGAATAGGCTTATATTTGTCAAATATAAAACTTACAAATCAGTAAAAGCTTAATGAAAAATTGGCCAAAAACAATAAAATTGATCGTTTGTTGAAAACTGCTTAGCGTAGGCTTCATCAGACAAACAGAGGTTTTATTGCTAACTACCAAAATAATAATAATAAAAACCTATACAAATTCCATGCTGCATAATTAGAAAATAAGACAATGAAAAACAAAACGCGATATTTAATTGTGAATTAATAATAAGCTATAGACAGTATACAGAGTCTTATAGGCACAATCAAACCTATCATTCGGTAAAAATTTAAATAATAGCTTTAGTTTCATTGGGTAAAGATTTCTCAGTTAAGGTTTACTTATTTTGTTAGCTAGGCTATCGTTCTTCTGCGATATGTACTCGTATGGTAAGATTTGTACTTTAGTCGGTAAAGATTTGATTTGTAGCAATAGTTTCATTCGGTAGATTTAATTAATAGCTCTAGTTTTATTGGGTAAGGATTTTTCAGCTAAGATTTACCTACTTTGACTAAAATTGACTGAATGATGGGTAAAGATTTATGTATTATAAACGTAATCGGTAAAGATTTATTCATTGATTGATAAATTGGTAAAGATGTTTGTTTCGAAGATTTTGATCATTGGTGATATATGTCCTTTTGGCCTTGCTAGCCTTACTGATGAGCCCTGAGTTTGGGCGAGACACTAAGGCATGCTATTGGAAATTATTTTGCATTAAACTATTAGACTTACCTCTTGTAATATTGTGATTACTTTATATTTTTGGGAAAAAAAAATTGTGTCATGATCTGGTTAATTTGCGATTCTTTGCCTTTCTACGCTCATGTTCATACCTGTAGTCCTAGCTCTACTGACGAGGAATAAAAGACAAATGTCGATTCCGAAACAATATGTCTTAGGCTGTTAGTCAAAGGTTTGATTGAGCCTATAAGACTCTGTATACACTCTATAGCTTATTATTAATTTTCTCAGTACATTGTTCTTAATTAATTGTGAATTGCTTGATATTGGTTAACAATGGAGCTGTGAAGTGACCGTAAAGGTCTTCGAGTCAAACAGCTCCTAAATTATACATCGAATTAAATATTTTGAATCAGAAATCAATTAATCTATTTTTATAGCAGTATGAGAAAAGGCATTACAAGTTTAATTTCGTATTCTTGAATAAAACAGTTTTAATAATTTTAATAGAATTTATTTATCGTTTGTAGTTCAATTTCTTTTTCAATGTTGTTCCAAATTTTTGCACCTGTATATCTAAATGATTTTTGAAGCCCGACCAATCTAAATTTGGTAATTTAGTATGTGTGATTTGATAACTTTTGGTTGAATAACATTCAATATTTGAAGGAATTACAAGTTGATCGTCGAATGCTGAAAGAAGTTTTGAATTATCGCATTTATGCATCAAAGCTGGAATCTGTGATTTAAATAAATCGTGGATTTTTTGGATATTAAGATTTTAGTATGAGGTAACATGGTCATATTTTCTACTTCCAACTATGGCTCTTACAGCGTTATTTTGCAGTATTTGTAGCTGCTTTTTTTGCATCATGCGGAAACCCGAATTGCCAATTCATAACGTGAATGAAGTTGGATTAATGCGAAATATAATGTAACCATCGACTATGCAGGCAGAAACCTTACTTTCCATAATATAGCCGTTGCTATCACAATTTGTTTTGTAACCTTTTCAATATATGGTTTAAAATTTAGATGTTGATCTGAAACAATTCCTCAATATGCTATCTTATCACTGGAATCATTAAAGAGGTGTGGGAAAGGGGAGCTATCAGTATTTCCTAATTACCTATCACTTCCCATATCTCGCTCCATTAGCCCCCAATTATCATTCATAAACGAATTGGTTTGATACTTGTGAGTTTTCCTAATTATACAGACTTTGATTATTTACCGGTTTACAATTTTTCATGGCTGAAATTCCAATCAAAGATAAATGAGTAATCAATGAGAATACAAGCTGAAGTTTAGGTTGGTTAAGAAGTAGGCTAAAACCTATGTAAAAACAAAGGAACATGTCTTTGTAATATTCACTTTGACTTGGGCATTTCATGATGACGATTAAAAAAAAAAAACATTACGTAAAAAATTTGAATAGTCTATAACGTCATTTTTTGCTCAAAACAAACCGTGACGTTACTATGATGACGACATCAGCTCAAAACAAATCTTTAAAAAAACTCCGTTAATTAATTCACATGTCAAAATTTTAGTATTCCTATAATTTCTGGTTTAAGAATTACATAGGGGGCACTTTTTAAACCCCGGAGCAACATGCGCTGCTGATATAGCGGGTGCAAAACAGTAAAAGTAAGACTAAGCAATATGATAAATCTCTTACCATGCACTCCGTGACTTTTATTATGTGCTCCACCATTCGACAAACTTCAGTGCGCGAAGGTTTCCGCTTTCGTCTATTTTCTGTACGAGTTTTTTTCAGATCCTACATACAAAAGCATGTGATTATTGATGGGGGGGAGGGGGCAGAAAATCGAACCCCGAGCCAGATGACAATTTTCTGGATACGATTCATACAAGGCGGAACAATCAGCGTTTTCACAAAACCAGTCAAATATTTTAGGATTAATATATTAAAAATTAATAAAATAATGCTAAATTATACTGCGGTCTCAAAACATCATTGTCAAAATATTATTTAAACCGACTAATTATATTTGAATAAGATGCTGACAATGGCTCTTTGAGAACAAAATTAATTCTAGCATTAGTTTTTAAAGGGGTGAAGCATCCAGCTGGGAATATGTGCAAAAAATAAAGAATAATCTGAAGCATATCTTCACCAAGTTTCGCCAGTTTACGTCTTAGCGTTTCTGAGATATTTGATTTCAAAGTAAGGAGATCTCCCCAACAGTGTTGCCAGTTAAAATTTCATTTTTCTTAAAATAATATTTATTGTAATCTTTCACTTTGGTTTGAAAGCTGCTGAATGCCAGACATATGCATGAATTACTGTTACAGCAGAAAACTCCCAATATTTAAATGGTATATCCCAATTCCTAGAAACTTGGATTTCAACTGGCAACACTGTCGGGGAGATCTCCCAAATTTGCAATGAAATATCTCAGAAACGATAAATCGTAGAAAGCTGAAATTTAGCAAAGAAGGGTTTTAGATGTTTCTTTAATTTTTGCCCATAATCCCAGCTGGATGCCTCACCCCCTTTAATATATTGATTTTAAAATATTTGACTAGATTTGGTGAAAACGCCTATGCACATACAAAACTATTATTCATTTAAGGGTCGGATTGAATTTGACTCCCCTGAAAAGCTTTAGTGATTATGAATTTTTAAAGGAGTTAAATTTCCTACTTAGAATCAAAACTTCTCAAATGTGCTTAATTTTTCAAATCAATTTTTCAATTCTATACGAAGCTGGTTTCGTCCAGAAGGGGAACTCTCTGTTTACAGTGCGTTGAATACAGGCTCTTTATTTAGTAGACCAGAAACAGACGCGAGGAGAAAAAAGAAAACAGCATTGAAGAAAAAAAAAAGTTTGCTCTTGTTGCAAAGGTTTTTTGCGGTCACCCATATGTGACTAATTTGAATGAACATATTCGGAGAACGAGTGAACCGTGAATAAAAAAGTCACGCTGATTGGACGAATCAGCATATTCCACAACAAAGGAACCTTGAAAAAAAAAATGCACAACTGTCACTTTCCAGCCTACTAATAAAGAGCCTATACTTTGAAATACTTAGAATAAGCACTTTATGAAAGCAGTACTGGCCACCAATAATATTTTATTGGAAGTTGTAGTAAACACCTGGCAAATTCGAAATTTGACAATAACAATATGAAAATAGCTGTACAAATTTGCGACATTAACCAAATCAAATCTTTCACTATACTCGCTGTATTACGCCAAAGCGTGTAAAGAGTTGGCGGAGCCCATCTCCGTGTCATTGCTTCTGAGCAACACAGCTCCTTCCGAAAAAATGTCACAGTGGTGGCGAGCCGTTGCCAACAATGTGTTCGATTTGGCCGGCCTGAGATTTGAACCACAGACCTCCCGCTCAAAAACTGAATGCGTTACCACTCGACCAACAGCCAAAATTTTACTTACAATGCAGCACAGTTAACTTGAAACCAATATTAAACTTTTGTACGGATTGCACGGCAGTTTCATTTAATTTGATTAAAAGCAGCAAAGCCTCGTTCAAAACAGTAATTTTTTAAGCGGTTCTGGCACAGCTGCATCCATCATCAGTACTTGTATTAAATGATGGTAGCCCTATAAATGATTTAAAAATAATGGCGATTCGATTTGAAAAACATTTTATTTTTTACTGACGATACACGCAACTGAGCCAAAAACGTTTCAAAGTTTTACTGTTTTAAATAAAGCTTCGCTGTTTTTAATCAAATTTATACTTATAACGCAATCGCCGAGTTTGTCATTTGTGCTTTTCCACCGCTATATTTCACTTTGGATATTTAGATATGTTCTTCAAAAATAGAGACGGAGTCAAGCTCTTAGCAGCGTTAGCAAAGCGATTGTTTTCATAAAAAAGATAATTTTCTCACTTTCAGCCAAATTTTTGCCGGTTTACTCGAGTCATCTCCTAACTTTCGAACACTTGCGTAATGATCTCCATTGTAGTAGGCAATGTGGAGTTCAGATGCGTGACAGCATCCACCTTCAATCTATAAAATACAATATATAGTACAAGCAATGTCTTGATATTCCATAAGCAAACTACAGAATTATTACCTGAGCGCAGTTTGCCAAATTTGACTCCACTCAAATTTTTTGGTAAATTAGTGTATTTGACAACCTAAATTTGGGAATCTTTTGACTAATCAAATTTTGGAATCTCTTGACTTTCACCTTCGTCTTAGCCTCTTTTAAAATTTGATTTAAATATCCTAAACTTGGCTTTTGAAAAATTATTAACTGGTATATCTCTGTGGAAGGTGGAGTTAGTGGGATTTTTCTCAAGTAATTCTAATGTTAGTGGTTGGGGCTGCAACAGCTATTTAAGGCTATTAAGTTTTTATGATAGCTTTATGTGGAGAAATTTAACAGTGAGCTGACCTGATCGAGAAATATACATCACGTAAAAAGGAAAACTCAAGATGTTTGTGTACGTGCTAGTTTTTTTTTACATACTCTCATATACGGTGGTGCCAGATCAATTCGATGAAACACTCTAAATTAGATAGAGCTAAAAAAAATGAGAGTTTTCTAAAAGAAAAACCCAAGTATTTTTGATGCAAAAAATCTGAGACTGAGAATCAGGTCTTCATCCTCCCTGAAGTCAAATTATCCTCAAACAATGTTTTTTCCTGGAAAAACAATCACCAAACATGGGTTTCCAAACAGAAAAAACTAATTTAGGTACCAAAAAAAAACAAACTTGTTCCATAAAAAAAAGCTCAACAACAAAAATTAAATTGGGTTTAAAAAAATTGGGGGAAAAATTCTGCGTCTGGCAACCGTGGTCGTATGCCACCTTTCCAAGTTTCACTTATGGCTAAGCTTTGCGACGTTCATTAAAATTTTGTTCAATTGACTTCACAAAACTTAGCGGTAAATGGGACATGAAACGTGCTAATATCTAGTCATTCCAAGATAATGCAGAAATTAATTGAAATTTAACACAGCAATGCGTTTTAACGCCGTTTGGATCATTTTTAAAGCCATTTGAAAAAAATTAATTTCTTTAATTGAGAAGTAAGTTGAAGAATCGCCTAGCCCCTTTAGATCCACTTCACTCACAACTAAATCCGAACCACGTTTAACCGCTTGCATTTTGGGGTGAAATTTTGCAATTGACTTAGCTGAAAGGGAGCCTGAAACATCCTTAACCTCCTGCTTAAGCCACTGGGTGATTCATTTGTTTTTTGACATAAGTTGGAAGAAAAGTACTCAATAACGAACTTACTATCCACAATGGAGCGCAGAGTTGATGGATAATAACATTTACGCTGTATCGTCGGGCAAACGCAACAATAGCATCATTGCCAGCGTAAGTACCCGCTCTTTGAAGCTTGCAAACTGAAAACAAGAATAATTTGTTATCTAGGAGCATAAAAGCTTTTTTTAATGAACAAAACCAATCGTTTTTGTTGTAGCGTATATAATGCTTACTAATGCACGTTGTTTTCACTTTTTATCCTGCTGCAATTCGTTTGTGCGTATAAACTAGACATTCAGGGTCTGTCTAACCCAGAGTTGTAAGTCGGGCGGGGCTTTTCAGGTAGGGTTTGGGCTTAAGATTGACAAAACGTCGGACTTAATTCGGGCGTGATATTCGCACTTGCGTTGTGCAGTAACCTTTTGGGTGCTATTAAAGCGTAATTAAATAATTTTGCAGCACTAAACGACAACTTCATTGAAGCATCAATACGATTATTATTATACAAGTACTATAGTCATTATTGCGTCACAATTTATCAGCAGTAAGTAGTAGTATTTCAAGGGCACATGAGAAATAGCCGTAGACATTTTTCACACCTAGCTTGACATTCTAGCTTTTTCGAGCCTGATTTTGGCTTCAAATCGCTTTTCGGGTTCGGGTTTATTTTTTTGGGGCTCCGGCCAGTATTTGTCGGCCCGTTTACAACTCTAGTCTAACCACAACAACGCAGAGAACCTTTTTTTGGGTTCTGTTTGCAAGTCTTTCGTAAGACTAGGACACTACCACAAGAAGACTAACTGACCGAATGGGAAATAAGTGTTACGTGTCTTTCAACAGCCCAATGGGACATACAACGCCGCACTGTCCGCTTGGGAATCGAACCGGGAGTCAGCAACATTGAAACTCTTTATGTGACGCTTTACCAACTGAGCTATCGCAGCCACTTTGCTGCTGGCCATGAGAATGCTACATACATAGTGGTTAGTGGTGCAAGCTCTTGAGCAATTTGGCAGTTTACCCTGTTCAACGTTATTTGCATTTCTTCAAAGATAAATTTGCTGCTTGTTTAAAGCTGCCAGCCAGCCAAGATAAATATCATGCAGCATTTTATCCGAGGAACAACTGATGGATGCGCCTCTTGAGGTTCCTCCAGTTATCACCTAAGGTGAAGCAGTACCTAGTTTCGTTATGCTGTTGATTAATAATGCTACCAGCAATAACTTATTATAACATGCTCAAAAACCATGTGCAAAAAGAAGCAACTGTTCATGAAAATCATTTAAACAAATAACAAATTACGTGTGACAAACAAGTTATGTTCGTCCTGAGAGATTAAATTACCAGAAATATCAAGCCAGCAATTACTATACAACAGCTTTATACTGCTGATAGGTAAAGATGGCAACTTATGGTGAGTTAAAAGTTCAATTTGTTATGTTTCTTGTGTATGTTGTAATTATGTTTCATTTTGTTCATCTTGTGTATGTTCATTTTGTTATGTTTCTTTGTTATGTTATGTTTCTTGTGTATGTTAACATTGTATGTATGTTGTGAGCACACTTACCATACTCCTTGAATGGAGTGCAATCTTCTATAAATGGTTCAAAATCAGATTGGTGAGAATACATATACTTGGCAGCTTCTTGGCGGTAGCATAAGTGTTTGTTGCCATTCCCATCCATCTGGTCAGCAAGAGCTCGAAATAAACAGTTGCTACCAAAAACAAATTAAAAAATTGACAGTGTTACTTTCTCAAAATCCTCTTTGTATCATAGAACTGTTTAACAAAGCACAGTAATTTACAGCAATACAAAAACTACAGTTTGCGCTGAGTCTTCTATGAGTCCAAAATGAGGCCTACATGATAAAACACCTAGTCATCATGTAGGCAATTGCACGTTTTACCAAGATACTTGTATTAAGTATCATAAAAACACAACCACAATTCGCAGTGTGGTAATAAAGCGTACTCTGGTCACATAGGTACTTAAAGGAAGACAAAAAAACCTAGCTAAGTTTAACCTTTCAAAAAGGAAAAAGCAGGTTTAAATGTCAACTACAAAGGGTTTAGTTGAAAATTTAATTGCTCAAAATAGGAAAAAATCAAGACTGCTGCTATTTTAATTGCCACAAATAATAATTGGCCAGAAAAAAGCCAATAACAAAATAAATCAATACAACAAATTTTGACCTAATTTTTTCATTGTACTAATCGTAAAAATTCTACATGACATAAATTTTTGGTTGGACAAAGTACTTAACATGACTAACTTAATATCATTACAGAACAAAACATACCCATCGCCTCTAGTTTCACGAAGAGTCAACCCCATCTCACACAGCTGGCACTCAAATTCTTTTCGTGCCCTATCGCAAAGATCATCAGGAGTACACATTCCTTAAAAAAATAACACCGTGTTTCAAATTAGTCAAATATTTCTAGTCATATCTACTAAACTGGAAGACCATTTTTGCAACAAGTAGCCTACAACTTAAAAATGTCAGTTTTTTCTGGTGCATAGTGTACATATTCTTCAATGGGTATAACTTACTATTTGACAGCATACAGATTGATATAAATTTTTTTATAGTTTTCGATTTAAAAAGTAAAACGACGGATTCATACTTGGTTGAAAAATTTTACTCTAATGTCAATAAAAGAAATTCTTTAATCAACTAAACATATATTTTGGTATCATGCTTTGAGGCAATAACACCAAATAAAATTTTAAGATTTCCTAACAAAAGTTAAAAACAACTTAAGCAATTTTGATCATTTTGAAAATGTATAATGTTTTTGGTTTAACTTGCTGTTAAACACTTACTTTTTTTATAACCAGTAAGCGTTGAGTTGAGGCTGGCTGTTCTTGATTTTTGCCAATTTTTAGCCTCAATTGTTCTTAATTTCTTCTTAAATTTTGAGACCATTGATGTCAATTATGATGACCATGTTTGTGAAACTGTTTTATTTCCAATGCTCTGTCTGCTTGAGTTAACGCTTTTTATGCTGTTTTTGCATTATCATTAAATTGCGAAAGTGAAAAAACAAGCATTTTCATTTGAACAATAGCAAAAAAAATTGTTAGTTGCCTGCACAGTGCACGACAACACTCTAGAGTCTCAGAATTGTTGCAATTTTGCTAGTAAATGCCAAAAAATCACTCAAATTTTATCCCTTTGACAAAATTTGTACAAAACTTAGTTTATTTTTTGTTGCTGAGGCCGGCATTGTTCTTAATTTGGTTTGAAAATTTGAGCAAGAATGAATCTCCTGTTTTTATAAATTGTTCTAACAAAAAAAAGATATAAACCAAAAGCAAACCTTGATGTCTGGATTTTATCACATTAGGTCTCAAGCAAGCACAATATTTCCACAATGAAGTGAAACAAAAATGATTTATAATGGTGTTGGTTGATGTGAGGAATTTTAGACTAAGACACAGTTTGAAGAAATTACGACCTCTTTTACTATGACATAGTTTGAGAAAACTACAAATTAAACAAAATTGTTTATCAATTAGGTGGTACAAAACTTGGTACTGCTGACCTTCTTTCAAGCCAATCACAACTTGGATGTTTTCTGATCATAATTTAAATTAAATAGAATGTCTTTTTCTGTGCTTTCTATTTTGAAAATTCTGTTTGACAAGTGTCATAAATAAAGATGATGAATATTCTGATCAAATTTCTTTCAAACGACTGCTATAATACTTTAAGAATTTCTGTTGCCAATTGAATATTGACAGATGTCTACCATTGATTAGTTTTATTCAACAGCAAAAGATGAAAATTTGTCAAGCCTGTCCACTTGCAGCAGGAAAAATGTTGCAAGGTTGATTAGATCAATACTACCACTACACAATTTGTTAGTTTTAGTCCAATGCAAAGCAAAAGTTCTGAGTTGTACTTGAATTTAGAACTACAGTTTTATTGTTTTTTTTTCGTTTTTATGTGATTTTGACCATACAATGTTACACTGATAAAAATCAGTGAATTTGCTACGTAATAAATGCCAGGCTAACATTGCGACTAAGCAGTGGTCAAGTGAAGCATCTTCCACTGAAACGATAGTCTCTGAGTTTGATTCCAGGTCGAGTTAAACTAAAAACTACCATACAGTAGCTTCTCTACTTGATGTTCAGCAATAAAAAGATACAGGATGAAGTCTCCACTATGTAGGGTAAACAGATAGTAGCTTGATTTGAAAACTGCAAAGGCCCCTTTACTTTTTCTGGGCCAAAGCAACTACAGATTTGGTGAATAAATGTGTAATATTGCAGTTACAAGATTTACAGCAAAACAATGGTGGAACAATTTATGACTTGCACATGTTAATGATGCTAAGTTTAACAATTATTTAACAAAAGAAAGATAAAATTTACGGTCTACATTAAACTACCGCATTAAATATTAGGCTAATTCAGAACAAAAAACCTGGTCTAGTACCTTTCAGCCTCTGGTGTCATCTTCTTAGATTACTGTTTACAGGTTTATGTAAAATTATTAACTTAGTTTTACCCAATCGACTCACTTCAGATTTTTCTTGCTCGTTCTTGACCTTATTGGCTGGAAAATGTGCCAAAATGGCATGCATTGAGAACACCTTAGCTTCCTATTTGTAATACAGCATTAACTGCTGAGCCTACCTACTTTATCCTACCTAAATTCATTGCAGCAACAAATATCCTATTCTAGAACCAGAATGAATCAAGAGATAAGATATTTGCACAAAATAAGCAATCGATACTGGTACAGTATTTACTGCTAGGCTGACCTACCTGTACTTTAGTGCCAATCCTACTTACATTCATAGCAACTACAAACATCGTGGGCTAGAAACAGAATATATCAAGAGGTAGACTAGCCTACTTTTCTCATTCTACCCAAACTTATTGCGGCACAAAAGTACTGTAGGCCAAAGCTATCTTGGTGTGTAAAAATCAGAATGAATCAAGAACTTGAATTTCGAAAGAAAACACGCAGCGTTGCCAAATATAATTTCGTTATGCACAGAGCTGGACAGCGCTGTTTCGAGCTTTTAGCTCTCATCGGCAGCCCTCAGCTTCTTTAACAAAGTTATTCCCCAGCTGGACAAGACTCTTGGCCGAACTGGACAAACCTTAAGGGCTTGCACAGCGGCAGAAGCTTTGTAGGGAATAAACGATTTTTCACTTGTGGTACTTAAAAAAACAAGTGAAAAAATCGCTGAACCCTTGTAGTAAGGACAGCCATAGGCTATCCCTACTGCAAGGGTTCCCCTTGTGTGACCACGGAAATCATAACCGGCAAGTTTGACGTCCTTCGTGGTCGACTCCTGGGAAATCATAACGACTTCGTGACCACGGAAATCATAACCGACAAGTTTGACGTCCTTCGTGGTCGACTCCTGGCAAATCATAACGACTTTCGGAAGTCGTTATGATTTCCCAGGAGTCGACCACGAAGGACGTCAAACTTGTCGGTTATGATTTCCGTGGTCACACAAGAGGAACCCTTGCAGTAGGGATAGCCTATGGCTGTCCTTACTACAAGGGTTCAGCGATTTTAAAATCGTTTATTCCCTACAAAGCCTCTGCCGCTGTGCAAGCCCTTAAGGTTTGTCCAGTTCGGCCACAAGTCTTGTCCAGCTGGGGAATAACTTTGTTAGAGAAGCTGAGGGCTGCCGATGAGAGCTAAAAGCTCGAAACAGCGCTGTCCAGCTCTGTGCATATCATGACTCGAGCTGCTTTGCAGCTGCAGGGTTGGTGGTTGATCTAGCCACCTAACTGCCAGTGGAAGTCGTTATGATTTCCCAGGAGTCGACCACGAAGGACGTCAAACTTGTCGGTTATAATTTCGTTGAAAATAATTTAATTGTGATGTTTTGACATTTCCAGCCACAGTTTTAATGTTTAATTGTTTGCGTGCTTCTGGCCTAAAGGCTACCAGCGCAGAAGTCTAGGGAGAACCCACCAGAACGGCGACTTCTTAAAATAAGCAATGCGAAAAAGTTATCCTCTCACAGGATTCGACGTAGTCGCCCTTCTCGTGGCTTTTCCGTAGGCTTCAGCGCTGGTAGCGTTTAGGCCAGAAGCAAGCAAACAATTAATCATTAAAACTGTGGCCTACAAATGTCAAAATTTTACAACTAGATTATTATCTACATCATAGTGAAAGCAGATTGGTGGGTCTAAATAACCACAATCAAGCATGTGGGGAGACGACCTCTCTAGCTCAGGTTTTACATACTACTTCGAAGCCGAAATCTATTTGTATTGTGATGGCTATAGCAAAAGAACTGTGAAGGAATAGGGCATCAATACTATGCCTGTTATCTTTCTGAGAACTTACTACGAATAGCTGTGCATTACTGCATAAAGGCAAAAATGTGTGAAATGGGGTGGCCATGACTAGATGAGCGCTTCGCTTTTTCGTGGTCTCTCTATGTACCGCAGTTTATTTACATGCAACTGTATATTTCAAATGGATTTTCTTTGTTTGTGTGTACTGGTACATGAATAAACTGACACTGATTAACTGGTAGAGAAGTGAATCGGTAATCCAAAGACTGCAGATTCAAATCCTGTGGGAGGATAACTTTTTCGCTTTGCTTATTTTAAGTGGTTGCCCTTGTGGTGGTTCTTCCCTATAGGCTTCCGCGCTGGTAGCTTTATGCCAGCAGCACGCAAGCAATTAAATATATAATTTTTCGGTTCACCTGCTCAGCTTAAACAAATATTGCTGGAAATTGGTTTTATTGAAGAATTGAGAACTACTTAAGAAAATAAAGATGTGCCCTAAACTATTTTTCACAATTCTTCTTATTCGCGAAAATACAATTTAATTCGTTTAACTTCGCACCATTGATAACTCTGCATTTCGCAATTTTGTGACATCACAAAACGTCTACTGAAGAAGAGTGCTGGTGGCCTAGGTCTACTAGACTACACGAGCAGCAATAACCAAGTTTTCAGATTTTGGTTAGACTGCTATCACTGCTACCAGTTGGTAAGTTATGAGTATTATATTAGGCCTACATTGCGCTAGTTTCCGATTACAGGTGTACCATACCTGACAAAAGAACGCGTCCGAATGCGATCGACTGGCTCGGTTGAACAACCTATTGAGCGACTTTCCGGGTAGATTGAATGACCAATGGATCCGATTAAACTTTAACTTGTGGCCAAGGATGGCAATACGTTTGGTACATACGCCTCAATTTTTGCTAAAAAGTATGGCATGCTGTAGAGATGGTGCGGATAACAAAAAATGCATCCGCATGCTGCGCTGCAAACCTTGTTCGCATGCTGCACTGCATCTCAGCAAAACTAAGTTCACGCTGCAACGCACCGCACCGCAAGTTAACTATCCTTTAAATTTCCAATAACATCAGAAAATTAGCTCTCTAGCTTACGACATATAAAAATATTGATTTCAGGGTTATTATTTTGGAGAGTTTTTAAAAGGGTCGCTCTCTCAAACCATGTCAAAATATTTGTTTTTTAAACATCTGCCGATATAAAAAAAGCAATGCCCTAGCTTGAACCATTCAAAAAACTAATTTCTGGGGAGTCCATTTGGGGGCCACTGGGGGAGGGGTGGTATCTCCACACTTTGTTAAACTATTTGTTGCTTAAATATCTACCAATATAAACAAAAAAACTATCACCCTAGCTTGAGCAATTAAAAAAATTAGTTTTTTAGGGCATCATTTTGGGGGAATTCTGGGGAGAAGCCTCAAAAAATTTTAGGAGACAAAATTGCATTTGCAGCTCAACAAAATTACACAAAAATTAGATATGGATGTTGTATGGTTTAGGAGAAGAAGAGTGCAGAAAATTTAGAAAGCAAAAAATGAAAAAAGAAAAAAAGCTTCATGCGGCTAAAAGTGTAGGTAGGGATGAAAGAGTATCTTACAACATATAACCACAGTCTCTAGAGACTGTGACATAACCATGTGAAATATTTTTTGCCGTACTTAAGTCGTTTTTGAATAAGACCGCTTTTTACACCAAACTTTTGAAGTAGCTTTCGGGTTCTAAACCTGAACTCACAAGACTCATTGCCTTGAAATTTGGCACACACAAATAACTTTTGAATCTCAAACTGCTGGCAAAATTTCATGCCGCTAGACCAAACCATTATCAAGTTATAAGCAGGGTGTCGAACCATTTCAAATAACGGTTCGGGTTCAGGTTTAGTTCCGGCTCAAAATATTTTGGCGGTTCAGGTTTGGTTTGGGTTCACTTGAGCACCATTTTTGAGGTTCAGGTTTGGTTTAGGTTCACGTGAGTAAAATATTACTGGTTCAGGTTCGGTTCGGGTTCATTGACTTAAAATTTAACTGTCGTTACTCGTTTCGTCCAAAAAAAAAAAGGAGAAATTGTTGATCCTGTTGAAGTTCACCACTGCTCTTATTGTGCGTGTACCAGCGTCAGCGGCATCCGGATATGGAAAAAATGTATTTTACTTTTGTTAGGGGTTCAGGTTCGGTTCGGGTTCACTTGAGCACAATTTTAAGGGTTCAGGTTTGGTTCGGGTTCACTGAAGTAAAATTTTGCTGGTTCAGGTTCGGTTCGGGTTCACCAAAATGAAACGGTTCATTCGGGTTTACGGTTCGGGTTCAGGTTCGGTTCGACACCCTGGTTATAAGTAAAAGTCTGAAACTTCGCACTCGTTAACTTTGAAAATGGCTGAGTAAAAACTAAAAAACATGCGACGTTAGATCAGTCGTTTCAATTATAGGCCTTCAGGTTTAATCTGCCTTGTGTGTGCTTTCTATCAGTTTTTCTGCACCATGTTTTGGCAATCAAAAACAATCTACCAGTCTACCTGATGATTCCATGCAACTACTGTACTAATCCTGAACCAGTAGCTCAAATAATGAAATATAAGTTATCACAAGCTCTTTGTGCTGTCACAAGCTACTACACTTGTATGAAACTACCCTATGTATTATACCCTTGCCTTTTGCAAGTGTGTTTGATTGTGGAATAAATTTTGCTACTACCACGTAGGCTTTTCTGTCATTATAAATTTGTGTAGCCTAGTCTTCGTACTCTACTACATAGGTCTACCAAATCTGAGATAGGCTACAGACATAGTACCAAAAGCCTACGGTAATTCTTGGTGCCATGACCTGCTGACGAATAGGCTACCAGAGGTGGAGTCTTCAAGGACGTCCTTGGCCTCGAGGACGTCCTCGAGGACACATTTTGAAGTCCTTGCCCTTGGCCTCGAAGGTCAAGTCCTTGGCCTTGGCCTCGAGGCCTGAAGTCCTCGAAAATTGCTCTGTCTTCGGATTGAGGACAGCACTATTTTTTGGAATGTTAAAATTTTGTGGAGCGCTTGAAAAATTTTTTGGAAAACGATTTGTAGTGGAGATCGCTTTTGGAGATCGCCTGAAAAATTTTTGTGAAGACCTTTTTTTTTTTTTGTCCTTGGTCCTTGGCCTTAAGCATTCCTGTCCTTGGCCTCGAGAGTGTCTGTCCTCGGAAAGGCTGTCCTTGGCCTTGGCCTCTGATTTTTTTTATGTCCTTGGCCTCGAGCCTTGTGTCCTTGACTCCACCTCTGTAGGCTACACTGAACTAACTCTGTCACTCTAAAATGCAAGCGCATGTGTAGTAGAAACTGTTTTCCAGCATTGGGCTTGTACCAATACCATAGGCCTACTGCGTACAGGGTGGGTGTTTGTCGCTAGGCTTTGTTTTGTGCCTCTACCAGCTACTCTGATGATTGTTTCCCACAAACCTGTTTCTTCTACATTTGTCTGCCTTTGTTTTATCTTCTCACCGAACCAGTGGTGCCGATTTTTGTTGAGCATTGAGGGGGATAATTTGCAATTTTACCCTATTTTCAACATTGGGGGCGATGAACCTCGACCACGATTTTGTTCAGGTGTGGAAATTTAGTAAAGACCAAAAAAAAGCAATTGAAACACTTTTTTCCCCAAATTCAGGTGAAGACCAAAAGAAAAGGTCTTCATCAAAAATAGAATACTTTTCCCCAAATTCAGGTGAGGACCAAACAAAAAAAGGTCTTCATCAAAAATAGAACAGTTTTTTCCCCAAACTTAGGTGAAGACCAAAAAAAGAAAAAAGAGGTCTTCAACAAGAATAGAACACTTTTTTCCCCAAATTTACGCTTAGATGTACACCCATTCTAATTATTGGGGGGGGATGCAGATGTGGACCATTCTCAAACTATTGGGGGGATACAGCCAAATTATTGGGGGGGATATATCCCCCCATCCCCCCTTGTTTCGGCACCCCTGCACCGAACGTCCTGAACCTTTCCTGGTCTAGCCTACCAAAACTAAAATCTTTTTGTTGGTGTAAAAAAGCACGTTCAGCCGATCAAAACTAAGTTTCTTGTAGCCAAAATAACCGATTCCAGGATGCTTCGAATTCTGAAAAAATAAACTTCTTCAATTCATGTAACAGTTACATCCAGACTAACCATTGTTGTTCATAGAGAGAAAATCACCAGCAATAATTGTAAAAAAATGTAAAAAAATTATTGTACGCGGCGCTGCGCTGACGCTGTGACGTAATACAGATTTTAGTTGCCACGCTGCGCGGCGCCGTGCACCAACAACAGCGCGCGGCCGCGTACGCTGCGCTGTTGCCATCTCTAGCATGCTGGTACGGTACGCCTTTTTTGCAATGGTACAGGTATGGCACATTGGTGCGGTACGCTTTAAACATTGAACTGAAATAAGGTATGCTGGTACGGTACGGTTCAAGCTGCGAGGTACGTAGTACGCAAATTCTGAACGTACCGTTTTGTACTGCCAGTGCCATCCTTGCTTGTGGCTACGTTGGAGCTGATGCTGCATCATCCCCCTCCCTTTACACTGGCGGCGGCACTTCAACGTCTTCAACCAAAGCAAGGCAGAGCATCCACTACTCCAACGTCCTGTCGTGCTTGCCATTGTAATGTACGTTTCAAAAGGACGCGTCCCAGGCGGTTGACCGGCTCGGTTGAACAACCTATCGAGCGACTCTTCGAGTTGACTCAATAACCAATTGATCCTATTAGACTTTAACCTGAGGCTACGTTGAAGCTGACGCTACAGTAGTCTGAGATTAGCTTGCATTATATTCGGTTATTTTTTTGCTTGTAGCACAATAACCATGCAATAACTTTGCTTCGTGGAAAAGAGTTGGCAAGAATAAGACTGGTAGACCAGGTTGGTATTATTTTAAATGATTTTAAGGCTGCTATAAGCTTAGTAGGCAATAGCCTTAAGTCTGCGAGAAATTTTATAAAATCAGCCTTTGTGATTTCACGAAATTGCGAAAAGCAGAGTTGCCAAAGACACAAAGTCAAACGAATTAAATCGTATTTTTGCAAATAAGAAGAATTATGAAAAAAGTTTGGGGCACCTCTTTATTACCTCAAGTAGTTCTCATTTCTTCAATAAAACCGATTAAACCGATTTCCAGCAGTATCTCTTTAACAGTTTTTTTGTTTCATTGTTTTGTTTGAAAATTCTTTTTGTAACGCGGATTCTTCAATGATTTCTGTGTGGGAAAACTACAATAAACTCATTTTGAAAATTGAGCCCCATAACAAATCTTTGCAACCGGGCCTCGCCTGAGGAAGTTGCACCCCTGATTTTAGCAATTTCAAATCGGCCTGCACAAAATTTTTAGTCGTGCTCGATGTCAGGCAGCTCACACAAAATATAAACAAACAGCAAAATCAAAACTTCAAGCAGTAATTTATTTTATTTTTTTGTTCCAAAATAAGCAGATGAAGACTTGGCAACAGGCAGCGAAGCGAAAGGTCATTCAAGTCAGATTTTTATCTGCTGCTGACCAAAAAGTTGGGAAAATTAGGCTACATGTTTCTTCACCAAATTTGGGGTTTCTACAGATATATTGCTGTATAAAGCTAACAATTTCCCACTTACTTGATTGTTGCCATCTCCCATGAAGTCAATGTGATGACAATTTACAAGACAAAAATGTCAGAAAGATGACAATTTACAATTTACAAGACAAAAATCTTTTACTCGGAAGCTAGCAAATTTTAAATTCTGACCCTTTACATTATTTTGACAACAACGTGCTATCATAAAACCTTCACTGGGACAGTAGCGTAGCCAGGGAGGTGAGGGGGAGGCGAGGGGGGCTGTTTTCCCCACTTCCCCATTGACCTGTCCAGAGGTGGTCAGTAACGAAGTAGTTCTACTTAAGTAGACTACTTAAGTAGTATTTTCGGTAACGAGCGACTTACTTAAGTATTTTTCATTTCTGATACTTCTACTTTTACTTCAAGTAAAATCCTCTCGAAGTAACGCTACTTGAGCAGTAATGACTTTTATGTAAAGTAGAAGTAAACACCTTGCCAATCCTTTTTGATGATGATTTGACCAATGACCACGATTTGAAGTTTTTTTGTTTGTCTCATTATATCTGGCAACTCTGCTTATCGAAAACATGTTCGTACAGGACGCGAAACAGAAGTCTGGTGCGCTGTGATTACAGTCTATGTACCGGTAATGAGCCGCAATTTTGAGGTTTGGCAAGGTTTTCTGGAATTTCTTTGTTTTAGGTGGGCCCAGTATTATTGTGTACTTTATTGTAGTTAGATTTTCCGAAGAAGTATTGCAGATAGATACCGGTAGTTGAAAGCCTTCACTTAGGCCTATAGCTGCCAGTATATACCAGTAAGCGTTTGGGCTACTACCGTAGTACCAGCATTGATAAATTATAAGATTTAGATTCATTTACACGTCATCTAGGGTAGTGTGTTTTTGCGTTTCATCGAATACCAGGTGTTGACTCAGTCTCACTAAAAAAAAAAAAAAAACATACCGAACCCTGATTAGCATGGTACAGTAGACAAACTAGACATGCGCATTACTACTGGTTCATACGAAAAAGATTAGTGGTTAGCGGCGTTGCGTTTGCTGCGGCCCGTCTGGGGTTCAATTCCCTAGTCGGTTAACGAACAGTGTTGCTAACGACTTGCCATCGTTGCGACATTTCTTCTCAAGCTGTGTTGTCCAGGCGCGGAGATAAGCCCAGAGTCCCTACTAAATCGTATTCGTAACACGCTTCGGTGTAATTTCAAGAGAATAATAAAAGTTTGATTTTTTGATATGCTACCGTAAGTATGGCTTTCCTTGAACACTGATCGTAAGCGTCACAACAGCAAACCTTCGAAGAATAAACAAACACGTGAAATTCGAAATTACTTTCTACTTTCATTACTTAAGTAGAATTAATTTTGACTATTTTCCTACTTTTACTTAAGTGGAAATGCTTCGCCATACTCCTACTTTTACTTGAAAGGCATTTTTGAGTAAGTAACAATACTTCTACTTAAGTAGATTTTTCGACTACTTTGTCCACCTCTGGACCTGTCTACCAAACTGTAGAATAAGAAAAATGCAACGTTTTTAGCACTTCCGAAACTGTTTTTGAACTGAAATAGACTAAAAAATGATTTAAAGCAACTTTTGAAACATACATTCAGAAGGGAGGGGGCTAATTTTTCAAAAATAAAACTCACAAATCAACAAAAAAATTTGAAAAATGACCAAAAATAAGCAATCAAATTTGATCGCTATTATGACAATGCTTAGCATAGGTTTTATCAACAAATACAGTATATCGTAAACTCAGAAATAGGGTAGCTGGGCTTTTCAATATCACTTATTTACTAATCACTTCTCTCAAATATCTTTTCATTAGCCCCGCCCCTCCCCGATTATCTTTCTCTATAAAATACGGAAGAAAGAGATTACTTCGTGTGAGTTTTATTGAACTATAGGATTTTAGGATTTACCAGCATGTAAACGAGAGAACTAAAATCTTACCAATAGCCGCCCCTCACGTAGCCCATTTTTGCAACCAGTTTAATCATAACCGACAAGTTTGACGTCCTTCGTGGTCAAATCCTGGGAAATCTTAACGACTTCCACTGGCAGTTAGGTGGCCAGATCAACCACCAACCCTGCAGCTGCTGGAGTCGATAAAAGCAGCTCGAGTCATAATCTGCACAGAGCTGGACAGCGCTGTTTCGAGCTTTTAGCTCTCATCGGCAGCCCTCAGCTTCTCTAACAAAGTTATTCCCCAGCTGGACAAGACTTGTGGCCGAACTGGACAGACCTTAAGGACTTGCACAGTGGCAGAGGCTTTGTAGGGAATAAATGATTTTTCACTTGTGGTATTTGAAAAAAAAAAAAAACAAGTGAAAAAATCGCTGAACCCTTGTAGTAAGGATAGCCTATGGCTATCCTTACAACACCCCTTGTGTGACCACGGAAATCATAACCGACAAGTTTGACGTCAAGTGAAAAATCATTTATTCCCAACAAAGCTTCTGCCACTGTGCAAGCCCTTAAGGTCTGTCCAGTTCGGCCACGAGTCTTGACCAGCTGGGGAATAACTTTGTTAGAGAAGCTGAGGGCTGCCGATGAGAGCTAAAATCTCGAAACAGCGCTGTCCAGCTCTGTGCAGTTTGATCATGTTTGCACTGCCAATTTTTATGCCACCGTTTAAAAGCATAATTTTTTATTAAAATAGCCCAAAAATCAAGCCATTTTGCCAAAAAAATGCAAAATTTTTCGAGCGCAGGGGGCTCCACCCCAGACCCCCAAATCAACCACCCCGTAGCGAATTTCTGGCTACGCGCCTGCACTGGCAGATACAGGAACAAAGCAGTAGCCTATACTTCTTTGAAATTTTGATTTTAATTCGCAACCCTTGCCAAAATTCTTTTAAGCGGGAAAGCTTGTTTTATCTTGCCAACGGAAGATCGCAAACATCTTAAATTTCGTAAAAAAGATGCCCAGATCTTTCTAAACTTTTAGAGAAAACCGAGTAAGCAATCTTTCGACTCGAAAACCCCTTTAAGAGCAAGTATTGATCACTTTAACTTACTAAATATACCGATACGACATTTTGAAAGCTTAAATTTATTTTGTTGTTTCAAGTACATGTAAGCGGAAACTAAGAATGACACCAGCAAAGTCAGCACAGCACTTAAACTTATAGGCCTAACTACCATTTTTTTAATGTTTGCTTTCTGACTCGAGTTTTGTCCAGGTTTGATTTTTTTTGGTCCTTTGTTTATTTGCTAGCACGAACAAAAAATGGACTTGTAATAAAAGTGGATTAGTTTGTAACTTTGTTGGTACATCTTTATCCTGTCTAATTTTCGACTTTAAACATTGCTTTAGATGCTTCTCCTTTTTTTAGGCACTCCAAAGCATCTTCGTATTGGCTAAGATCAAACGTTTTAATGCCCAGCTTGTTGTAATCCAGATAATTATTTGCTGCCAGTTTTTCCAGTAATTCCATCGTGTCTTCAAAGCAAAAGGGATTGATGAATGATCCCAGAACAGTTAATTCTTTATAGAAAAGCTGATATGGTTCAAACGGAATGGTTTTTCCTGCAGCACAGCAACCAAAAACCAACACCTTTCCCCCTCGTCTTGCCAATTCTAAAGCCTAAAAATCGGAAAAGTTGTTTAGACCTGGTACACTGTATATAAAATAGGAAGAAGGTTGAAAACGGGACGGGATCGTAATATTGGACGACTAAATATGTTGTTTGTATACATTTTTTTAGTTTTTTACTTTGTATTATATATTCCACGACTCCCAAGACATGGAATACATGCATGCAATAATCGAAGCTCTGACTCACCAAAATATTAGTTTTTAGCAAAATCTATCACGCCATATCATCCGTTGCAAAGACAAATTTGCATGATTGACGAAAAAACAAAGGTTGTCACTTTTTGGGTATTCAAAAGTTTTTGAAGGGTTTGTTGCATGTTATTTCATACAAAAATAGCATAATGAAAACACACGCGGAAACGAGGAGTTAAGGTCAAAGCTTGTATTTTCATCACAACGTAAAAAAATTAGAAACCTCTTTCTAAAAGTAGCTGAAATTAAATTTGTTTAACAGTGGCGATCAGGTGATTGGCTGTCTGTTCCATAATATCCGCACTTCATGCATCATATGCAAATGCCAAGTTAAACTTATAACAAAAACTGAGCATAAAAAATCAATATAAAACCTTCTCAGTAGTAGCTACGTTTACCAAAAACGAAAATTTACATATGATTTTTTAATCGTGGAATTGCAAAACTAACTTCAAGCGCAATAGGAAACATGAAGTTTGAGTCAGGCGCGTAGCCAGAAATTCGCAATGGGGGAGGCTGTTTGGGGGGCCAAACAGCCGGAGGCCAAATGGGGGTCTGGGGGCGAAGCCCCCAGCTGCCGGAGGCTGGGGGTTTGGGGGCAAAGCCCCCAGCCGCCGGAGGCACGGGGGTCTGGGGGCGGAGCCCCCAGCGCTCGAAAATTTGGCATTTTTTTGCAAAAATAACTTCATTTTAGGGCTATTTCGATTAAAAAATCATGCTTTTAAAACGTGGCTTAGAAATTGGCAGTGCAAACAAGATTAAACTGGTGGCATAAATGGGCTATTTGGGAGGTGGCTAAGGGTAAAATGTAGTTCTCTTGTTTAGATGCTGGTAAATTATAAAATCGAATACTTCAATAAAACTCACACGGAGTAATCTATTTCATATACAGTTTATAGAGAAAAATAATTGGGGGGGAACTAATGAAAAGAGATTTGAGAGAAATGATTGGTAATTAACAAATACTGAATAGCCCCCCCCCCCCTATTCCTTAGTTTATAGTATATTTGTTGATGACACCTATGTTCAGCATTTTTACACTTGCGATCCAATTTGATTGCTTATTTCTTACCATTTATCAAAGGCTTCATTTATTTGTTGGTTTTATTTTTGCCAAATTAGCCCCCCCGTGGACATATGTTTCAAAAGATGTTTTAAATCACTATCTAGTCCATTCCAGTGCATAAAACAGTCTCAAAGTGCTAAAAATGTAGTGTTTTTCCCATTCTGCTTTTTGGTTGACATGTCAATGGGAGGGCTATAGCCCCCCCTGGCTACGCTACTGGCTAAAAACGTGGTATTTCCTAATTCTGCATTTTGGTCGGCAGTTCATTAGCCCCCCCCCCTAAATAAACGTTTCAAACTATGCTTTAAAGCATTTTTTAGTCTAATCCAGTGCAAAAGACAGTTTTAGAAATGCTAAAAACGTAGTATTTTCCCTATTCTGCATTTTGGTCGGCAGTCTATTAGCCCCCCCCCTAAATGAACATTTCAAACTATGCTTTAAAGCATTTTTTAGTCTAATTCAGTGCAAAAGAGAGTCTTAGAAGTGCTAAAAACATGATATTTTCCTTATTCTGCATTTTGGTCGGCAGTTCATTAGCCCCCCCCCCTTAAATAAACGTTTCAAAATAGTCTAATCCAGTGCAAAAGACGGTCTTAAAATGCTAAAAACGTGGTATTTTCCCTATTCAGCATTTTGGTCGGCAGTCTATTAGCCCCCCCCCAAATAAACGTTTTAAACTATGCTTTAAATCATTTTTTAGTCTGATCCAGTGAAAAAGAGAATCTTAGAAGTGCTAAAAACGTGGTATTTTCCTTATTCTGCATTTTGGTCGGCAGGCCAATGGGGGGCTATAGCCCCCCCCTGGCTACGCTACTGGTTTGAGTATAATTTTTTGTTATTGGACAAAATCTCTCCAGCAAAATCTTAATTTTTTTTAGTCAGATATTTGTTATCAACTGCAAATTTGTTTCCAAGAAATGAAAAAGCAACGCTCACTCATTTCAAAAACAGAGAACAATGAAGTGTCCCATATTACAGTCATATTTTTTAAGCTCGATTTCGAAGTGCTCAGTAAAATGCTCAGAAATCAAATCAAAATCAAATTTTTCATTATGCTCGCTGAATTATGCCAAAGCGTGCAACAGGTTTGCGGGGCCCATTTCCACGTCATTGTGCCTGCGCGCAGCATAGCTCATTTCCAAAAAATATCGCAGCGGTGGCGAGCCGTTGGCAACACTGTGTCCAATTTAACGGGCCGGATATTTAAACCTCAAACCTGCCGCTGAAGAGACGAACGCGTTACCGTTTGACCACCTTGTTCACTTACTGCATATTAGAATAGGACGTATGCAATGCCCACAAATTAAAAACTAATACTGTAATTTTCAATTGATTGATTCGAATTGTAACCTTAAATCAATTTCTTCCTACTGGCCGATTTTCATGCAATTATTAAAAAAAATTATAAAAAAAAAGAAAAGTGGTTTCACGTCACAGACCAGGGTGTGAGCTGAACCTAGATCATGCGATCAGGGTAAACGAAGCCTTTACCCTCGTTGCCACGCTGCCGATGTATTTTTACCGAGCCCTGAATTTCAACTCAAAACACTAAGCTTATACCCCAGTCACACTGAGCCCGAATGAGCACGAATCAGACCGAATTGGTCGGAATGCAAATTTGGCTTGATTCGGGCTCATTCGGGGTGGCGATTTCGAATGCAATACGAATTCACTTCGAATGTAATACGAATTCGCTTCGAATGACAGCGAATATACGCTTCCCGCCACAATGATGTCATTTATGTAAATATTCTCTGTGAGGTGCTCTACTGGTTTGTAGTGGTTTCATTTTATTCGCAATGGATTTGCAAAACAAAGCAATAGCTCTACCGCTTTCTGCACTTTTTGAAGAGTTGATCGAAAAAGAAAGTGAAAAAGCGGTAAAACCGAGGAAAGCTAATAAGAAAGTAAAAAAGCAAAGAAAGCCTAACAACAGTGGCGTCGCTAGGAGGGGCTGAGGGGGCGGCCCGCCCCAGGTGTCACCGTTTTGGGGTGACACCACATTATGAAGCGAAACTATATCTCCATTGATTTGCGGTGAAAATCTTTTTTCCTTTCTCATTTGGACCGAAAACCAACCAATTTAGGGTCGAAGATTTTTTTTTTCTTTTTGTTTTGGACTTCACATATTTCTTGGCCGAAAACCCGCTAATTTGACGGCAATGTCCTTTTTTTTGGTCTTCACCTATTTTTCGACCGAAAAGGGGTGACACCCTTGAAATCCCGCCCCGGATGCCACCATCTTTAGCAACGCCACTGCCGAACAAATATCAAACTCGATTTTGGCTGTTAGCAGAAAGAAGACAATTACATGGACATTTTCAACGTTTGATGAATGAACTTCGGATTGAAGACCCTCAAGCGTTTTTCAACTTTTTTAGAATGGAACCCGCAATGTTTGATGAATTAGTACAAATAGTCGGTCCTAGAATAACAAAAATTGGATACACATATGAGAAAGCCTCTTTCTCCAGGCTTGAAAATTGCTATAACAGTGAGGTATCTAGCTTCAGGAGAAAAATATCCCAGTCTCATATACAGTTTTCGAGTGGCAAGAAATACCATTTGTCTTCTAATACCGAAAGTTTGCGAAGCTATTGTGGAAGAATCCATTTTCTGCGCTATCGCACAAAAATTTGGCATTTCTTCATATAAATGAGATTATTGTGTTATAATAAAATGTAATAAAATAGTGCAATAGAAGCTAGTCGCTGCTTAAAATGCTATAAATATACAGCATGTTAATCAAAAAAAATTACGTAATCAAGCGGTTGCGATGTAATTTTTGCTTCGAATGAGCCCGAATCCACTTCGAATGAGCCCGAATCCACTTTGAATGAGCCCGAATCCACTTCGAATGCAGTACAAATTTTTTTCCACTACGAATCAGCCCGAATGTTTTGAACATGTTCAAAATCGGGATGGGTTGCCGAATTAGCCCGAATGCAGTACGAACGTTACGAATGCACTTTGAATGCACTTCGAATCAGCCCGAATGCACTGCGAATCACAATTCGTACTACATTCGGGCTGATTCGGGCTCAGAGTGACTGGGGTATTATATTCGAACCGTTCTTGAAAACTGTTTATAAGCAAAACTTGAATTTGTTAAAATGTATGAGATTGAGTTTAGGCTCTAAACTACTGTAAAAAGTTTAAAATTGTTATAATAATACTGTATATGGCTTTTACATTGCATAACCATAACGAATAAGAAAGAAGGCGGTAATATCTAGAAAAGACGCTTCACAAAAGTTATCTCTGCTGGGTGACTTCGAACAAGCAGCTAATTCAGTGGTAAGAATTTAAAGAAATCCACAAGAACATTGGATCACACGAAACTTCTAAGCAGGTACGAATTCTGTCAAACACAAAGTATAGTAGTTACATCCATAGGTGGGCAAGTTAATGCAAAACGTTAGCTTCGTTAACCACTAGTCCGTTAACAAACTTCACACCTCCGTTAACGTTAATCCGTTATTTTCAGCTTTAATTAACGGAAGTTAATAAAGTCCGTTAATCCCGTTAACATTTTGCGTGTAATTTGCATTTCGTTTTATTCACTCGCTTCTAGAACACGTATTGACGCAGTAGAGCTGATTGTAAGGAAATGTTTATTGCTATGGTGGTCTTTTTGTGTTTTGGAAGTTACATTTGACAGTCTAATCTAATTTCAAGATAAAAACAAGTTCAAATGCACAACGAAACTGCAAGATATTAACGATAAAAACATAGGTGGGCAAGTTAATGCAAAACGTTAGCTTCGTTAACCACTAGTCCGTTAACAAACTTCTCACCTCCGTTAACGTTAATCCGTTATTTTCAGCTTTAGTCCGTTAATCCGTTAACATTTAGCATATAATTTGCATTTCGTTTTATTCACTCGCTTCTAGAACACGTATTGACCCTGTTGAGCTGATTGTAAGGAAATGTTTATTGCTATGGTGGTCTTTTTGTGTTTTGAAAGTTACATTTGACAGTCTAATCTAATTTCAAGATAAAAACAAGTTCAAATGCACAACGAAGCTGCAAGATATTGACGATAAAAACCTTAACGGAAGTTAACAGAACTTAACGGAAGTTAATTTAGTCTATTAACATGATAAAACTTTTTAACGGATTAACGAGTTAGTGAAAAAGTTAGCTTCGTTATTAACGGATTAACGATTAACGGACTTGTGCCCACCTATGGATTAAAACCTTAACGGAAGTGAACAGAACTTAACGGAAGTTAATTTAGTCCGTTAACATGAAAAAACTTTTTAACGGATTAACGAGTTAATGAAAAAGTTAGCTTCGTTATTAACGGATTAACGATTAACGGACTTGTGCCCACTTATGGTTATATCCTTATAAAAAGTGTACGGATTGCCCAATTAACGGTTAGCGTCTGTGCTGTCTGGTGACAAAAGGATAGATATGCACTGGTTGGTCGAGCGGTAACGCGTTCGTCTCTGGAACGGAAGTTCTGCCGTTCAAATCTCAGGTAGCTCAAATCGGACACAGAGTTGCCAAAAACTCGCGACCGCTGCGACGACATTTCTTTGAAAGGAGCTGTGTTGCCCGCAAAGGCAATGACGTGGAGATTGGCCCCGCAAACTCGTTATACGCCTCGGCATGGTACTGCGAGTATAATGAAAATTTTGGTTTGATTTTTGATTTAGAACAACAACATTAAACAATGAAGATTGCTTTAGTTTTTCTGTTTTTTAGGTTTTTATTTGCTTTATAAAAAGAACCTAACTTGAATTTGATTAATTTCAGCTTTGTTTTTTTTGCGAAGTTTATGCGGACATTTAAATGTTTTTGAGAGTGGCTTCAAAGTTCATATTCCATGTAATGAATGGCGTAATTTTGTGGATTGTAGAGTAAACTACATACGTGACTAATGACTATTTTTTGCTAATCTTTAGCAAAAAATTCCAATAACAGCAATAGTACACCTTTTTGACAGCTATCGTATTTCCCGTACAATCGATTACAAGATGGAAGCCATCGATATCAACGTCCTTCTTCGAAAACATCAGGTCGATTTCTTGCGGAGACACAATGTCATAATGAAAATTCATTCCTGTTAAAAATGCTTTGGTTTGACCGCTCGTTCGTATGAACCAGGCATGCTGCGTCTGTCTAACCATACAAACGCACTGCACTTTTTTTTTGTTCTGCTTGAGTCTTTCATCAGGCTGGGCCAACACGACTGGTAGTCTGCTTGGCCCTACTGGAAAATAAGCGTTAAGTCACTAAGTGTCTTTCCCAAGGACACAACGATGCATTGCCTTTTTGCTTAGATAAACACTACTGTAATTTGAAGCGCAGTGGTTCTCAACCTTATTTTGGGTTTTAGCAGTTTTTAAATAGCAAAAAGATTTTACGAGACCATGGTTGAACCTTTAAAGCTCAGCCTTATGTATAGTTGGCGTAGAAATGTGAGTGGCGTATGTGCGTATCCTGTGACAAGTTTTAACAAAACTAAAAGCTTTGTTCTTGGCGAATGGCACTAACTAACTACTGTAGATGGGAGCTTGCTGAGGAGCAAACCCTTTTAACGACCGATGCATATACAGTATATCCAGATTTCAAAAATACTTGCGCCCTAGCTTCAGCCGCTCAAAAATTGACTTTGCAGAGTCCATTTTGGAGGTTTCCGGCGAGATGGTACCCCCAAACTGTATTTCAGGATATTTGCTTCTTAAACATCGACTGATATAAAAAAAGCAGTCTAACTTAAACTGTTCAAAAAATTGGTTTTCGGGGAGTCCATTTGGGAGTCCCCGGGGAGGTGGTACCCCCCAAACTATGTCAAAATATTTGTGTGCTAAATATCTACTGATATCAAAAAAAGTGGTTCCCTAAGTTAAGCCATTCAAAAAATTGACTTGGGGGGGTTTTCGGGGGGTGGTACCCCCAAACTATGTCAAAATATTTATTTGTTAAATATTTTCTGATATCAAAAAATGGCTACCTGGGCTAAGCCATTGAAAACATTGATTTTTGGGGGGGTCCCAGGGAGGGAGTGGTACCCCCAAATTGTGTCAAAATATTTGTCTGGTTAGTATCTACTACTATCAACAAAAAAAGCACCCTAGGTCAAGCGGTTCAAAAATTAATTTTGGGGGGTTCCATTTGGAAGGGTCCCCGAGGAGGTGGTACCCCCAAACTACGTTAAAATATTTGTCTCTTAAATATCTGCTGATATAAAAAAAAAACTGGCACCCCAGCTTGAGACGTCTAAAAAATTGATATTTTGGGGGGTTACCGGGGGAGCGGCCGAAAAAATTTTGGAAGACAAAATTGCGTTTGCAGCTCATCAACTTTGCACAACTATTAGATTTCGATGTTTTGTGGTTTAGGAGAAGAGCGTACAAAATTTAGGAAGAAAAAGAAAGGAAAAAAAAAAGAAAAAGTAAAAAAACCCGTCGCGGCCAAACGTGGGTTGGTAGGGATGAAAAGGTATCGTAAGACATATAACCATGTGAAATATTTTTTGCGTTACTTAAGCCGTTTTTGAATGAGACCGCTTTTTACGCCAAACTTTTCGGGTGGTTTTTGGGTCGTAAAACCAAAGTCACAACATCTGTTGCTTCGAAATTTGGTACAAACGTACAACTCATTAATTTCAAATTGCTGTCAAAATTTCATGTGGCTAGACCAAACCGTTCTTGAGGTATAAGCAAAAGTCTGAAACTTCGCACTCATTAGTTTGAAAATGGCCGAGTAAAAACAAAGGAACACGCGACGCGTGCGTCGGTCGTTCCAACGAGCTAGCCAAAGCTACAATAATAGAAAGACTACTGTTATCAAATTGCAGTGAATAATGGTTTTCAATCGAAAAATTTTTGTTTAATTTCGTCAAAACTTGTCTCATGTTAAATTTTTGCAAGTGCGCAACACCATTAATGGGTGGTAACATAGCTATATCGATACGTGTATCAAGTAACTTCCCCACCTAAGTTGCAAAATAACTTACCTCTGCAAAGATTTCTTCGACTTTCATTCAGCTCAGAAACTGTTACATTTTTGTAGCCGTGAAGATGAAGCAGAGAACAGAACAAAGTACCAATTATTCCTGCTCCTTGCACCAAAACTCGGGATTCCTTATCAGGAAGGGGTTCGAGCCGATTCCACCCTCTTAGCACGCAAGAATAAGGTTCTCCCAGTGCACCTTGCTGTAATGTAACCTGGTCTGGAAGTTTTGAAATCTGAAGCAGAAGATAGAGAATTCAATGGAAGTTATTTTTGCTCGCTGTATGCATGGCCTCACATAGAAATTTTGTCAGGGGCCGCGAATACGAAGACTGAAAGTTACGATTGTGTCCATCGCAAATTAGGTGAAAACCAAAAAAAGTCTTTATCAGGATTTGATCAAAATAACAAACTAAGGATAATACTATTAATTGCATGCTAATTAGCTACAAGTAATTTAGTACGTGAACTTATAGGATCTTCTAGGCTTCCTAAGCCCGGGTATGATCCACCCCCTGAACCTCCTCTCGTTGGCCTTGGCTAGGATTGCTAGCATCAACTGGTTTGGTAGGGCCGAAGATGAGCTTCGTCAGGACAAGCGGTAAAAAAAAACAAGTTGTATATCCTCTCCTAATTCAAATCTATTTGAGTTTGACCAAACAGCTGCTGCTTCAGGAAACACTAACAAAACTCAGCATTACATTTTACCATAGGTGGGCACAAGTCCGTCTATCGTTAATCCGTTAATAACGAAGCAAACTTTTTCATTAACTCGTTAATCCGTTAAAAAGTTTTTCGTGTTAACGGACTAAATTAAGTTCTGTTCACTTCCGTTAAAGTTTTTATTGTTAATATCTTACACCCAGTGGCGGATTTAGGGGGGGGATGGGGGGGATGCATCCCCCCCCACCAACCTAAAAGTAACGATTTTGGCCGAAAAATCAGCCTCTATTTCGAATAATTCGGCTTCAGTTAGGGATGCATCCCCCCCACCAACCTAAACCTAACGAACCCGGTCGAAAAATCACTCTCAATTTTGGTGAAGACCTTTTTTTTTTTTTTTTTTGGAGACCACCTAATTTTGGGCGAAAAAAACGCTTGAATCTCCGATTTCGGCCGAAAAATTACTCTCAATTTTGGTGAAAACCTTTTTTTTTTTTTTTTTTGGAGACCACCTGATTTTGGGCGAAAAAAAGTTTGAATTTCTGCCTTCGGCCGAAAAATCACTCTCAATTTCGGTGAAGACATCCGAATTTTTGAGGTTTTGTGCTTAAAATCCCCCCCCACCAAAATTTTCTAGATCCGCCACTGCTTACACCATTTATTCATCGTACCGCTACAAACCAGTTTGCACTGGTAACACTGGTTGCGTATTACCACAAATTTTATAGCAGAAAACGAAGAAAGGAGCTCTTTTTTGTGGCAAATAATAAGCTACAGCCTCATAGGTCCATTAATTATCGCTCTTCGCAATTTCCAAAGATTTTCCGATCAGAGCTTCGTTAGTGCATTTGAACTTATTTTCATCTTGAAATTAGATTAGACTGTCAAATGTAACTTCCGAAACACAAAAAGACCACCATAGCAATAAATATTTTCGTACAACCAGCTCAACAGCGTCAATACGTGTTCTAGAAGCGAGTGAATAAAACGAAATGTAAATTACGCGCAAAATATTAACGAATTAACGGACTTTATTAACTTCCGTTAATTAAATCTGAAAATAACGGATTAACGTTAACGGAGGTGTGAAGTTTGTTAACGGACTAGCGGTTAACGAAGCTAACGTTTTGCATTAACTTGCCCAACTATGCATTTTACTGTAAAATAAAATTTCAAAATCGGGTCAACGTGTGTTTGCTTGATGATTATAAAAAAATACTTTGAATGTTGTATCAGATGTGGCAACCTAACCATTTTAGAACTTAATAGTGTTTGAATTTTAGTTCATGCAGATACGAAAAAAATATCTTTAGCATACCAAATCAACCTGCGTCATAACGATACAAGAATTATTAATTTCTCTACTTAAAGTTCACTTTTAAATATTGCTTTATTGGTTGTAGCAAGCAGCATCGACATTGAAATCTTTTTTTGATAATCCTTTCAACCAAATTTATGACCGATTAGATTTCACTGTTTGATACAGCTGGACATTGAACCAGGTCTGAAAATGGTGGGGTTGCTATGTGTTTCAGCCCAGTCTTTTTATTTACTTGTCGTTGCCTGGAATCAAACCAATACCTTTGTTGTGTTTTGTTACAGCGTTATTGTTCACCAAGACTTCTAATTCATCACATTCACGCGTTGATGCAAGCAGCTCGAAATTTCAGCTTGTTGCGTCGCAAAATTGGATCTAATTAGCATATTACTTGATCATTCTTTGTTTAAGTTACTGCGATTTTTAATTTTTATTTTATGCTGATGGCAATCTCTACCGTAAGAATTGACTGATCTGACACCTGGTTTTAGTTTTTCATTCCAAATTTTCAAGTGTACTGTGAACGCATGGTAATTTTAGTTCTCTATTTTGTTTCAACTAACCGAACTTCAGTTATTTTTTTATGACGTGGGGAAGTCTGTTTTTTCTGTTTTTAATACAATATTATATTACAGCTGAAAAGTTTCCTGTTTATTTTTTGGAAGCAGACCAAACCGGTGAAGGCCTTCGAGTTCCTCTGGGCCACGCGACCGTTTCTTAACACTATATCTTTATTGCTACGTCGAGGAGCTAAATCTAAAAACTGATTACATGACTGGATCCGAAAATACAATTGGCTTGACATCGATAAGGTTTGATTTGCCAAATCTAAAATTAATGGTCTTGCCAGTTTGTCTCATTTTAAATGAGAGGGATGCCCCATCTGCGTTAGACCGTGAGGCTAAATCTGAAGCAGATCGCATAGCCAGTTCTGAAAGCGGTAAGGTAGCCTGATCTAAAAATGATAAGAACGCCACATCTGGTTAAGCTGAAAATGCCAGGTCTTAGATAGATCATCTAGCCAGACCTGAAACTGATAAGGGTGTCACCTCGGGTTACGATCGGATTTCCAGATGAATAACTGATGAGGGTGCCCGATCTGGTTCGGACCATATCGCCAGGTCTAACACCGGTCAGGAAGCCTGATCTGAAGCCGACGAAGATACCACATCTGACTTAGATCGGAATGCAAGATCTGAAACTGATAAGCTTGCCAGATCTAAGAATGATCGGGTTGCTACATCTGGTAGAGATTTGGCTTCCAGATCTAAAACCGATAAGGTTGCCAGATGTGGACCTGGTTACGTAACTAGATCTAAATCTTATCCGCAAGCTTGATCGGGTCGACTTTGCAGGCTACCTCTGGTCTTGATCGGGTTAATATCTGGATGAACGTTTGCCAGTTTTAAACCCGGTCTAAAACTGATAGTCTTACCAGATCTGAGAATGATCGGGGTGTAACATCTGGTAGCGATGGGGGCGCCAGATCTAAAACGGATGAAGTTGCCATATCTGGATCTGGTCAGGTAAACTGGATCTGAATCTGATCCGCATGCCCGATCGGATCGACTTGCATACTACCTCTGGTTTTGATCGGGTTAAGATCTGGCTGAACATTTGCTAGCTTTGGACCCGATCTGAACCTGGCCTCTAGCCCGATTTTACCTGATCTGTTCCTGATTTGAGCCAGATAAAATGGTTATCTGGGACCCTACTAGTTATACTGCAAAGAGTGACAAATACTTGACTATTCTGATTCTTATTACAACATATACTTAAGTTTTAATCTTGTATAATCTCAAACTAATCCTGAATATAATTTACTAATTCATTTTTAAACTGTGTAGAGAATATTCGTTTTATTTGTTGTTTTGCCTGTTTGATAGTCGGGTGGCGTGAGGATGGTAGCCTCTCTGTATTGCTGATACGTATTTTATTGTAATGATTTTGTCATGTTATAACGTGAGTTTACGTACTTCTTGTGCCTCCTTTTTTGATGCCAAGTTTGCAACTCGGCAGACCCGGCGCCACGGGGAGGCATACCGGGGCCGTGCACCCCCAAATGACTGCTTGTGTCCCCCAGACGAAAATTGTGCCCCCCAATCGAGGACTGTGTCGCGAAGAAATTAACAGACTCGGGGCTACTAAAGTGCTGATCGAGGCCCAAATTGGTGTTTGCCACCGGTATTTTTGTAATTTTTTTGGTCTGACTCCGGATTTCATGATATTTTGAGATGAAGACCTTTCTTTTTTTGGAGATCACTTGTTTTCGGCCGGAAAAACTGCTTATATTACCAATATCGGCTGGAAAATCCCTTACAATTTCAATAAAGACCTTTTTTTATTTTTATTTTTGGAGATCACCTGTTTTCGGCCGGAAAACTTGCTTAAATTCCCGTCTTCGGCCGAAAAATCCCTTTGAATCTTTGGTCTTTACCTTGTTCATTTGATCCAGACTGGGATAAATTTCTCGTGCCCCCGTGCCCCTCTCGAATTCACATTAATAAACTTCTCGTGCCCCCCCAAAATGTATTTCTGCCCCCCCCCCCAGTACCGCTATCCTGGCGCCGGGCCTGCGACTCGGCATTTAAAATAAAAGTCAGAAAGAAAAAAAGAGTTCTAGAGGTGCGGTACTACTTGATCAACAGCCATACTAGCCGGTAAAGACCGTATTTGCTTGCAGTCGATTTGGAACATAAGTCGATTTGAAACTTTAAAATTTGAATCAAAGTATTTTGAGTCAAAATTAAATCATTAGTTATTTTTTGAAAACGTAAAATGTTCGTCCTTTGGCTAGTATTGTTCAGAATTTGAAAAAGAAAACATAGATAATTTTCATTTTTAAAATCAAAAAAAAGGCTGAAAAATGAAATAAGAGGCTAAAAAATGAAAATTGGAGCAACAAAAGCTTACCATAAAATCTTTTACGACGCAAAACTGGGCCCAGCCACCATTTGACTGCACTCCGACTTGAATGTTGTTGGGGCAAAACTGAGGTAGGTTATCAGTGCTCCAACGGCATTTTCCACAACAGTTATTTGGGTTCACGCATACTTTATCCCCAACCTGAATAAAATTACTTTAGCTGCTGACCTTCGGTTCTAGAAGCAATAATGTCGCAATCAGAAAAGATGAAACCCTCTTCTTAGCCAAGTCACTGAGATAATTTAACAAGGCATGTAAGCATCAAAATGCAAGCTTTGGAAAATGCTTTGAACTTGATCGTAAGTTGGTAGGGTTAGACTATGCACGGGAGCTAAGCCTTCATGTTGTAGCAATTTAAATCGCACTGAAAAGAACAAGTAAAACAATAGTTTTTTCAAATACCATTGAAAATCGCTTTTAAGTATTGTTGTTTCAAAGAATCACATATTTTGTCCCAGACCTTTACTTGATGACGCCCGGTTTATTCAATGCGCAGTTACTGGATACATTTCTCGTACCAAGTGTTTTAACATTTAGGTTCCTTAGCAAAATCCAAGTTGCTCACCTATAGAAGAGAGAAGGTAATCCATTTGAGCATGTATGTTTACAGGAATGAAAAACAGGAAAACTCACTTTAAAATTATTTTCGCTTCCAACCTCCACAACAGTTCCTGTAAATTCATGGCCCAGCACAACTCCGTCCGCTTTGGCCCCCATTTTCCCCATGCTTCCGCTCATGAAATGAATATCTGATCCGCATATACCTGCAAAATTTTGAAAGTTTTTCTATTAACGTTCTCACTATGTGGGCAAAATTGTAAATGTGATAACTATGCCTCATACGTTAATGTAAAGATGGGCACTTGCAGCGCAACTATTTTACTTGCGATAGCGCTTGCGCCGCAATTATTTTTAAACGGTTGCGCTGACGCTTGCACCGCAAGTATTTTAGCAATTTTGAGCGCGATCAATCAAGCGCAATTCAAATACAATTAGGAATGATTGTTTTTCAATCAAATGTGATAAAAGTTAAGAAAAAATAATATTGACGAGGAACATAAGTGTATTAAGGATTTTTGATTGGGGTGGAGGGCCAAACCGCAAATCACACGCAATGGCGTCATCAAAAATTTTCGAAAAGAGGGATTTTAATGAGACAAAGATATTGTAAATCGAAGATCAGAAGTCAGGGCCTGGGTTGGCATGTAACCCGGATTTTGCTGAAGGGAAAGGACTTGAACCAAAAGTTAAAAAAGTTTCCAAAATTATCTAAGTAGGGAGACGTAGTGAGCAAACTTGTTTAACCCAAACGTATCACAGACTGGGTTCTGAGGGCCGGCCACTGGGCGATTTTTGTAATTTTTTTTGGAAAAAAATAATCATTTTAATAACATTTGGATAATATTTTGCATGCTTTTAGAGCTATTAGAAATAAATACATTTTTATGATTAGTAAGCCAATTGAAAAAATCATACATGTGAGTCTTCCCCTTACTTACAGATCAAGTCCAAAACACGTTTAAAATCTTGAATTTGGGGGTTAAATTATGTAAGTGACTTGGCCCAGGTAGGAGAAGCAAGGTACATTACCTCCTGCAATATTTTTAGCAGTAAATAATCGCTCGAGTATTTGTTTTGGAGATTTTTGGTTTGTCATGAAAATAATCGGGTTTAGGAGTACCTGTTTGACCAAGGGGCCCAGGCCCCTTCAATGCGACTTCAATAATTTGTTCAATAAGCATTTTCCCTTGCTAATATTTTTTTGTCAGAAGTATTTTGTCGCGTAAAAACTGGCGAGGTGGAGGAGTATTGTTATTTGAAATTGGTGCAATAGATGGTTACTAAGTAGTCATGATATTGCACTAAGTTTACAAAATGATAAGATGAGGGCCTAAGGTTGCAACTTTTAGGACAAACATCCTGAATTTCTACCAGGTTATACATTTTAATTGGATGGCAAAATTTTGATTTGAGGAGGCCCTGGCCAATAGATCGTCAATATTAGTAATAGTCTATTGTACTCGTATACTGTTGTATACGCGAAAATGGTAAAAGAAACTGAAGAACACACAAGGCTTTGTTGTTATTATTTTTATCATTGGTGACATTTCAATCGACTCCCCCCCCCTGGCTAAGCCTTCGACGAAGTAGGTTCATAAAAGCCTCGTCATGGGAAATTCCATTCGTCTGCTGCTTACAAAACTTTTGTTGGATTTTCAGCAGGGGTCTTCTTTGGCTGAAAGGTTTCTATCCAAAATGTTTTTTGCCTATTTTTCAAAAAACGTTTTCCGATTTAGTAACTTCAGAAATTATCGTCACATCAAATTTTAAACAGAAAAATTACTTTTGTAATTGTCTCTCCAAAAATACGCTTCTTGTTTCTAAAATATATTATACTTGCTTTATGCATTAAACGCGTTACTCACAACAGCCCGACTTTTTCAACGTAATTCAAAAACAAGAAGCAGCAAAAATTATTAATTACAACTTTTTTGCTAGTCCGGGAAAACTTGAAAAATATTGCAAATAGGAGTGACAGCATTGGTATAGGTCTTATAAGTAAATTTTAGATGGTTCAATTTCTTTAAACTAAAACCAAGATAATTTTTTAGCGCGCTCCATTCGTTAAAGAATGATGCTACTTGCTCCAAAAGCACACAATATGTATCGAAGCTTGTAAAGAATTTCCATGACGAGCCATTAGAATAAAAACAGTGACTCCGAACTCCCAAGTCCTCCGCTTACCACCACATGATGACTTTATCAGCGGAATTTTTTAACACTCCGGTTTTCTGGGTCCGGGTGTTGAGAGTATTTTTCCTCAGGTATAAAGACGTTCTTCGCCCAAAGAGGTTAAGCGATGATCATTTTCAAATCCTTAGATTTTTTTAACGAAATCAATAATCTTTTATTTACTAATTTGTTAGCGTGCATAATTTGTTTTGAATATCGGTTTCGTACCGCAACAGCGCAGTTTGAGCAGTGAGTCAATTAGAATTATACTTTTCAAAACGTCACACTTGCGCTTGCGGTTGCCCTAGCGGTTGCGCTTGCGGCGCAACTTTTATGACTTACGCTGCCCACCTCTGCGTAAAATCAAGTAAAACATAGGCTACCAATTAATTTTTTTATGTTTTTTGGGAAGAGGATTTTACCAAATTCGACCGAATAACAAGGCATGGTATGGAAGATGGAATGAAAATTTTGGTATGGATTATGGAGGATGCCAGAATGGAAAGGAAGATTTCAAGAATGGAATGGAAGACAATGTTTCATACTTCTATACCAATTCCATACTAGATTTCGCTCATGGCATTTACAGACAAATACATACGGATAGTGAAAACAAAAATTTGTGGAAGCGTTAAGCATCTAATCATTTGTCGAAAAATTAATTCGGTAATTCGGTCACGAACATTGCGCAAACAGGGAAGACATTGCATCATCAGATCATAGAATAATTATGTTTATTGCAATTTGCAGCTGCATTGATGCTGACTGGCTTAATTTCTATTTTGAGAAGGACAATTTGCCAAGTGCCGTTACCAGAGCAAACGAAGTAAGGGGGCACTAAAATAAACTGAAATTTTGCTCATTAAAACGGATTTTATACGGCCGCCAATTATGTGCGATTTCAAAATTCTGAAATCATGTCTAAAATAGAGGCATGTTCGAATTCTTTCAAAGCTATTTGAAAGAATTACTGTAAATTGCTAAGACTTAGAAGCCAGTAGAAAAATTAAATCGCCCAACCCATTCCGCCCCTACTTTACTTACAGGTCAATTCAAAAACACGTTTGAACGCTTGCATTTTTGGGTTAAATTTTCCAATGACTGGGTAGAGGAGGGGGTCTTAAGCTCCCTTTGCCCTTGTAGTTGCGGCACTACATCCGTAAACGCTCAGCGTTCTGTTGCGCATCCCAACCTAAAGTTTGAGAAGCACTCGCTTCGGGCTTGGAATACTTATTGATATGACAGTACAATTGAATACGATGCAAACGTTTTGAAATTGATATGACTAACCTTATTGCTTAATAACCTAGTAAGTTCAGAGGTGTAAACTTTGGATCTTAATTCTGGTGTTTGAAACTTGAATCACTAAACTTTCGGTATTTAAAAACCAATATACTGCTAATCATAGGTGGGCACAAGTCCGTTAATCGTTAATCCGTTAATAACGAAGCTCACTTTTTCATTAACTCGTTAATCGGTTAAAAAGTTTTTTATGTTAACGGACTAAATTAACTTCCGTTAAGTTCTGTTAACGGACTTAATTAACTTCCGTTAAGTTCTGTTCACTTCCGTTAAGGTTTTCATCGTTAATATCTTGCACCATTCATTCATCGTACCGGTACAAACCAATTTGCACTGATAACACTTGTTGCGTATTAGCACGAGTTTTATAGAAGAAAGCGAAAAAAGCAGCTCTTTTTTGGGGCCAATAATAAGCTGCAGCCTTATTGGTCTATTAACTATCGCTGTTCACAATTTCCAAGGATTTTCAAATCGCAGCTTCGTTAGTGCATTCGAACTTATTTTATCTTGAAATTAGATTAGACTGTCAACTATAACTTCCAAAACACAAAAAGACCACCATAGCAATAAATATTTCCTTACAATCAGCTCAACAGCGTCAATACGTGTTCTAGAAGCGAGCGAATAAAGCGAAATGTAAATTACTTGCAAAATAATAACGGATTAACGGACTTAATTAACTTCCGTTAATTAAATCTGAAAATAACGGATTAACGTTAACGGAGGTGTGAAGTTTGTTAACGGACTAGTGGTTAACGAAGCTAACGTTTTGCATTAACTTGCTCACCTATGCTGCTAATGTAGGTAACTTTTGTCGACGCAGTTAGGACTGAATGTTATTATTTCTTTTTGCATCATTGTAGGTTTTCATGACGGTACATGATGTTAAAAAAAAAGTATTTTTTGTAAACCAAAATGGGAGCAAGTAGTTGTATTAGTAGTACTTTATTAATAACAAAGGTTTAACACACAAGTCAGAGGTCACATTTGAAAAACAATGATTACCTAATAACCCTAAGGTTTCCTAGTCGAGATGCTCCTTGTTAGTTTGCACAAAAGAGTTGTAAGTCGGGCCGGGCTTTTCGGTTCGGGTTCGGGCCGGGTTCTGGCCAGGTTCGGGCCTAAAGTTGACGAAAATTTCGGGTTTAATTCCGGCCTGAGACGTGCTATTTGTCTTAGGAGCACGAAAATATAACCAAAGTAACTAGGCAACTGTTACGAACGAAAACGTTTTTATAACCAGGTCTTGCGATATGTGTCAGGTTGCTAAACCGTTTCTCTTTAAAGCTTAATTCTTAAATTTGAAGGTCTGTTAAGACTTGCCAATCACAACCGTTTTGTGTTTTCTGCAAGGCAACGATGCGGAGTATTATAGCCAATTTCAGTAACGTGTAGGAGAGCTATGCCAAACTCTCCCAATCCCTTTCTCCTTCTGACAGCTGAACACTTGATTCACTGATTTTTAATGAAATTTATTTTTATACTGAATAGAGAAAAAATAAAGAAAAAACGAAGTAGTCTCAAATACGATGTAAAGACCAATTCAGGGCCTTCCTTCCAATCTACAAGACTGTTCTCTCACAGTCAATAGTCAAATCCATCAAAAAGGATGGAGAGTAAGGAAAGGGATCGCAAAACGCAATTTACCCAAGTTCAGCAGCATTTAACACGTTTCATCAAAAACTGACACTGTTCATTTGACTCATTTTTTGCCACTACTGAGCTCCCAGGCTCCAAGCACGTTTAAATAGTTCCAAGCAGTAAAAGCACTTGGAATCGCTTTTGTCTAGTATCAAAGGCCGGAAATTAACAAACAAAGGTTGTCAGCTGCCATTCTACAGTCGTCTCGAAAAACAAATAATGCATGAAAAGAAACCTTCTAAAATGCGGCTTTTGTAGTTGGGCTAATTAACAGCTTATTTTTAACAAAGGACAATAATTACTCAGTAATTTAACTTAAACACCGATTGGACAATGACAAATAAGACAAATAATCTTTTCAACTTAAGTCACAAGATTGTGAAATCCAATAATTAATCAGACACAAATGCACAAACAAAGATTTAAATTTGGGTCTTCAGTCACTAGTTGAAAAGCAGGGCAGATTATTTTTAATGATTTTAACAGCAACATTGCTAAATTTTTCAGACCTAACTTAACTTTCGGGTTTTTTCAGGCATGATTTGGGGCTCAAATTAGATTTCGAATTTGGGCTGATTCGGGCTTATATTTTTGGGTTCGGGCCGGGTTCGGGCCTAAACTAGTCAGCCCGTTTACAACTCTGTTGCACAATACGTTATCACACAAAGCTGCAATGAAATGATGAAGTACAGCAAATAGCACAGACAATGTTGTTTGTAGCGAAGTTCCCACATGTTCAAATTCGTACGGATACAGTACATACAATGCTTAATCAATGCCTAACAGTGTGGTCAGTAATCTCGCAGTAAATTTTCTTTAAACTGCTTTTTAAAAGAATTGAAGGGTTTATTTTTTAAATTTTCACTAATTTCTTTCCATAGTTTAGCACCTCTAAAATCGATTTTATTCTGTCCAGCAGATTTAGAGACTCGAGGTAAAAAGTAATTAGATCTGCTTGGTTTTCTAGTTGCATATTCATGAATTTTGTTAACTGTTGTGAAGTTATAATTACATAATTCTGGTCGTTTATTCTTAAAAAGCTTATGCATAAATTTAGCAAGCTCCAATTAGTAAACATCGTGAAGTTTCAGAAAGCCTAGTTTCTTATACAATTGACTTACATGAGAAAGGCCCCCGTGACCCCCCCTAGCGACGGCTCTGAATTTGCCAAAGGACAAAACTTTTTCTTCCGTCGTAACCAAGATTTGTTTTTATTTTTCTGTCCTGGATTGGGCTTAATTCTATGTTGTTGTTTTTTTTTGCGTTTAAACTTTTTTCGGTGTTTTTGTAAAAATGTTTTTGGCAGTTTTGCTATACCAAATTCTATAGGTGGTGTGATTACAAACTTGCAATCATTAAACCCAATGCATACCGGTCAACCTATTGTCGGTTGATGTAGTGGTTGATAATTTCATGTTGAGAGAATTTTTTTGGCAGCTTATTGCGATAGTGCTTCAAATTTGGGATGAGATGAATCATACCATACTGCTTACTTTCGCGAGCGACTTCTCGCAAAAGTACGCTTAACGTTGCAAAAGTACAATACAAATTACGCGTAGCTTCTGGTCTAAACTTACCTTGGTTTGGAAGCAGAGGTGGAGTCCTCGAGGACATATTTTGAAGTCCTTGGCCTTGGCCTCGAGGCCTCAAGTCCTCGAAAATTGGCCTGTCCTCGGCTCGAGGACAACACTATTTTTTGAATTGTTAAAATTTAGTGGAGCGCTTGAAAAATTTTTTGAAAACGTTTTTTTGTGGAGATCGCCTGAAAAATTTTTGTGAAGACCTTTTTTTTCTTTTGGAGAGCACTTGCTCTTGTGTCCTTGGTCCTTGGCCTTGGCCTCGAGTATTCCTGTCCTTGGCCTCGAGAGTGTCTGTTCTCGGAAAGGCTGTCCTTGGCCTTGGCCTCGGATTTTTTTGTGTCCTTGGCCTTGGTCCTCGACTCCACCTCTGTTTGGAAGTATGGAATGCAATATGGAAGAAAATTTTAATATGGAATGGAATATGCTATGTTAGATTTTTAGTATGGATCGGAATGGAAGAAAATTGCCAGTATGTTTTTTTCCATTCCATACCATTTTCTGCCAAAAAATGGTCGGGAAAATTTCATCAGCTATAGGATTGGTGCAAAAATTTAGCATTCAGGGTCAATACAAAAGAACTCAACTCAGCTCAAGTCAAAACAAAAGAAAGCGGTCGACTGGCAACCTAAGTGCAATTTTCTGGATTGCTTTGTGATGGTCAAAGGCTAATCGGAAAGCTTGAAATACGGTCAACTCTTAAGCTTGTGAGGACGATTTGTCCAAAATCAAGGTGCCACCGTTGCTTCCTCGTGAGCGGAGGATAAACATGGATCAATCAAAGCATATGGTTCTGAGGTTTAGTTTTTGGTTACATAAAGTTAAAGGGCGAGGTCACGGTTGAATGACCACCGTTAGTTCTATTGTTTGAAGATAATCACCTGAGAATGCAACTTGGATTTTAACATCATGAGGGTCCTCAATAATTGGTTCAGGAAGATCCTTGAAACATAAATTTTGGTCATCTCCTATCCACCATAATCCTTTCATTTTGTTTCCAGTGGAAAATCAGCAACTAATATATTTAAAACAAACTAAACTAAACAAAAAATTTAAACCAGGGGCGCTCTATTAAAGATCAACTTGTCCAAAATCATGACCAACAACAAAAAACATTTAGAGGCAAGACTGAGACTGGCGTTTTTTAGAATTTGAGGTTGAGACCAAGATCGAGCGACAAAAGTCGAAACCGAATTTTTCCTCAATTTGGTGAAAAAATGTGACGTCATTTGGCGCAGGCTGAAACTTTGCACAAAACTGTCGACTTTAAGATTGCAAATCGCTACTGCTGTTCCAGTCAAAATTTTGAATAACGTCACCAAAGTGACTGATGAAGACATTTAATATCACTCGATCAGTGGTCGAGTGGAGAGAGCGTGTGCTACTGAAACAATAGACTGTGGTTCGTTTGCCCTTCGGGTCAAATCAAAAGCAAAAAATTGTTATTCACATTTTACAGGTTCCTTGTTTGGCGTTCTGCAATAAATGGGACTGTGTGAGGTCTCCACCGTGTATGGTACACAGATGGGCAGGTGCAGGCGCGTCGCAAGCCGGGGGCAGGGGGGGCAATGCCCCTCAATTTTCGTTTTTGACTCCCCGATTTTTTTCTTGCCCCCCACGGTATTTTTCTGGAGGAAGAAGTTGCTGTTTTTGGGCGGAAAAAACGTTAAAATTTGCGATTTCGGCCAGAAAAAGCCTTCGGATTTCGGCGAAGACCTTTTTTTTTTTTTGGAAATCACCTGCTTTTGGTCGGAAAATTTGTGATTTCGGCCAGAAAAATGCGGCGAAAACCTTTGCCCTCCCGATTTTAATTTTGCCCCCCGATCTCGCGAAGCTGGCGACGCCCCTGGGCAGGTGGCAGCTTGACTCGAAGACCGAAAGGTCTCTTCGCTTTCTCCTGATCAAAGTAACTTGGTGAAAAAAAGATGCAATTACAATTACAGTATGTCTCACATAATAATTTTAAATGCGTATGTTATGATTAGGGCCCGCAAAAGTCAATAAAGTCAAGTTTTTTTTAGGGCTTCTTTGTATCATCAAACCTATACCAACATTAGTGTGGGGTGCTCAGGAGCCAGTTTAGGTAGATTTTATAGGTCAAAATAAAGTTAAAATTTTGGGTTAGGTCAAATTTTGTCAAAATTGTATGTGATCAAAAATTCTTTTTCAAAAGCAAATAAAAGTTTTTTTTTCTTCATTTTGCTGGGTATTTGAGAACCAATGAATCGTTATGAGCAATTTTATACATGTTTGAATGAAGTTTTGCTACTCAAACTTCTGCAAATAGTTGCAATATGCCGCAATACAATTGCTTGGGTTAGCTTCTTTATCAAAATAATTTTATAATAACGCGAAACTCATTTTTTTTTATTTAAAAACAAATTAAAAATACCAGCCTAGGCATGAATAAAATAACTAAGAACTCTATATGTCCAAATTTAAAAATCAAAAAGTCAATTTTTATTGCACAGTACCGTATATCACAACGAATTAACCAGATTTTTGAAATCTTAGGGCTGTACTGTTTTGCTTTCACAGCTTTAGCAATCGATAAAACTTTTACACAACGCAACTTTTTACCAAGCAAGAGTGAAATTGTGTCAATATATTTTCCAATAAAAATTTAAGAACAAAATATGCGGCCAAAAATTCGTGAAAATAAAGTACAGCAAATTTCAATTCAAAATTTTCTGGTTATTAGAAAAAGTGTAATTGATATCGAAATTGTGCAGATTGCTAGGTTTTTGTCCTGCAGCGATTAGTTACTTTAATCACAAAACTGACTGATCGATATTTCTTTTTAAATGCTGTTAGTGAAAAGTGAAGAAGGTTACCTGCTTCAAACTTACGTGAATTGCGAATAACAGAACTTTTTTTTTAATCAAAACTTGGAGCTCAATAAGGCCAAAACGGTTTAGGTAAAAAAAAAGTCAAAATTTAGCTTAAATAAAGTCAAAATTTAGCTTAAATAAAGTCAAAATTAAAATTTTTTAGATCTAAATAAAAATGGCCCTACTTAAGATTATTTGCCTGCCTTAACGTAGTCGTGACTGCTTTACTGGTTTTGCCGCCTTTTTGCTTTGGAATGTTCGAGATAATTCTTTTCCAGTATGTTCTACGAATCAACGATCTTCTGCAGTCACCCGGTTACTTGGTTGCTTACGATTTTTTAATTGCTATATTTGTACTTGAAGTTTGTGACTTCATGATTATGTTGCAATTTGTTATCGTGAGTTCGCATTATTTTTCTAATGTGGCGTAATAACAATTTTTCTGGAATATTCGAGAGCTTTTGTCGTGGTTTAAAAAGGCGGGTTTTTCTATTCTAGTATTCCAATAATTTTAGCATTCTTATATAATTCTAGTGTGCAGGATATTAGATTAGTGGGCAGTTTAGCCGAGATTATGTATCTGAGATCGGCTTGTGAAGCCGTAAGGTGCGATCTGAAATTGGTCGATCGCGATAAGTTTTTGTGGAGCGATTTTGCTTGGGGAAAATTTAATTTGTTTTCAATGTTAAATAAAAAGTTCTAAATTTAAGAGTGGTGTGCTGCTTTCTGCAATACAAGAAGCTAACGGAAATATCAACTGCCATTTTCGATTCGTCAATTAACATCTTAGTCGTTCTCTAGTTAAAGTCAACGTGGGCTATTCTAGAGATTAAAGGTTGCACTCTAGCCAAGTATTCAATATCGCGACACAGAACTTGAAAAGATGTTTCTGCAACGTTTTCAATAAAACTTAGAATAACAGATTAAGTTTATTTTTGAGAAATTTTATTCTGGAAATGTCAAAAACCTATTCTGCCTATTAAAAGTCCATAAAAATTATGACTTCAAACGCAATCATGGCTAGTGCTACTTTAACTTTTACTTCGCACGTGTCTCATACACTGTTTGTTCAAGAACTAGTAAATTTTAAGTTGAGGTTGGCTGTTCTTAAATTTTCACAAATTTTCAGCCTCATTTATTCTTAATTCTATACGAAAATAAACTGACACCGATTATTCTTGCTTTGTTAAAAGTTGTCTATTGTTGTAGATCAGCATTAATGTTATGCAAATTAATAATGGCAATATTGAAGAGGCCAAGAATACTCTGCTAATTGCTTTCAAGTAAGTTGCGCTAGCCAATGTTCTTAGTCATTATTTTTTTATGCTGAGGCTAGCATTGTTCTTAAATTTTGAACGAAAAGAGCCTAGCGTTCTTGCAAAATTGTTCTCACACAAAAAGTGTATTTTGCTACCTCTTCTGAATGCGGCAGAATTTATCAGTTGACTGTCTACGATAATAGCTTTCTTGAAGTTACAAGGTAATGATTAATCAAACAAAGACTAGGATATGTTTTCAAAAGTCACCTCAAAGTCAATACAGATTCACCGGTAATTCTCATCGTTAAGTGCTGCACAAATATTAGTCAAAAGAACATGATCAAATAGTCAGAAAGTATCGGCCATTAGAAGTCCACAACTGCGCTGCGCGGCCATTGCTTGCGACCAATCAGTAGCGTGGTCTTCAGATATCCATAGTATCTTGTAATAAACAAATAGTACGTTTGGTTGTTGCAGAGACATCAAAGAGATTTTGAACCGATCAATGGGCAAATGGATAGAGCGTGTGCTGCTGAAATAGAAGATTTGAATTCAGTTACTTTACAAGTCGTTTCAAACCAAAAACTATAAAAAATTGATAACTTCATTTTCCCTGTTCTTGACGTTCAGCAATATAAGGGACTAACAGGAACAGTGTCGAACCTCCACCGTTTGTGGTAGACAGGTGGACAGGTACTGCTGGACTCGAAGACCAAAAGGTCTTTTTGCTATAATCCCTTGGCCAAGGCATCAACTTGGCGAATAAAAACGTAATTTTATGTACAATTCAATAGTGTTAGAAATAAAGTTATTAATGTTAAAATGTAATCTTTTTTGGACGATTTGATGCAATTCGACAAAACCTTCGGAAAAAATTTTTTTTGTTTTTTCGTGTAATGGTGTCAGCAGAGAGCAAAGGTTCTTTGGCTTACATGCACTTGCGGTACGATGAAAAATCTGTAATTGCTTGAAGATGACGCAGCGAAAGTGTAATGCCACTTATTTTGTAACTGTTAGCGCTTGCGATTGGCAAAGCGATAAGGTGTCGAACGCTGACAGCAAAGGTTTAGGGTTTGATTCTCTATACCGTTGTAAATCACTCAAATGCATGTAAACATCTATGTTGAAAAAACTCAAAGGCCCTGTTTTAGCACAGTCACTAATATTTAGTGACTATGGTTTTAGTGCCAAAACTCTCCTTGTCCTAAAAAATATAGCACCTTGAGAATGACGTTACGGATAAAGGACTGGGCTTTAAATCACAAAGCTAATGGTTCCACACCACAAAAGCATGCTAATACTTGTGTTAAAAATTATCTTCTGTTTCCTTTAATGTTCGTCTTGAAACAAAAAAATGAACAAAAAAATAAATAAAAATAAAAGACGTAATTTTAATTGAATATGTAACAGCAAAGCATAATAATTTTTTTCAATTCTCACTTTCAAAGATGGGTTTAATTCAATTGAAAGTAGTTAAAATTAATGTCATTTGGTAAAACTGACTAGTACATGCTAGCAATTAACTGACTGATATTTGTGTTTCGTTTTTATTTATTTATTCTTATATTTACAGTTTTAAAAAACCTTTAAGTAATTACGTGTATATTAATGAAAATAAGTGGTGAATACATCTACGTAATTTGTGACATTTGTCAAATATTAAAATATTAGAGAAGTAAGATCAATCTTCGTGATCACAAACAGATCTGGTTGCGAATTGGGTTTTACTGCCACAAAAAATTCTTCATCTTTCGATGAAGACGATGCACTATCCAAGAAAAATGATGTGGAAAAATGCTAAAGCTTAGAAATCTTTTAAAGCGTCAAGCAATTGACTAATTATTCAACGGTATCAATGAAGTAGACCTTGTCTGTCCAGTTACTTTAAACATAGCCGCAAGCAGGTAAAGAACCTTCAAGAAAACGCTTGTTGAAATTTTCTAGGTTGATTCTCTCTTCAGATCAGCTAAATCAAAAGAAAACCAAAAGGCAAATGTAACGGATACTCCTGTTTTTTTTTTTTTTAAAGTACAGTTTTGTCAAAACCCTAACCGGTTAAATTGCAATGTTTCTTGTGGTCAGTGATCAATCAAAATAATGAAAACGAGTGAAACAACAAACAATTGTGGCAGAAGTGAGTTTTAGGATGAGGTAAAACGCTAAATGTCGTCTGAATGCTATTGGCTTCACTTGCAAAATAATCCTTTACGAGCGAGGTTAAATTAGCTCGTAAAAAACAAGTTTGAGGTTTAGGCAAGACTGTGGTTTAAAAAAAAATAGACACTGTCTGTGAATAACTAGCTAAAGTACGGTACTTTATAAGTCACTTCAATAATACATAGTAACTGTATATGAGGTGTAAAAAAAAAGGCTAGTAATTGATAGGTCATCTCAGGGGCTCAGAGCGAAAGTTTGCCAGGAGGTACGAAAGCTGAAAAAAAAGATCTTCTCCAAAAATTTAGCTAGTTTTTGGCCTGAAATTAAAGAAAGACCAAAAACAAAAGTTTTTAGTGATACAGAATTTTAAAATAGCTTTTAATACCGTCGTAGCTATCATTTCCACTCTTTGAGAAATGGGTAGCCTTGAAAAAGGCTGTTTTAGATTATACGTTTTCGTTCAGCTTTTTTCATGAATCTACGCTGGAATGTAGAAAACCTAAAATGCGGTGGTATATAATAGAGGTTGATTTCAATGAAATAGACAATGGATTGTTATTATGACGTATGAGGCTGCATATTATCAAAGTTAAAGCAAAAAAATAAAAAATTTCTTGCTGTATTTTGATTGGTCAAAAACTGTCATTTTGACAATTTCATTGATCGAAAAATTATTGTTTCGTTTTAGTCCAAAATGTTCTCAAGAAATTAGTGTGAAATTTGGAGTAAATAATCAAATTCTTCTTGACGTGGCGATTCTACTACTTGGGTGAGCGTGAACTTAAAGGTTCTCCCGAGCCCGGGTACAATACTCCTTGAGCTCCCCTATCGTAGGCCGGGTCGTCTTTGTTAAGTCATGAATCAGGTTCTGGTTATAGCAGTGTTGCCAGCTATATTTTTCACGACAACGTTTGGATTGTTGGACCCTGTTTTCTTTGTAAGTATTTTGCGATTGTGTGTTTTATTATTTCTTATCGATTTTTAATCAGCACTTTTTGACACACATGACCACTGATACTGTTCAACCGATTCGCGAGAACCGGCTCCTAAATTTAACGAACCGGCAGTCAAAGTTGCTTGCTTTATTTTGTGCTATTGAACGTGCGTTTAAAAAGTGAGCTATAAATAAAATTAAAAAGCTATAGTGACAATCAAATGGCTGTGTGAAAATTTTTTAAATGAAAATGACTTTGATATTATTGTTAGAGATAACACAGAATGCGTTTCAGCTTTTTGACTGTGTGTTTGGTGGTGTAACCACGGAGGAAAGATAAAGTCCCCCTCCCCCTTAGCCAATTCACTTGGAAAATTTAACCCAAATATGCGTGCCTTTAACCGTATTTTAATCTTGACCAGGAAGTAAGGGGGCTGAAGGGGCTAAGTAATTCATATTGGTCAAGGAGCTTTGAAATCTTCGCAACTAATTTTTTTGAAATGGCTCAACAAACGTGCGAGATATCATCCAAATGGTGTTAAAATCGCTATTTTTTTTTAATTACAAAAATTGCCAAGCAGCTTTTCGTGAGGCACTGCTGACAACTATTTTCAGCTGTGGGGTTAAGTTCCCCGTAGCAAAATCCTAATTACGCGTCTGTACGTGCAGTGGTTGCTAGGGGGGCGCCCACCCCGGGTGTTACCACTTTGGAGTGACACCATTTTATGATGTGAATCCATAACTCCACTAATTTGTGGTGAAGACCTTTTCTTTTCTATTTGTTTGGTCTCCATTCCCATATGGACTGAAAACCCACTAATTTTACGGCCAAGACCTTCTTTTTTTGGTCTTCAAGTACTTTTAGATCGAAAACCCACTCATTTTATGGCGAAGACCTTTTTTTTTTGGTCTTCATCAGCATTTGGATATAATTTTGATCTAACTCGGTCACGGCTGTGGAAGCGTCACATCATAAAGGGTGACACTACGAAATCTCGTTCCGGATGTCACCATCCTTAGCAACTCCACTGTGTACGTGTTGTAGGTTGTATCCTATTTGACTCTATTTTGAAGAGGTTTTCGATTTCAACTGTGCCCTTACAATTCAAAATTGGAAAATTGTAACCAAATACTCCCAAGATAGCAAAACCTTTTTTTTACGAAAGCCGCTTTTTGAGCGTACACTGTAGACAGCAGCCTGCTTTTGTAAAAAAACCTTTTCAATGGATAACTGGCAATTTTTTCAAATCCTTCAGAGAGACCCGGCTCCTGCAATATTTGAATAGCACAACAGCACATCACTGTTTGCTTAAAGTTTGATTTAAGATTAAATTATTTTTTTTATAGAGTTTACGTAATCAAATCAAACCATGACGAATTTAAATTCTGCTACTTTTTCTAAAAATCAGTGCCTGCGACTTTAGACTAGCCAAATTTATGGAGATGTGTGTAGGCAAGACAAATCATATTTATTTCATCCATGATAAGGCAAGGCAAATGTAGGGCTGATGTATCGCAAGTTGGTCGAGCGGTAACGCGTTCGTCTCTGGAACGGTAGGGCGAAGGTTCAAATCTCAGACCGGTCAAATCGTACACGGTGCTGCCAACGACTCATCACCACTGCGGCATTTCTTCGAAAAGAGGTGTGTTGCGAGGGCCCAATGATGCGGAGATAGGCCCTGCAAACTCGATACACGCTTCATCGTAATACAGCAAGTATAATAAAAGATTTGATATATAGAACTTTTAATGCATTCCTATAGTAGAGCCCGAATAAAGCATGAAAACCCCGCGGCGATTGCAATCGAAGTCCTCCACAAAATCATAGCGAAAACATGCTTTTTTCATTAATTTTTACTTTTTTTTTGCCTTCACAATTTACTTTGACTTCCGACCAACTTTTGCGGTATAAGGTTTTCTCTTCAGCCATTACTTTTATTAGTCAGCAATCTTTTTATCCACCAATCTTATTAGTCACCATTTTTATTACCCATCAATTTTTTTTTCACCAGTATCAGTTTTCGACTAAAATCGGTAAAGAACTTTTTTGGTCTGCATAATTTCACGCCTATATTTTGCGGCATTGGCTGACGTTTTCGTGAGAGCCCCTCTTCCTAGGTGCACCTCTCCTGGGAAGGAGTTTTTCTGAGGTTTACGGTAAATTCCTCCCTTCTAAATACAGCTTTGATTTCTAGATCTCGAAAGCAATCTTATACAAAGTATGCTGACAAAAAGCGTTACTGTCTAATATTGTGCAGATTGAAGGAGATGGCTGGCAGAACACAACACACAGTGGATACATTGCCCATTTCAAGATTCCTGTCACCGTCCAGTTAAAAGGCTGGTGGATTGCTTTGATCTACAATCAGCCAATAGATGAAATCGAGGTAAGAGAATAAGTAAAATACCCTGTTTTATACTCTTCAAAAATTGAAGAATCAAGTAAATTAACTGCTCAGTAGTTAATCATGCACGTAGCTAAACAGGGCTATTGGTTCTCGTCAGTATTCAAAGTTTTTTTTTTGATGAGAACGCTTCACAATATAACGCGTCATCCTTACTCAAGTCTTTTTTTATTTCCCCAACTATTTTTGTATTGATACGGTAAGCTTTGATGATTAGTGCAGAGGTGGCGTGTCTACAAGTAATAAACGATTTTTCACTTGTGGTAGTTAAACAAAAGACAAGTAAAACCGCTAGCTCTTGTATTAAAGACTGCTTCAACGGTTATAGTAAACGCAAAAGCTTGCTATCGTCATAGGCGTAGCCAGGGGGGGGGCAAGGGACCCGGGCACTCCCCAATCGCAATGCCAGCAATGATAAATTTGCGAGGAAAAAGGTCATTGCAGCTTCAGTTTTTCTCGTTGGTTTGTTGTCAGACCGCGAAAACCTTTTTTTTTTGGTCTTCACCTAATTTTGATTTGATTTGTTACGATTAATTACTTAAATTTTATCCGTGACGACCTTTTTTTGTTTTTATATTTGTTCAGGTATTCACTGTGTAAGTTGTGGGTTGCCCCCCCCCATCCAAATTTGAACTCCAATTACATTTCGGGCCCTACCCAATCAAAAGTCCTAAATCGGACTGTGAAGACTTTTATTTTGTGGTTTGCCCCCCCCCCCAATCTAAATTCCTTGCAACGCTTATGACTACCGTTCATTATCTATTTCTGCTATGATGTCAGAACGACTGCTTTAGTTGTTCCACTGACATGCAAAATGTCAAAAATGACTACTTTAGCTGTTCTATTTTTCCACATTATGAGTTCTTATCTCTATGTTTTCCGATTTGAAGCTAGTGAAATTTATTTGCATCTCCACCCAATTAAAAATTATTTTTCAACATGAAAACTACTTTTAAATTTAAATTCTGCAAATTTTTTTCGTTGTTGAAAATCATTTGATATACCTTCAGAGTTCAAATATTCTCACGTTTTGCAGTAAAAACAGCAAAAAATATTTTTATAATGAAAAGCTTATGCGATGTTTACTACATAGGCTTGGCAAGGAATTAACTTCAAAACCAGCGAAGACAGAAGAATTCTTTACATAAAGCAGATATCATGGAACAAAAATCAATATCCAGGGATGGTCATGGACCAAAGGTATATAAAATTATGCAACAGCAATTACCTTTGCATCAACAAAGTTTCTCGGGATTGCTTTACAATCTTAAAGGAGCGCATATGACGAAGGTTTTTTAGAAGAAAATGACTATTTCACCGGAAATTATTAAGTTAAAGAGAACAAAACAAAAACGAGGGATATTCATCCGCGCATTTTTCATTTGCTTTTTTAAGAGTCAAGATTAGGGTTTTGAGTTAGAGTTTGGGTTAGGGTTAGAGTTGGGATTAGTTTTAGAGTAAGAATTAATTTTGAGTGTGGGTTAGATTAGAATCAGAATTAACGAAAAAAGTAGATTGGAATTTCTAGTGAAATAAAAAGCCTATGTATTCTGATTGGATTTCTCTCAAAAGGTTAAAAAAGTTTACAAAGATCAGTTTCACCAAATTTTGAGATTTTGACGGCCTTCCGTTCGCAAGATCTGCTGGCAGTTTAAGTTAAAGGTTTTGCCTTTAGAAATTTTGCCGGTGTTGCCACTTAAAAACAGCATTTTAAAAAGTTACTGAACGTTTTTTACTCCCAAAGAGTGTACCATCGTAAGTGTACAAACGAATTCTCTGCTTATTTTGATCATTAGGTCGGTACGCTCAACGTTCTAGCGTACCACCTTACCAGTGTATAAATTGTTAAACACTGGATACGCTTGAACGATCGCAATTGTACGCTAAGTGTGCAACAAGCCAAACAAACGATGACCATCAACAACTTTTTCAAATTCTTAATTGTCGAATAAATAAATGTTTTTAGCATAATTTACGCTGCATAATTCCTCAAGTTCTTGTTAATAATTGCTGGATTTTTTTTAGGTATATGGTAAACTTCAGGAAACAACCTGGTGTCAATTATAACGACTATTTCGGTCCGAGACCAGCGATTGTATTTGTTGATAAGGTCTATGTTCCAGACCCAGAGGAAAACCATGAGCATCAAATGACCGTGTATGACCTCGATGAGGTAAATTTGATGTACAGTACAACCTCGATAAACTACTGAAATATAAAAGTACTGGTAGCTCTATAAAATAAGAGGAAGCATTTAAAAACACAAAAATTAAGAAGCACTTTTGATATCATATATTTTGTGAAAAAAGATGAAAAGAAAGAAAAAAAATCTCACCTCCAAAATTTCAAAATGTTGTTGTTGTATTGCATATTTATTCTCCTGTCACCGGATAGCGTTAGATGCTAACTATAGAGCGCTTCGCATACTTTTCATTGCGGTAACTACTTCGTGATTGGAGAAATTTGCACCTGCGTAAAAGTTTCCAGTGATCAAATGTTTTTGAGGATGTCTTCGAATTCTTGTCCACTGAACTTGCTGCTTGTTCGAAGCCACCAAGCAGAGATAATCATCGTAAAGCGTCTTATCCAAGGATGCAACAACGTGAAGAGGGTGGGAGTTGAACTCAGATCATGCGATCAGAGTCGTCATAAAAGCGACGCCTTCACCCTTTAGCCACGTTGATGCCAATCAAATACTGTAGTTTATTGTAAAAACAATTGTCACACGGAACACCAATTTTTAATCGGAAGTTTCGACTTTAGTGTTGATAACACTTTTCGTGTGCAATAATTTTCGCGGCTACATTCCGTCAATTTCCGAAAGTCGAACCGAATCACCGATTTATTCGTTTCAAAGGCTTAACAAAAATACATTCCAAAATTAAATATATACTTTATGTACAATAAATTCCAAAATTTCATATACTACTGTACATTAAATTACTTCCAAAACAAAATTACTGAGATATTAAAGAAATTCTTTGACTAGATCTTTTTTGGCTAGGATGATGCTCACTTAATTAAACTTGTTTAATTACAGCAAAGTTTTAATCAAGAAAATATATTTTGTCGAGGTGTCTGGTTCTGATTGGTCAATCAACATTCATGATACCATTGATAATTAATTTTAAAGCAATTCTTTTGTATTTTAGTATCAACTACCAACCAACTTTGAGATGTTGCCTTTAACAGTTGTTACCCCAGCCCCCACAGAACCCACAGCTCCTACAACGGCTCGAACCCCGGGCCCAGATGATGGAAAATTTTGGTGGGTAAATTTCCCTCCAAATTCGCGAAGGCGAACTACATTAGCTCCTTCAACTACCACAACCACTTCAACCATACCAACCACAACAACAAAACCATTACATGGTAGGTTTTGTATATGAATTTAGAGAGAGATTTTTCAGATTGACTGGCCAGTTAGTCGAACAGAAACGCGTTTGTTTCTGGAACGGGAAATCTGTCGTTCAAATTCCGGGCCGGTCAGTTGGGCACAATGTTGTCGACAGCTCACCACCGCTGTGGCATTTCTTCAAAAGGAAAAGCTGTGTTGCCTGGGTGCATTGACTCGGAGATGGGCATCGCAAACTTGTTACACGTTTTGGTGTAATACTAACAATGAAGACTGCAAAATTTTACTATTTTATTCAGTGACACAGCATGTTACTACATTCACTGTACTGTTATACCACGCCTACGAATAAATGAAAAAGACTTGAACCATTTGACTGACTTGATTGTGAATTCATATAAGATTTGATTTTCATCGTTTGGCACAGAATTCCAAAAACAACTTGAATTTGATATAGAAACAATGATCATTACAACCAGCTCAAAAAATCATGGGCATCAGTACTTCAAACTTTAGTACAATATGTTGTTTCAATAGTCGTAATGCAGTTGATAATTTTACTGCTGCTCAACTACTTCAACGTAGACCTATACGAAGATCTTGATTTTCTTATTTTGAAGTTCGGCGGTCACGATAACCAGGAGACAAGGCACATCTTAAGGCGATTTTACGCAGTATCCGTTTTTCGTCCGTTTTTGCTTCTTCGTGAAAAAAGTATGCGCTTTTTCAATCGCATTTTTATAAGCCCTTATCTGCACTAATGAGACTGCTACACATTGATAAAAATTTTGTTCAAAAATTTTGTGTATGAACGATAAGAGCAATATTTCAAAATAAGACTGTATCCCTTTACAAAAAATTTTCTTCGGAAAACTTTTGTGCAGTATGTGACAGTCTGGTTAATGCGGATATGGACATATAAAAATGTGGACGAAACAGAACATACTTTTTCGTGGAGAAGAAAAAATACACACAAACGGACAAAAGCGGATGAGAAACGGATACTGTGTAAATTCACCTTTTATGTTTTTTTGATTTAATCAAGGTAAAGTTCTTTATTAATTTTGCAGCTGTTTCATGCGAAGAAGCAATTGCAAAAACAACTACGAAATGTGAAAGGAGAAACCGGCCTCTATCGCAATGTTTCATTCCTCAATGTTCTGAAGCAGACGCCTCCGTGTTCCGGGTTGTTCAATGCTGGAAATACCTTGGGTCATGCTGGTGTGTGAACCCCTTCACCGGGATAAGATATAAAGAGAGGGCAACAGTGGTGCGGTATAAGGACGCCCATAAGTTGGATTGTTTTGCAGGTTGGTTGATAATTTGAAGACACGGAAAAGATAAATTATTTATTTTAATACCAATTTCGAAACGAGATTTAACAGGGATCCATCATTATCAATTTTAGAAGCTTTTCAATCACTTAAATTACTAAATGAGAAGTTTGCTTGCTTGTTTATGCGAACTAACAAGCATTCTGCTTCTCTCTATATCACACCAAAGCTACTGTAAATATCCATTTTTGAGTTTATATATTTCGATTGCTTTTTGGTTGAGCGTTGAGGGTTTAATGGTCGAAATGTTGCTGACTTACGGTTCGATTTCCGACTTGGCTATGCCTCGTTGGTTCTTGGTAAAAACACTTTAAGTATGCTTTTTGATGGAGCCAAGCAGTGAACTCCTCTTGGTGGTCAAATCCGACAAAAGGCCTGCTTGTTACCATAAAGCATACTCTAGATTCTGCAAATACAACAAAACACTCCGCGAGAATCAGTGATTTTCTTGGACTGGCCATTTATTAACATTGTCATTGTCATCTCATCCGCAAACAAATTCCTTAGTCCTTTCCCAATTGGCTTAAGTTGTTATTCTGATCAACGATCAATTTCTGCTTTTGCTTCAGCACTTCAAGATTCAACCACTACAGCACCAACTACAACTAGAACCGCCAGAGCCACGCTTCCTACAAGAGCGCCTGATTCATCCCCTCTTCAAAGACCGTTGTTTGTTCCAAGAAGTGATTATGATTTTAATCTGGTAAGCAGGCTGTTTATCTTTCAAATAAACTAAATCACAGGTTGAGATTTAAGATGAATAATTATACTGTATGTTTCTATTCAGCCAGTTTGATTGATTGATCTATATTTATCTTTCACTCACGAGGAAGTGACGGTGACGCTTTTATTTTGGAAAAACTGTCCTTACCCGCTTATTGTAGGTGTTGAAAGTATTCCAAGCTTTCCAAGTCCACCGTATTCGTGAACCGGTTGTTGAAAATGGCTTGCATAGATATCCTGCACTTTTGGCTTGAATAAACCGGTACCTAAATTCAGATAACCTTTAAAAGATTCGGTTTTTGCACGATTTGAATAGCACCACTGAATAAATCATGTTAGATACGGAATTTCTGAATTGGTTTTGAACGAATGTTCAATAGGGTGTGCACTTTTTTCACTTTTCTCTCTGATTGCTTAGTTTATATGATTTTGTGGGGACAAATTGACCCCAAACATCAATGCAAAAACTTTTCTTTCAAAATTTTGTTGTCTTGATACTTTGCAGGGGGGCGGGCAAAAGCCCAAATTTCTCATATCTCGAAAAGTGTAGCACTTAAAATCAATTTTTTTTCACCTATCGATTCAGCAACCCCACTTTTCTATCTGTCTGCAATATATGTTGCGCTAACTCCTTTATTTTTTGAGTTATTTAGCAAAACCATATTACACGTACTCCATGCTGGGGTGAGTTGGCCCATTCATGTGACACGTTATCCATTACACGCACCAAAATTGCGTTTGTCAGAACCAGTGCACACTGCAGCTGCATGGTATTGCTGTAACATCACAGCAGTGCCCCCCACTGTCCCAATTTCGCCCTTCAGTTGTCAGGGATTGGGCCTGTTAGAGAAAGTGTTAGAAGTGGAGTTTCATTGAGAAGTACAGTAGAAGCGTGAATGATCAGGCAATGGACGAGTGCAAATTTGCAGCAGAAATGAAAGGTAATGTTTTGCCAGCAGTAAAAGATGTAATCGGGCATTATATCTTTGTCCGAAACAGTCTGATGTGCAGCACCGAAAACTATTTGCATAAAAGACCGAAGTTCAATGTATGTAAGGGTGAGGTAGTCAACAAAATCGAAGCCATATGGGAAAAAAGTAGTCTTCAAAAAATAAGAAGAAAATCAATGGAAACTAAGTTAAGAAATGTTTTTAAAAAGTACGCTGTAACGAAAGCAAGAAGGACGGAGTCTGACAAACTACAGTTTGAAAACCTGTTTGATGTGAGCGCCTGCAAATGCAGTCATGTTGAAACTGTGGTGAAGTATGGAAAAGTGTACTGCAAATGCTCACGCCAAAGCCAAATTCCTGGTCAAGGTAAGATGTGTTTATGAGCATCGCGAGTTAAATTTCATTTTAATATAGGGTCGACATTGCATTGATATGTATAATATACATTTGTCTTTCTTTCCGTTGATCCAACAGAAACGGGTATTCTGGAGACAAAAACTGCGTTAGGATTAGGAAGCATCCTAATATCGTACCACGCAATATCAAAAATTTATAACATTTACATATGCGAACATAGACCAGTCCATGATCTTATTATATTCCTTTTTATTTCGCCCCTCCCCATATGATGTTTAATAAGTTTCCTAAACATCACTTCCCCAAAGGATCTCTTATGCATTTAAACCAGGGACCCGTTGTTGGGCTTTCGTGAATTTTTCATATCCCTTGAACAGTCAGTCACATTACGAAGGCTTTAACATCCTTCGATTTGATACCGGATCTCGTCCTGCTTTAGTGCTTCATATTTAGGAGAAGAATCGCAGAGGCCTAATTTAAACGATTTCCGATTACATTTGAAACCACTAATGTAATTTTACTCACGATGTTCATAAACACATCTTACCTTGAACGGGAGTTTGGCTTTGGCGTGGGCATTTGCAGTACACTTTTCCATACTTCACCACAGTTTCAACATGACTGCATTTGCAGGCGCTCACATCAAACAGGTTTTCAAACTGTAGTTTGTCAGACTCCGTCCTTCTTGCTTTCGTTACAGCGTACTTTTTAAAAACATTTCTTAACTTAGTTTCCATTGATTTTCTTCTTATTTTTTGAAGACTACTTTTTTCCCATATGGCTTCGATTTTGTTGACTACCTCACCCTTACATACATTGAACTTCGGTCTTTTATGCAAATAGTTTTCGGTGCTGCACATCAGACTGTTTCGGACAAAGATATAATGCCCGATTACATCTTTTACTGCTGGCAAAACATTACCTTTCATTTCTGCTGCAAATTTGCACTCGTCCATTGCCTGATCATTCACGCTTCTACTGTACTTCTCAATGAAACTCCACTTCTAACACTTTCTCTAACAGGCCCAATCCCTGACAACTGAAGGGCGAAATTGGGACAGTGGGGGGCACTGCTGTGATGTTACAGCAATACCATGCAGCTGCAGTGTGCACTGGTTCTGACAAACGCAATTTTGGTGCGTGTAATGGATAACGTGTCACATGAATGGGCCAACTCACCCCAGCATGGAGTACGTGTAATATGGTTTTGCTAAATAACTCAAAAAATAAAGGAGTTAGCGCAACATATATTGCAGACAGATAGAAAAGTGGGGTTGCTGAATCGATAGGTGAAAAAAAATTGATTCTAAGTGCTACACTTTTCGAGATATGAGAAATTTGGGCTTTTGCCCCCCAAAAAATCTTTGCCCCCCCTGCAAAGTATCAAGACAACAAAATTTTGAAAGAAAAGTTTTTGCATTGATGTTTGGGGTCAATTTGTCCCCACAAAATCATATAAACTAAGCGATCAGAGAGAAAAGTGAAAAAAGTGCACACCCTAACGTTCAAGCATTAAAAAAAACAAAAAACTGCAGCATATTGATGGAGAACATCTCCAAAACAGTAATTTGTTGAATATTTTTGAGTGAGTTAAAATCCCCTCCATGTTTTCGAACTTATCTTTCCATTAATAGTGTTGTTTATGTTTTTACAGTAAGCATGTCATAATGAGCTTTTAATTCAAAGTTGATTCAGAGTTTTGCGATACAGTGTAACATCTCTAAGGATTGCACTATATCTCAATAGGCATATTGCACAATAATTACGCAAACCATTTTTAGGTATTGCACAATTCCTTGTTATTCTTCGAAGCGCAACGTTCTGGCAACATCGGCACAAATGGAAGAGTTTACTGGAGAAGGAGTGCTCATATGGACGACGGTTCAGATTGCAGTATGGCGAGAGGAGCTCTCTCAGGAGGATATTATGTTGGTAAGAGGCGTTGTGGCCTACAACATTAATGTAGTAGATAATAAATTCAAACAGTTAAAAACATATTCAGTATTAGGAAGTGATTGAAATCGACAGTTTTTTTAAGAAGAATGTTGTTCTTGAATGTTTTCATCAATCATTTTAGTTCGCCTTGCTCTGTAAGCAATTTTTTGATATTTCCGGTTTCGGAACATGATGCTCCGTGTTTAAATTAAAGCTGGATTTACACAATATCCGTTTTTGTCCGTTTTTGGTTCTCCGTTAAAAAGTATGAGCTTTTTCATCCGCATTTTTATATGTCCATATCCGCACTATAACCAGACAGTCACATACTGGACAAAAGTTTTCCCAAAAAAATTTTTTGTAAAGGGGTTCAGCTCTATTTTGAAATAGCGCTCTTATCGTTCATACACAAAATTTTGGAACAAAATTTTTATCCATATATAACAGTCTACTTAGTGCGGATATGGACTTACAAAAATGCGGATGAAAATACTTTTTCAAGGAGCAAAAGCCTAAAAAAACGTACGAAAAACGGATACTGTGTAAATTCACCTCAAAGCATGGCAACCACAAAAGAACACGATACCGGTACAGTATTCTTTCTACGAAAATTGATTCTGGGAAAAACAATAAAAAAGCAGCTTTTGTACATGCTTCAATTTACTATCTGACGTCCAGTAGTAAAGAATTGGTTGTGTCGAAGTGGTAGGAAAGACTGTTTGTTACCAACCTGCTTACTGTGAGTGATTTTTTAATGGTAGAACAATCAGCGTTTTCACAAAATCAATTTATAATATAACTCAGCTCTTTCATTAGATCAGTCAAATATTGTAAAATCAATACATTAAAAAGTAATGTTAAAATTGGCTTCGGTCTCAACTCATTGTGAGCATGCGAAAAAATTAGGAAGTTCAAAAAACCGGCCAAAAAAAACTGCAACAACTTCTGTTCAAAACTTTGGCGCAAAAATGACATCAAAGCGCAGAAATGGTAAGTATAAACCAAGGGTGGTAGTACGGTACGGTACATTCATAATTTGAACATACCGTACTTCAAAAATTTAACGTACCGTACAAACGTAACGTACCAAAACAAAATTATGCATACGTACGGTACCTACGTTCTTTTTATTGGATGATATACGCTCTAAACGTACCGTACCGAGAAGGTACGGTACGTAGGTCAATGAAAACTCTAAACGTACCGTACTTGGAAGGTGCGGTACGTAGGTAAAAAATTGCTAAGGTTTTTTCGAAGTTCTCGTTTTCCGCGCTTTAAAAAAAGGTTTAATTGCATATATATTCTAAAATAAAATTCATGAATATCATCAGTTGTGCCACGTTTGGAAATTTTTAACCATGTGACGCCTACTCGCTTTAGTTTTTGGGGAAGAAAGAGGAGGAGAACTAATAATCAGAACTCAGAAATCAGATCACTGGTCAAAAATAATTTACAGACACGTATAGCAATGCATCATACTAACACAAGTACGGCACGTAGCGCCGTCAGCAAGTTGCAATCTCTGTTACGTAACGTACTTGCATGGTACGGTACGTTAGTACGTTTAGTGCGCTCATTCAAACAGCGTACCAACCCGTACCTTCACAACCGGTGGCGTAGCTAGGAGGGGGGCGGCCCGCCCCGGGTGACACCATTTTGGGGTAACACCATATTATGATGTGAAACCATAACTCCACTGATTTGTGGTGAATACCTTGTTTTTTCATTTTGTTTCGTCTCCAACCTCATTTGCTCCGAAAACCCAATAATTTTACGGCGAAGACCTTTTTTTATTTTTTTGGTCTTCACCTATTTCTGGACCGAAAAAGGGTGACACCACGAAATCCTGCCCCGGGTGCCACCATCCTTAGCAACGCCACTGTTCACAACAAGGGCGTACCGTACTTTATAGCAAAACTTGAGGCGTAGCTTACTGTACTTACGCACCGTACCGTGCTGCCATCCTTGGTACAAACAAAAGTGCAGTACTGTGAGTTAGGAAAGTGCAGCAGTAGACTGAACAGTAATTAAAGTCAAAGAAGTGCTACGGATGTTAAAAAAAAAATTATAAAAACAACAAAATCCTGAGAACTTTTCTCACCAATTACAAACATATTGACCATCAAAGCTGTACAACACGTTAGCATCAATCTTTCCGATGCCGGCTGCTCTACGTCAATGAGTAAATATGCTCTGTGTCAGAGTTGTAAACAGGCCGACAAGAACAGATCCGAATCCGAAAAGATATTTGAAGTCAATGCCAGGTCCGAAAAAGCCTGAAAATTAAATTAGATGAAGAAAATGTGTGCGGTGATTGCTTGTATGCGGATAAACAAAGCTACTTATTGCTGATGAATTATAACGTAATGATAATGATTGGGTAATAACAATTGCATTGATGCTTAAACTATTTCGTCATTCAGCATAAGCGTAGCCAAGGGTAGGTCCCCAAATTGGAATGCCACCAATGACAAAAATGATGACAAAAAGTCTATTGTTTTTTCAGTTTCTTTTAGCATTTTTCGCGTACAATAGTACACGCGTACAGTAATTAACAATAATATTGCTGACCAGGGGGCCCGAACCCCTCAATCCAAATTTTTGCCAACCAATTTAAATGTATAACCCTGGAGAAATTCAGAGTTTTTGTCCTAAAAGTTGCAACCTCAGGCCTTTATCTAACCTTTTTTTTTAACTTAATGCAATAACAGGATTAGTTACCATCTATTGTACCAGCTTTAAATAACAATCCACCTCCACCTCGCCAGTTTTGACGCGACAAAATACTTTCAAAAAAATGAGCTACGGTAAATGCTTATTGAACAAATCATTGAATTTGAATTGGAGAGGCCCGGGCCCCCCGGTCGTACATGCAATCCTAAAACTAGTTATTTTTATGACAAAACAAAAATCTCCAAAGCAAATCTTGGAGTGAATTATTAGTTACTGCTAAAAATATTGCAGAAGGCAAAATACCTTCCTTTCAAATGGCTCTAAAACGAGCAAAATGTGATCCGAATGGCATTAAAGTAGTTATTTTTTTCCAAAAAAATTCCAAAAATCTGTGTTCTCTCATCGATAATCATTTGTTTTTATCTAATATTGCTGTTTTTTAGCTGGGGATTATGTCAAGTTTGGGTTCCCAACTGCCGCTGCAATGACAATGATGGCTTGGGGCTTTCTTGAGTATAAGGATGCATATGAAGCAACAAAACAAACCCATTTTCTGAAGCAAGCGTTGAAATGGGGAGCAGACTACTTCCTAAAAGCTCACACTTCACCCAATGTTCTGGTTGGACAGGTTTGTTGATATTATGCTAGCAGGTGTCAGCTAGACTCGAAAGATCACTTACGGTTAAAAGAGCATTCTGGACGTTTTCATTTCAAAAATTTTACTCTGAAACCATGGGGAAACAAGTCAGGCAATTTTTTAGAATTTTTTTTTGCGCCGCTTTGATTCTCTTCGGCCGAGCATTCAAAAAATAATCGCTATTCTTTTTCCTCTTAGACGAGGGAAAAACGCTTTTTGAACATTTTTAAACCAAACGGAAGTGCGTCAAAATCGTCTCAAATGACTGACGGCAGCTGCTGTCAAGGCAGCGGCTTCTTAGGTACCTGGTGATAATGGTACGGTATATAGCAAACCTATACGAAAAATGCTAGGTTAGACTTTTGGCTCTGGCTTTTCTTTTAAATAAACATCTACTTGTTTTGCAGAGACTCAAGGAAGCTAACTCTTGAAAACATCTAAAACGCTTTGTCTTGAAGTTTACAATTGCATAATTACGTAATCTTCGGAAATACTACCTGTACTACGCCGAAGCGTGTAACGAGTTGGCGGGGACCATCTACGCGTCATTGCACACGGGCAACACAGCTTCTTTCAAAGAAATGTTGTAGCGGTGGCGAGCCGTCAGCAACACTGTGCTCGACTTGACCGGCCCAAGATTTGAACTGATCGACCAACTGGTAGGTTGGTCGAGCAGTAACGCGTTTGTCGTTGAAGCGCGAGGTCCAAGATTCAAGTCTGGGGCCGGTCATATCGGACACGGTGTTGCCAACGGCTTGCCAACGATGCGACATTTCTTTGAAAGAAGCTGCATTTCCCGGGCGCAATGACGCGGAAATTGACCCGCCAACTTGTTGAACACTTCGGTGTGTTGCAGCTAGTATAGTGAGAGATTTGATTTGAAAGTTAAGTGAAAAACAAACTGGCCTTCCGACCTGTAGGCCTAAACTACTTGTGCAATAATTGCGTGAAACCTAATGGCTTGCTAAAATCTGGAATCTTAGTCTTAAGACGTAATTTGTTACGATGCTTTAGCCAACAGCATACTATCATTTCTTGGACAAATTATCAGTAGGCTTTAGTCTCCTTCGCCTAAAGCACTATAATCTTATCTTGATTTCGAATAAGCTTGACGTCCTTCGTGGTCGACTCCTGTGGGAAGTCAGAAAACTCCAGGTTTGTCCAGTTCAGAGATGGAAACCGGTCGGGTCGACCGGCCGGTCGGGTTGCCGGTCGGGTCGAGATTCTTCGACCGGCCGGTCAAGCCGGTTGAAAAACCGGCAAATTCTCCTTTCTGGCTACTAAAAGGCATTTAAGCATCAACCGAAATATAGTTATATATTTTATCATAAACAAAACTTTTTATAAAAAAACAGTATTAACAAACCACATCTTTCGAAAACACTTGCTGAATGGTTTCAAGCTGTGACTAATGTGCTCTGACCATTAAGACATGCACATCCAGGGACGTATTTAGGGTGGGAGTATTGTGCCATGCCCCACCACTTTGGGCCACAGCACAAAGCAAAAAAGTGCAAAATATACGATAAAATTGCGTAATCAGATTATAATAAAGCATGCATGTGGAAGAGGCTTACGATACCTAGCATTTTAGCATAATTTTAATCAGCTAAAGAGTAAAAGTGGCGCAGATTTCAGATTTTTTGGTACATGCTAAAATCTTGCCGCTTTGAAAAGCTTTTTTCAACTTAAATTTACCACACTCTACACTGGGCAACAAACACATAGCTCTTATTTTTTTATATCTAACTAGCCATGGCTTGTTCTGAAGTAGCAGCATTTCTACAAACTGCTGAGGCACATTATATTTCGAATGTTTTCTAGCCAATGTCACAACAGTTTACTGTTTTTAATGAAAATAACGGACTCGTTGCGTTTATCGGGATAGTTATTCATAACCACTTCGTACTACCGATGAGTTTATTTATTGGTTTGACGTTTCGCTTCCCAAACCGGGAAGCTTCTTCAGAACAATTTTCGGCAGTGCTGCCTTTGCAGTTGCAAAAAGATATAAATGAGAAAAAAATAACAGCAGAAGATTGGTAACATAAAAACATCACAATACTTGTACTATTATACCCAAAAACATTAAAATGATAGAGCAATGACATTATATCAAATCAAAATCTTTCATTATACTTGCTGTAATACGCCGAAGCGTGTAACGAGTTGGCGGGGCCCATCTCCGCGTCATTGCGCCCGGGCAACACCACTGCGTCCGATTTGACCGGCCGGAGATTTGAACCTCAGACCTCCCGCCGGAGATTTGAACTTCAGACCTCCCGCTCGAACCTCAGACCTCCCGCCGGAGATTTGAACCTCAGGTCCGATTTGAACCTCAGACCTCCCGCTCCAGAGACGAACGCGTTACCGCTCGATCAACTGGCCGGTAATGACATTATATAATATTGAAAACTATGTCACTATAACAGCGTGAAAAAAATTAATAATATTCATAACAACTAGGCTGCTTCACTAACAGTTTGAGAAAGTAGAAAAGGATCTATTGCAAAACATTATGTACTGGAAAAGGTTTTTAGCTCCACAGAGATATATATAGGACAAAACAATCAGTAGCGTAGCCAGAGGGGCTCGAGCCCCCCCCATTGGCTTGTGAAGTATGCAAAATTGCACCTTTTTGGTGTTTTTTAGGCCGATTTTTTGTGAAAAATTGAAAATAGCCCCCCCATACGAAAACAGCCCCCCTCAAACGTTGGAATTTCCGATTTGGGCGGAAAAATCAGTCTCCAAATCGGTGAAGACCTTTTTTTTTTTGGAGACCACCTGATTTTGGGCGGAAAAAGCCTTTGAATTTCGGATTTCGGCCGAAAAATCAGTCTCAAAATTGGTGAAGACCTTTTTTTTTATTTGGAGACCATCTGATTTTGGGCGGAAAAAACGACTGAATTTTCGAGCTTTCCGAGAAATTCCGAATCAATTTTCGGACAAACCGTGTGAAACTGTTTTAAGATCAATGAAAATTCGGATCAAGGTCGTTTGCAAACTTCTCACTCTTTCAAAATAGCCCCCCCCATTTTCCAAATCCTGGCTGCGCGCCTGGAAACAATTAATAAAAGTTTCTGTGGAGCTAAAAATCTTTTCCAGTACATAATGTGTTGCAATAGATCCTTTTTATCCTTTTTTAAACTGTTAGTGAAGCTGCCAAGTTGTTACGAATATTATTAATTTTTTTCACGCTGTTAGTGACATAATTTTTCAGTTTTCCTTTTTTTACGCTGTTAGTGACATAATTTTCAATATCATATAATGTCATTGCTCAATCATTTTAATGTTTTGGGTATAATAGTACAAGTATTGTGATGTTCATATGTTTTTACTGTTACCTATCTTCTGCTGTTATTTTTTTCTCATTTATATCTTTTTGATACTGCAAAGGCAGCACTGCCGAAAAAAAGTTTAGTGATTGCTGCTCGGCAAATTGCAAATAGACTGTCACCAATAGCTAAAATATTGTAACTTCATTTTTTGGTCTTTCGTAAAATATCATTAGAAAGAACATCTAATAATTTAGCTTGTGCTCTGCGGTGCTTTTTATGCTTATTTTGTGCACGTTTTGCGCTGCTCAAAACAGGTCTTAATTTTAAACCGAAACTAAACCAAAAAACGTCTTAAAATTGAGTCGTCTTCGCCAAAAACGTAAATATTTTTTTGCGTTTTTTTCTGAGACCCCCGTCTAAAGTCACAAGTTTTAACACCTCACCCATGCCCCCTCCTTTTAAAATTTTTTTCATTAAATGCATTGAATAGTGAAGAAAAACCTTCTGTAAAAAACCGGTCGACCGGGCCGGTCAGAAACCGGTCAACCGGCAATGATTTTGAAATTTACCGGTCGGGTCGAGAAAATCCTGACCGGTTCCATTTCTGGTCCAGTTTGGCTGAGAGGTTTGTCCAGCTGGGGAATACTTTTGGTTTGATATGCTGAGGGCTGCTGATGAGAGCTAAAAGCTCGAAACAACGCTGTCCAGCTCTGTGCATTGATTTCGAATAGTTTGCTAGCTCTTGGCGGGCAAAACGCTTTGAAAAAACATCTAACCTTACTGAATTCAAACCATAGTTGTTCCACGAATTCCTTAACCTTTACTTTTAGCACGCACCAAGGACCTAGCTCCAAGAAACCCGGTACTAAGCATGATTCGAAATAGGAGAAATTTGCAAAACTGGATTATTGCTTAATTAGCATGAAACAAGACGGCCGAAATTTGGATTCTAAGATGAAAACATGAAATTTTTTCCCTTGGCTTATACTTTCTTAACCTCATGAGTTGCAAGAATTGCTATTGGGTCGTGTTGGTAAACTTATTTTTAAAGATATTTTCTCCGTTTTTCAAAAATTGGTTTGAATGACTTTTTAGGCTGTTCCTCGGCCAGGACAATACGTTTTTTTATAAGACCAACATTATAGTACAAAGGTGAATTTACACAGTATCTGTTTTTCGTCCGCTTTTGTTCTTTTTTTTTTTTACGTTTTTGCTTCTCCATGAAAAAGTATGCGCTTTTTCATCCGCATTTTTATAAGTCCATATCCGCACTAAGTAGATTGTTATATCATGCTGATGAAAATTTTGATCAAAAAATTGTGCGTATGAACGATGAGAGCGATATTTCAAAATAGGGCAGTACCTTTTTACAAAATTTTTTTTTCGGAAAGCTTTCGTCAGGTATGCGACAGTCTGGTTGGTGCGGATATTGACATATATAAAAATGCTGACGAAATAGAACATAGTTTTTCATGGGACAAGAAAAGCTGTACGAAAGCGGGCGAAAACGGATAAATCCACCGTAAGAACACGAGGTTTATGTTTGCTAAAATTTAAAAAATAATTAAGAACAATACCAGTCTGGGCATGGAAAAAAAGAAGATTTTTGTTGTACACAGTTACCCGTAGCGTAACGAAATAATCAAGTTTTAGCGATTATAGCCAGTGTTTTGTTGTACTAATTTGCTAACAAATCATGATCAATTACAAAAGGCAACCTTTATAGTAGTATTCTTTTATAGCCGAGCAGGAACAAATACGTAATTGCAAATTCAGCGAACATTTAAAGACATGATTTAGCACGACGAGAAGGAGCAAAAGATCAAAATAAGAACGTCGATTAATCAAGCGACACATCCGCCGAGTCTGCTCCTTCTCTTAGAAATAGTATAAAATTCGGCTGTAGGATTTCAACACTGAAAGGAAATTTTTGTTTTGATTTTGGCAATTGGAAAAAAATGGAAAAAAATTGGTGAAAAAAAAAATGAAAAAAACACACACATAGGCCAGCATTTTGATATTCACACAAGTAAACAATGGTTTCACTTAACAGGTACCATTCAGGTTATTCGTGTCGAGAATTTTTTCGCTCGTTTTTTTCTAAGTTTTGCGGCAGGGTTATTGTCAAAGCAAAGTAAAGGTTCAAAACTGTAAAATTAGCTGCTTTTCAATAAATGCAAGTCGGTTTTCCAAAAGGTAATCTCGTGCCACAATACTGACAAAATGGCAACACTGAAGTAACAAGAAAATAGTTAATTTTGAACTGCAATATTTTGAAACAGCAAGACGTAGAAACTTCAATTTTGGTGAGAATGCATTTTAGACTTATCCCTGGGGTTCTCAACCGGGGTCCAATGGCCCCACTAGGGGGCCATGGGCAGGCGCGTATCCAGGATTTGGAAAAGGGGGGGGCTATTTTGAAAGAGTGAGAAGTGTGCAAACGACCTTGACTGGAATTTTCATTGATCTAGAAGCAGTTTCAGACGGTTTGTCCAAAAATTGAGACGAAATTTCTCGGGAAGCTCGGAAATTCAAAGCTTTTTTCCGCCCAAAATTAGGTGGTCTCCAAATAAAAAAAAAAAAAGGTCTTCACCAAAAGTGAGAGTGATTTTTCGGCCGAAATCCGAAATTCAAAGGTTTTTTCCGCCCAAAATTAGGTGGTCTCCAAAAAAAAAAAAAAAAATTCAAAGGTTTTTTCCGCCCAAAATCAGGTGATCTCCAAAAAATAAAAATAAAAAAAAAGGTCTTCACCAAAATTGAGAGTGATTTTTCGGCCGAAATCCGAAATTCAAACGTTTTTTCCGCCCAAATTTAGGTGGTCTCCAAAAAAAAAAAAAAGGTCTTCACCGATATCGAGACTGATTTTTCGTCCAATTTCGCAAAATCAGTCGTTTGAGGGGGGGCTGTTTTCGAATGGGGGGGCTATTTTCCATTTTTCTCAGAAAATCGGCCTCAAAAGCACAAAAAACATGCGATTTTGCATTCTTCACAAGCCAATGGGGGGGCTCGAGCCCCCCTGCCCCCCCTGGCTACGCTACTGGCCATGGGACATTAACCAGGGGGCCACGAGTGCTAAAGTTAATTAAGCACTTACGGCCAGCGAACGGTTGACGCTAAATCCGGATACCGGGACCTCCGGTTTGTTACATCCGGAAATCCATACTTACATAAACGAGGTAAGACTTTTTTTGGTCTTCAGTGAAATTCCGGCCGTTGAAACGGGAAAAAATGGAGGTGAAGACTTTTTTTTGAGATCGTACAAAAATCGAGGAATATTTACTGTTTCCGGCGTTGTATTGTAGGGGGCCACTGGTGTTGAAAGTCTCTAGATGGGGGCCACAAACCACAAAAGGTTGAGAACCACTGACTTATCCCAACGTTTGAATCAACAGTAAAAACTTAAGTTGCATGCCGTTTCAACCAAGTAGTGATAAATTTATCTTAACGGTACTTGAATCTTCCATAAAATTAATAATAAGTTAAGAACAAATGAAGCTAGAAATTCGGGGAAATTTAGAACAGCCACCAATAATCCATAAGTTACTGATTGTTATAAAATTAAAAAAGTGAAATTTGCAATCGCAATTTTGGCAATCTTTTTCATTAATCTTTACTAAATTACAAAACGACAAAAAAACGATTTTTCTGATGAATTTAATTTCTTTTAAATGTTACAGTTAATGTCTACGATTAATTCGTTTTTGAGGAGGGGAGAAACGCATTCCAATATTATCATATTACAGCTTACCGAAACTAAACTTAACTATTTTTAGGTTGGAAACCCTGACGTTGAAAATCAGTACTGGGAAAAACCACAAGACATGCGTGTTTCCCGTCCTTGCTACACAATTACAACAAAGAACCCCGGCTCGGATTTGGCAGGAGAAACTGCTGCAGCGTTGGCTGCTACCGCCAAAGTGTGGCTGGCGACAGGCAGCGATAAGCGTAAGCATCTATCAATTTTAAAAGATCAGTTCTTCATTGCACTTCCCGTATTACGACGGAAAGTGTAACAAGTTTGTGCGGCCCATTTCCACTTCATTGACCTGAGGGCAGAACAGCTTCTTTTGAAAAAAGCTGGCGAGCCTTTGGCAACACTCTGTCCGATGTGACCGGTCGGAGGATTGAATCTATCAGACCATCCGCTCCAAAGACGAACGCGTTACCGCTCGACCATCAAAAATAATCTCGAACAAACAGGATACCACCATACTCGATGCTGCACCTGCACTTCCATGACTGATGTTACAGACCGTCAGCTACTGAACTAAACTGATTTAGTTCCGAGTTCATTTGATGAGCTAATACAGTATACTCTGGTTTTGTACAGAGTTTAGTCAAACCAAACATTTTGCGATTTGTATACACATCTGTAAAAGTGTACAGATTTTTGGACTTGGTGTTTAGTTTAGCATAAAATAGGCTCCACCGTATATGCCCTTAGCTCTACCGTAAACGGCAACTCCGAGCAAGTGGCAGTTAATTGTGAGAACGAAAGTTCCCTTAACCTGGTAAAATATTACATGGTATTTGCAGCATTGTGAAAGCGTGGTAATTGCAATTGAAAATCAATAACAAAAGTTATTACTTTGCAGATGATCCTTACGTTCGGCGGCTTTTAACCCACGCTAGTCAGTTGTACGAGTTTGCTGTAAATTATCGAGGAACTTATTCGTTTTCAATCCGACAAGCAATGGCTCATTTTCCTTCAAGCTCGTAATACATTTATTTTAATAAATACATTTTTTTTGTAAGGCGATGCATAAAGGAATTTATTTTCAGCATATACTGGAATTCGCTAATTTAGTAAATTTAGTATTAGCTGCCAAAACACTATTATTTCTTTTCGAAACGGTGGTGTTAGACTGCTAGTGCTACTGGGCCGGATTTACAGGGGGCCAAGGGGGGCCAGGCTCCCACCGTTTGCCACTTGTAATCACTACATCAGCGCGGTGTTGCGCAAAATAAAAAATATTTGCCTTGTAGCAAACTAGTTTGGTCAACTTTTCTGCTTTTTTTCTTAATAAGTTATTTCTGGAATTTTGATGCCGCAGACGGATCTTTATTCCAAGAGTAAGAATCACAGTTGGATCCATTTATTTTGTCTTCAATTGCTGAAAACTAATTCATTGACTTTGAAAAAACTAAACTTCAAATTCATTGACTTTGCAAAAGTTGAATTCAAATTCATCAATAACTCGTGAGCGGATTCAAATTCAAAATTCAACCCTAATTCACACGTGCGCAAAAAACTAACAATTCAAGTTGCTTGAATCTTCAGCGACAATTAGTGGTGTTGTAATCTGATTGTGGTCTTTTTTGACCAGTTTACAAATCGCTGCTTTCACAGTGTAAGTTTTGACTTGAGAAAATCAAATTCATCGAATGTTTAATTAGGACTTTCAAATTCAAATTCATTGACTTTGCAAAAACTGAATGCAAACTCAAATTCATTGACTTTGCAAAAGTCGAATTTAAGTTCAAATTCATCAAAAACTCGTGGGCGAATTCAAATTCAAAATTCAAATTCAATCCAACCCTAGTAAAAATTGGGTCAGCATGAACTAATTTTGTAATCAGCTTGACGGAATAATCATTTTTTTCGCTGCATATGCGGACCAATGCTCCTTTCCTCTTAACCAAGTCACGCAAAACATTTAACTCAAAATAGTAAGCGTTTAAATATATTTTAGACTTGGAATCAAGGGGCTGAGCAATTTAATTTTTCAACTGGCTTTCATATCCAAGAATTTAGTTCTTTCAAATGCCTCTGAAGAGATACAAAATTTGATTTAAATGGCGTTAAAATAGCTGTTTTTTTTCTAAAAAATTACAAAAATTTCCTTGTGGCGGGGGTCTATGACACGCGTGCGAGTTGCATCACTTTCTTCAGCACACTGCTTAATTTAGATTTTTTCCAAGGCAAAAATATTTGACTTTGGTGTTCAAAGACCCCTCCCTCTTTCAACAGAATTCGAGTTGCACACCTGCGACGACTAACTATTTCAGCATTTAGTAGAAATTAACTTAATTTAATTTTTTCACCATCAAAAAATGGGGGCCCTCACCAAACCTGGTCTGCAGGGTACTTTATCACATAAATCCGGCTCTGTACTCCTAACAAGTAGTTTTTGTTCAAATCAAGTTTTAAGGCTTCCTGGATTATAAAATAATTATCACCCGATGTACCCTGCAATATAAGATAACAATGCTTTTAAAACAACTTAAAATTTTTATCAATTTTTAAACTCTTACGTACGTTAAATGTTAATGACACAATCTTCTTGTGATCATGCAAAGTAAACGTAAAATGAAAAAAAGAAAAAAAATGGTTTGGATAATTAATTCAATTAATATACCACAAAGTTAAACTTTGAGAAGGTTTATAAATTCCAAGTAGTTGCGGTGAATGGTTGAAAACTGTTTCAACCAGTAAGTCTTGAAATCGAATAATGAGTGAAGCTGTTGAAGACAATAGGACTAAAACACCGTTCCGCAGGTGTGTAGTCTTTCTTGCTTTTGGAGGTATTAGAACCATCTTAATTGACGTTAGTTTGAAAACTCTGTATCATACTTGATTCAAAAGTATTAGCCTTTTCGTTTTTCCGTTTCAGGTATCATGATGAGTTGGTTTGGGCAGCTTTGTGGCTGTATGAGACAACTGGGAATCCCCGCTACTTTGCCGCTGCCGAAGCCAACTACAACCAATTCAGCCTTGATGCCCCACAAGGCGAGCTGTCATGGGATACCAAGACTGTGGCCGCTCAGTTACTCTTGGCACAGTACAACGAAAGAACTGGAAACGTGAATAGTGCGCAACGTTACATGTCACGGGTCATCGAGTTTTGTGACCATATTAGGCCAGGTGAGGTTAGAATATTTTTTGTTAGAGAGTTTTTTCCGGTTCAGATTCCACCACCAACAGCTTTTTTACCATTTAGATACGTTTCGGTGAAAAAAGCCAATTGCACCAAAAAATAGAGAGATCGGGTTAATTATTTTTTTAAATGGCTATTAACATCGCCGATAATATTTTTGGTTATTACAGTCAAAATTTTAAAATCAGTTTTACACAACAGTAGACACGTATTTGTAACTTCTGACTTGCAAAAGACTAGTGATGGTGATGGCTCGAATGCAATTGATCTTAACAATTTCTTTTTGTGTTTTATTTGAGTTGAAGCTAAAGCTTACACAAAAAAAGCAGAAAAAGTGATTGGTAAGCACTGCTGCTGGAACCGGTAGATAGGGCACGGTATGGGATGGAATGGAAGACAATCTTTCCGTATTCCATACTGGCAATTTTCTCCCATTCCATACTAAAAATCTTCCATTCGATGCTTCCATACCAAGGGAAGTTTTTACCGGAAACTACGCGTAATTTGCATAGGTAGGCACAAGTCCGTTAATCCGTTAATAACGAAGCTAACTTTTTCATTAACTCGTTAATCCGTTAAAAAGTTTTTTTATGTTAACGGACTAAATTAACTTCCGTTAAGTCCTGTTAACTTCCGTTAAGGTTTCTATCGTTAATTTCTTGCAGCTTCGTTGTGCATTTGAACTTGTTTTTATCTTGAAATTAGATTAGACGGTAAAATGTAACTTTCAAAACACAAAAAGACCACCATAGCAATAAATATTTCCTTACAATCAGCTCAACAGCGTCAATACGTGTTCTAGATGCGAGTGAATAAAAAGAAATGTAAATTACACGCAAAATGTTAACGGATTAACGGACTTTATTAACGTCCGTTAATTAAAGCTGAAAATAACGGATTAACGTTAACGGAGGTGTGAAGTTTGTTAACGGACTAGTGGTTAACGAAGCTAACGTTTTGCATTAACTTGCCCACCTATGGTAATTTGTATTATACTTTTGCAACGTTAAGCAATAAGCATAGCTTCGCAAGTATAGTCGCTTGCGAAGGTAAGCAATATGGTATGATGCAACTTATCCCATATTTGAAGCAATATTGCAATTAGCAACTATAAAACTTCACTCAGCATGAAAATATCAACCACTCAATCAACAAACAACAGGTTTACAGGTATGAACAGCAGAGTTTAATGATTGCTAGTTTGCAATCACACAATTCACCAACAATGAAATTTGGCATAGCCAAATTGCCAAAAACATTTTACAAAAATATCAACAAAAAAAAGCGTAAAATGCAAAAAACAACAACAAAGAATTAAGCTCAATCGAGAATAGAAAAGTAAATACAAATCTTTGTTACGATGGAAGAAAAAGTTTTGTCACTTGGCAAATTGTTATTTTCAAAATTAAAATTAAGCTAGTCAGCATCAATGCAGATGCAAATTGTAATGAACATATTCTATAAACTGATGATGCAATGCCTACACTGTTTGCGCAATGCTCATGAGTTATCACCGAGTTACCCTATTAATTTGTCGACAGATGATTAGCTGCTAAACGCTTCCACAAATTTTTAGTTATCACTGTTCGTATATATTTTTCTGTAAATAACATGTGCGAAATCTAGTATGGAATTGGTCTTCTGTTCTTGAAATCTTCCACTCCATTGCATTCTGGCATCATCCATATTCCTTACCGAAAGTTCCATTCCATTCAATTCCATCTTCCATTCCGTACCATGCCGTGCCGGTAAAACCAATGGAGGATACTTTTGATGATACAACACCTTTTTGTAGTTTACTGCTCGATCATGCAAAATTTAGGTGATATTCTAAAGCAAGCAAGCAATTTTTATCATTATAATCTGTGAGAAATGTTTTTGCTTTTAGAAAACTTAAGAAAACATAAAAAAACACCATTGCTAAAAAAAACTGGAATGCAATGAAAACAATGGCTAATTTTTAGGGTTTTTTTCATGAAGGCTACAAGACAAATATCAAACTAGCTTACACGTTTTAGGAAGTTCTGTTCCCTACACTCTTAGAGGACTATTATTTATGAATGAATGGGGGACAACACGCTACGCTAGCAATGCAGCATTTTTATGCATGACCGCGTCTAGGCTATCTGGAATGGACAACAACTTGAAAACCACCTACAGGTAAAAAATTAAAAAAAATTAACATTAACGTAACGAGAAATACTTTATCGAGTGCATAATACGGAATTGCTTTTTGGATCAATCAAAGAGAGATACATTTGTCGCCACGCAATTAATTTGCTAAACCGTGGCCCCTAGGAGGCCCTAGCTTAACACCCTAGAAGTGCACAGTACAGACCTATGGTATAAAAACGCTATATTGCAAAACATTATCTACTTCTGGCGAGCTGCATCCATAAAGCAATGTTTAGTTAGCTCAATGTTTCTAAAAACAATATCGAACTTGAAGAAAAATTGCTTAAATTAAGACTTTTTTGTACTATTTGATGTTTTGTGTCCTAATTACCGTAACAGTTCACAATGCTACAAACTTTGCTTGTTGTAAGTTGCTTAAAATTTTTTCTTAAACTATAATTTTTTTCATCTTCAATTTGATTTGTTTTCAGTTATACTTAATTTATTTTTACGAATGTGAAGTAGCACTTCACTCAAATTTATTCAGAATAGCTGCTATGTAACTTCTGAATATACTGAATTTTTCAGACAATTTGCTGAAAGTCAGGCCGACTACATTCTGGGAAGAACGGGACAAAGTTACGTGGTCGGTTACGGCAATAAATTTCCCCTAAACCCTCATCACAGAGCAAGGTATGGCAGATCAGATGTTCGGTTATCATGCTACCTTAATGTAATACACTTATGTACATTTTATCGACATAATTTTAAGCATCGAGACCTTTAGCTGTCGTGACACCAATTATTCAGGACTATATCCTCTAACTGCAGATTGGTTTGCTTGCCAAATATTTAAGATTTTGCTGTATTTAAGATTTGAACAGCGGTCTAAGTTGCCTTAAGATAATTTTTCAATTCAATTATACTTTGAAGTCTTTTCCAGTTCATGCAACTTAATTGGTCCTTGTGGATGGGATTTTTATCATGGCGACTCTTCAAACGTCCAAACTCTTTTTGGAGCGATGGTCAGCGGTCCAGGAGAATATGACGACTATGTGGACAGCAGATCAAACATTACTTACAACAGTATTGGCCTCGATTACAATGCTGGACTACAAGGCTTGGTAGCAGGTAAAATTAGTTTTTTAGAACGTTTTGTGTTATTTATGTGACATTAAATTGAAAACTAAGTTTCTGAAAATAGAAGTAATTTATGCCCATTAGTAGGTTGACCTGTAAACCTTTTGACATGAGGTAATTAATATATTTTCAGATTTTTACGTTGATGTTGATTTGCCAATAATTCTATTAGTATGGTTTAGGCTTACTGAAAAAAAAGCTCGTAAAATTAATTGTGATGGACTGAAGTATATGCTGCTGTAATCTAGCATCAGAGGTGGAGTCCTCGAGGACGTCCTTGGCCTCGAGGACGTCCTCGAGGACACATTTTGAAGTCCTTGGCCTTGGCCTCGAAGCCTCAAGTCCTTGGCCTTGGCCTCGAAGCCTTAGGTCCTCGAAAATTGCCCTGTCCTCGGCTCGAGGACAGCACTATTTTTGAACCGTTGAAATTTTGTTGAAAACGCCAGAAACCTCGCGGAAAATTTGTAAATACCTTTTTCATTTTGCGCAATTGGAGCATAGGCTTAGCCAAGCGGGCCTCCCCCCCAATTGAAATTTCATCAATGACAAAAATGTGACAAAAAAGTCTATTGTTTCATCAGTTTCAGTTTCTTTTTAGCGTTTTTCGTTTACACCAGTAGCGAACAACAATATTGAAGACCAAGGGCCCCGGGATCCCCTCAAATCAATTTTTCCAGCCAATTTAAACGTAAATCTGGAAGAAATGGATAGTTTTCATCCTAAAAGTTGCTATCTCAGGATCACATCTGGCCTTTTTATGAACGTAATGCATTAACTAACGTCGGATTTACCACAATATGGCGCAGTACCAGCTAAGGGCCCTGCGCTCAAATCTTAAGACTTTTTATGGTCTTCACCTACATTTGGCAGAAAGATGTTGTGAAAATCTCCAAAGTGCCAGGGGCCCAGCGCGATGGAAATCCGGATCGGCAATAACATGGCCAGTAGCGTAGCCGGGGGTGGGGAGGCTATAACCCCCCCCCCCCCCATTGGCCTGTCAACCAAAATGCAGAATAAGAAAAACACCACGTTTTTAGCTCTTCTGAGACTGTCTTTTGCGCTGGAATTGACTAAAAAGTGATTTAAAGCATTTTTTGAAACGTATATTCAGAGGGGGGGGGCTAATTTGTCAAAAATTAAAGTCACCAATCAATGAAAACTTTAAAAAATGCCCAAAAATAAGCAATCAAATTTAATCGCTAGTGTAAAAACGCCAAACATAGGTTTTATCAACAAATATATTATAAACTCAGAAATAAAGGGGGGGGGAGGCTGGCTACTCAGTGTTAGTTAATTGCCAATCACTTCTCTCAAATATCTTTCCATTAGCCCCCCCTCCGATTATTTTTCTTTATAAAATACAGACGAAATAGATTACTCCGCGTGAGTTTTGTTGAATAATAGGATTTTATGATTTACCTGCATGTAAACAAGAGAACTGCAATGTTATCATTAGCCACTTCCCACATAGCCCCATAATGCAACCAGTTGAATCATGTTGCGCTGGTAATTTCTATGCCACGTTTTAAAAGCATTATTTTTTATTAAAATAGCTCTAAAATTAAGTTATATTTGCAAAAAAATGCAAAATTTGCGAGCACTGGGGGCTCCGCCCCCAAATCCCCGTGCCTCCGGCGGCTGGGGGCTTTGCTCCCAGACCCCCAAAACAGCCCCCCCATTGCGAATTTCTGGCTGCGCGCCTGACACATGGTTAGTAAGCGAAACTACCCATCTATTGAACTATTTTTCAATAACAATTCATATATTCACCTCCATCTCGCCAGTTTTTACGCACAAAATACTTTTTTAAAAAATTAGCCATGGAAAATGCTGATTGAACAAATTGTTAAACTTCAGTGAAGGGAGCCTGGGCCCCCTGGCCTAACATGCACTTCTATAACTGGTTATTTTTATGACAAAGCAAAAATCTCTAAGGAAAATCTTCGAGCGGATTTTCATTTACTGCTAAAATGTTGCACGAGTCAATGCACCTTACTTCCCCCTACCTGGAGCAAATCACGTACAATTACACTTTAACACCAAAATGCAAGATGTTAAACGTGTTTTGAACTTGAATTGCAACTAAAAGGAGAATTAAACAATTTAATTTTTCTAATTGGCTTTCAAATGTCAAAAATCTAGTGCTTTCAAATGGTTCTAAACATGTGCGAAGTGTGATTCAATAGCATTAAAATAGCTTTTTTTACTAAAAAATTACAAAAAATCGCCCAACTGCTGGGGGCTTCGCTTCGTCCCCAGACCCCCGTCTGTGATACGTTTGAGTTACACTGGCTTTCTCAAAACGTCTCCAAAGTTACGTATTTGCACTTTTCAACTATATTAGTTGAGGCCCTCTCCCTTTGCAAAATCCTGGTTAAGTGAAAAACAGGCAAATTTTTGATGACGTCATTGCATGTAATTTGTGGTTTAAGCATCCCCAATCAAAAATTCTGGCGACGCCTTTAAATTGGAGATTGCCTGAAAAACTTTTTTGAAGACCTTTTTTTTTTGGAGAACACTTGCGGCTGTGTCCTTGGTCCTTGGCCTTGGCCTCGAGCATTCCTGTCCTTGGCCTCGAGAGTGTCTGTCCTCGGAAAGGCTGTCCTTGGCCTTGGCCTCGGATTTTTTTTGTGTGCTTGGCCTTGGCCTCGAGCCTTGTGTTCTCGACTCCACCTCTGTCTAGCATTGTACTTGCTTGTATCGTTATACCAAATTCTTGCTGTGTAATCCATTATCAAATATAACTGTTAAAAAGCAAAATTTTTGGTACACTGTAGCAAGTATCATAACACAGTACACGTCAAAAATTTAACTTTAAAACCCTACAGTCTGTTTCAGCCGTAAGCTGGATCACTATGGATATCATATTTGAATAAGATACCCCTGGTGATCCCGATTACGGGTAAAACAGACTTTATAGGGTTTTAATTTTTAATTTTTGACGTGTACTGTGTTATGTTATAATATTCGCTCTGGCCTACGCTGTCGAGCACTTTTTTGAATCGCTTGAATTCAAACTCCACTCATCCATACTGTAGTCAGTAAGTAAATATATTTCGAACAGACCACACTAATAAAATCTAAAAACACTAAAACCCTCTACAGCCTGTTTCACCTTTCGGTTCTTCAGGAGGGTGAGCTACAAGAAAATAAAATTTAATGAAACTGAAACTACACTGCAACCATGGAAGACCCTAACGTTAAAAACTGTATACTATAAAAAAAGACTGTTTACTATAAAACGCTGCCGCTTTATCTCGCTAACCGTGCTGCACTTCGGCCGACATCTGTCTTGCAAACCCGTTTGACAAATAGTCAGTAAGTAAGTTGTAAGTTAGCAAGTAAGTAGTAGTCAGTAACTAAGAAGTTATAATTTGTTTTTTATTTCACAGGATTGAAGCATTTCCAAATTGAATACAACAGCTGGATAAAATACACAAGACAACACAACTAAATTTTTGTTTATTTTTCGTTAAAAATGCTGCTTCTAATAGTATTTTTACACGTTTATCATCAACTACTGTAGATTACAACAGTATTAAAATATTAAAAATTAAAACCTAAAACTCAACAGTCTGTTTTACCCGTAAATGGGATCGTCAAGAGTGAATCTCATTTTTTAATAATATTTACCCATGATGATCCCATTTACGAGCGAAACAGACTGTTGGGTTTTTAGGTTTTGATTTTTAATGTTTTAATACTATGGTAATCTACTGTGATATTTGCTCTAAACGTGCGTTTACATTGGATGCGAAACAACGCAAAGCGAAAGTTGCCAACCTTTATGAGTGGCCGCTTACGTCACTTGCACAAAGTAAGCCTAGCATTCCACAACAGTCTTGTCTAAGTTGTTGTTGTTGCGCATGTTTATCCTCCTGTCATCTAACAGCGTCAGACGCTAACTATTGGACGATCCGTACACTTTTCATTGCATCAACGATTTCGTGCTTGGGGGAAACCGCACCTCCTCACAGAAGTTTCCAGATATCCAGTGTTCTTGTGAATTTCTTCAAATTCTTTTCCACTGAATTTGCTACTTTTTCGAAGCAGCCAAGCAGAGATGATCATCATAAATCGTCATATCCAAGCATGCGATCAGGGTCCTCAAAACGACGCCTTTCCCCATTCGGCCACGCTGCCGACAAAGTTAAGCAACTGTTCGCGAAGGTTGCGACCCGTTGCAACTTCTAGTTGTCGATGACGTCAAATTTTGGTTGCTTCGCGTTCAATGTAAACTCACCTTAACTCTTCGTAATCGAGCACTTTAACTGTAAAAACGCTATTTATATTTTGTGCAAATTTTCTAGAAAATAAACAAAAGTCTCAAGATTTATGTTTTAGTAAAGTTCAGATCAAGTTCTTCGCAAAAAATGTTGCTACAGTCTTCTTATGACGATGGATCCGAGTAAAAATACCAGCATTAACAATGGAAATGGTAGAAATGACGTTTTTGTTTTGATCCAAAGTCCATATTTATAAACTGGTTTCTGCTGCTTGTTTTGAATATCTCGGACTTTTCTACTGTCTGAAAGAAAATAGACTTGCTGAAAATCTGCCTAAATTTTTATATAATTCGAAATATTTTAGACTAAGCAAATAAAAAATTTTAGAATGCTTCGTTTTCAAACTTAAAAACTGTATTCTTGAGAAGGACACTTTACGCATAGTTCTCATTGGGCCCCAGCATTCGATATGTTGTGGTAGCCCAGCCGGACGAAAGACTTACAAACAGAGCTCAAAGAATGGAATTTAACTTTGGCGTCGTTAGACAGATGCAAAATATACTTATTTACTTAATTCAACTAATTAGCCTACATCTACATCTAAACCATTGCTCTTTAATTTTGATTTACTTAAACATGTGGTAAACATGCGTTGATCATATAAATCAAACAGCATTTTCGTTCTATTGCATCTGAGCAAAAAACTGTGGCTAAATACCAACGATATAATTGCAATATTAAAAACATGTAAAAGATTGTAAGATTTTATGGATTATTTGAACTTTTTTCGTTGTACGACTGAACAAAAACAAACTCTTGATTGTGAACATTAGTTCGATTGCGACTGCTTGAAGCTTATATCCAGAGGTTCAAACAGGGCCTACGAGAAAGGGGTACAGGGAGAACATCGTACCAGGGCCAGAGCCTAGATACCAAAAGTATTCGCGGAATGTGCTCTGTAAAACTCCTCAATAAGATAGCGACACTCTCAGTCATTATTTTGCCTTTCACCTGCATTCAGGCCAAAATCTAGCCAAATCCGGCAAAGAACCTTTTTTTGGTCTTCACGTAATTCCAGGCCCAAAACTACTCGATTCCGGCGAATATTATCTTTTATTTGGTCTTCACCTGATTTCCGGTGGAACACAATTGTAATTATCAGTTTTCGTACTCCCTCAAAATAGTTCACTCTGAGGGCCTGGGTTCAAGTCTCAAAAACTCTTCAAGTCTGCATTTACGATAGGTCTACATCAAAAATCATTTCGCCTTACTGGTTTTCAAAAAGACTTCTAACGGTCCTACTGACACCAAGTGTGATGGATCGAAATTTGAAAGGCTTTTCGAAAAGTTTAAGTTTGGTCTTCCATCTGGCCGAGGCGGGATCACTTTGGTGACCTTCGTATACGGGTGGCCATTGGGAGATAACGACGTCATTTTCCAGCTGTAGTTGTTTTTCGTATCAATTTCCCCCTTGAAATACAAAAACAAAAACGATATAAAATAGATGAACGTGATTACTAATCATAATCTGGCAGTGGCTTTTATGCAAATTCAAGTCAAGCAAAAAAAGAATTTCCAAGTCGCTTCAAACTAGTAGCAAAATGATATTAATTGCGAGTTATGTTATGAGAACAGTTTGTGCCTTCAAACCCAAAGGTGGAGTCGAGGATACAATACTCGGGGCCAAGGCCAAGGACACAAAAAAAATCCAAGGCCAAGTCCAAGGATCGACTTTCAGAGAACAGATCCTCTCGAACCCAAGGACAGGTATGCTTGAGGCCAACGACACAACACGCAAGTGTTCTCCAAAAAAAAGCTCTGTTCGCAAAATTTCCGAGAAATTTCAGGCGGAAAAAAAAGGTCATGACCTAAGCCCATTTTTAACAAATTAAAAAGTACTGCTGTCCGAGGACAGGGCATTTTCGAGGACTTAAGGCTTCGAGACCAAGTACTTGACCTTCGAGGCCAAGGAGTTCAAAAAATCCTCGAGGACAAGGTCGTCCTCGAGGACGCCACCTCTGTTTAAACCTCGACTAAATCCATGGATTGGGTTAAAAGGGTAAAGGCACGGTCGGTATTTGGCATAAAACCGTCACCATTAGAGCGCATCCGTGGTTTATTTTAACCAATAGTTCGGTATGCCCTGCACGCCCAATTACCACCCACGGCCGTTGAGAGGGGGCCAAAAGGTATCGAGTACCCAGGCCAGGGATTTTTTGGGGGGACGAACAATTTAAAAATTATTCTTCGGTAAAAACATAGAAGTGTTGAGCGTCGATGCATTTTTGTGGTCTTCACCTCGAATTCGAGAGAAAAGCGGTCCAAACCCGACAAGAATTGTTTTTTTTTTTTTGGTCTTCTTTCTATTTATGAATTGTAATGACCGTCGTCTTCACTCGGTTGCCGAGCCCGGAATTCTCTTTACCTTTACCTTCTACTACCAGGGTAAAACTTGTTAAACATAGATAGGTTCGAAAGCTTATTTGTACGATAATGACCGAGCTTAAATACTGAGGAAATTGCAAACAAGCAAATAAACTTTCTGAAAAACCAAATTTATTTTACAAACCATTAGGAGAGTTTATTTATAGTTTTAGTTTTAGGTTGACAATCATTGAATGCAAAATTTTAATAATCATTAGGAGAGTATTCTTTCCCTGTCACCGTATGGCACAGACGCAACGAATATTTGCAGAGTTAAGCTTTTAATCAAAATGATATTTGCTTTATACCCGCAATGTTGCATAATCATGTTTGCAAGTTGGTTTTTAGTTCATAAATGCATCATAAATGTTTACAATTCTCTCAAAACAATTAAAGAAACGCATTGTTTCCCCAGATGCGAGTACTGAATTTAAGAGCTTGCATTCTTCATTATTAGAAATGAAGGAGGCGTAATTTTGAATTGGTTTGTGGTTAAAAGTTAGACAAAACTTTATTTGGGCTTGCTGCGTAATTTGCAACAGGCTAGCATACAACCGGTACTCTCTAAATCCCGTTTCATACTGGCGTGCGCGGCCGCGCAGATAGCCTAGAACCCCCGCGCAGTACTTCAGTTCTGCGGCGAAGTGTTCATAAGACATGGTAAATAAATACTTGCTTTCAATCGGAAGCAAGCCCCATACTTGAGATTTAATAAAATTTTTGTTGCAAATCAAGGAGTAAACAATTCAAATCCGAAGTTCCGGACTAAGATAGAACCAAAATGCGGCGAAGACCTTTTTTTCTTTTTTTTGGTCTTCACCCAAATTTGGGGGCAAAACTCTGTAATTCGGAACTGAAATAGAACCAGCATGCGGCGAAGACCTTTTATTATTGGAGCTCACACGCGGCCTTTCATTTCGCATGCACTAACAAGCTTCTAGAGGGAACGTTGGTCTGGGGCAGAGCCTCTTTTAAAAGTTTTCGAGAAAAATAGCCATTTTAAAGGCATTTCGGTCACATTTCAAAGGTTTTAAAATCCATTTGAAAGAACTGAATGGCTAAGATTTGGAAACCAGTTGAAGAATAAATCAGCCGTTCCTACCCCCTCGCTTTACTTACTGTATATGTCAAGTCCAAAACACTTTTAAACGCTTGCATTTTTTGGTTAAATTCTCTAAGAGACTTATCTGAGATAGGGGAAGAAAGGCTGAAGATTTTAATTCGGTATTAATATTTTTTATATTTCAGGCCCTTATTGCTAGTGACAACACTAAATTAACGAAATATATATTTGAAAGTTTTGTCTATACTGCAAAAAGATGTTACTTATAACAAAAATTCTTCTTACGGCCAAGAAGCATTTGATACCAAAGAAGATATTTGTTTTATTAATAAAGACATACTTTAGAGCAAAAAAAATCTTGCTTGCTACGCTGAAGGCAATGAATGTTGTATCTACGTGGACATTCTGTGCAGTAAACAAGGTGTTTCTTGTCGTGAGGACACTGTTTCTTATGGAGAAAATGATATTCCTTAATGCACTGAAATTAATAATGTTTACAGTAAGTGTTATGTCATATTTGGCTAAATTGATGCTGATTGTGTACAACTGCGTGAAGTGTGTAGCAAAGAGTACGTATTCAACAACAAAAATGAGTTTTAAGTCGGTGAAAAGCATAATGTTCAACATATTCCTTAAATCAAAGAAATTAATAGTGTTTGCTGGAAGGGTTATGTCTTATTTCGCTAAATTGATGCTGTTTATTTACAACTGCACGAAGTGTGTAGCACAGACTGTGTATTCAATAGCAAATATGATCTTTAAGTCAGTAAAAAGCATAATTTTCAGCATATTTCTTAATTCAAAGAAATTAATTATGTTTACAGTAAGGATTATGTCTTATTTCGCTAAATTGATGCTATTTATTTACAACTGCACGAAGTGTGTAGCAGAGACAACGTATTCAATAACAAAAATGATTTTTAAGTCGGTGAAAAGCATAATTTTTATCATGAAAATGCCGCTTTATGCAATTCAAAATATTTCTTACCTAGGAAAAAAGATTTTCATTAAACCGGTGGCAAAAAAGCCATTTTTTGGGCCAAAGGTGTTCATGGTAGTAAAAGCCTTGTTTTTGATTATGAAAATGCCATTTCATGCGATTCAAATTATCTTTTATAAAGGAAAAAAAAGTATAACAAAAATGCCATACTTTTATGGGCCAAAGATGTTGACGTTTTTTGCAACCAAGATACGAAGTGGTTATAAAGGTGCAAAAGGTGTTCATATACTCAATATATTTATGGTGATGCAGTGTTTTTTTGATGTAATAATCTTGTGGAAGCTGTTAAAACGTTGAATTACGATGCAAACTATACGGAGTCATCCTAAAATGTAATTTTTTTGATTATGTCATGACATTATTTTTATTTAAATTAAATCAATCAAAGCTGTTAGAGCGATTTGTTTTTCTGCTAATAAATTTTAAGGTTCGGTCTACACTGGACATAAATTCGTAAGCGTATGAAAGTATTTTTAATTTGTTTTTAAACAGAAATTTGTTACCTCTGGCGCACCACCTTATCACTGTATGATCCAGAGTTGTAAACGGGCCCACTAGATTTAGAACATACCTACCCTCTCCCAAACCCGAAAACATACGCCCAAACCTGAAAAGCGACCTCAAGCCAAAATCAGGCCCAAAAAAGCCCGAAAGTGAAAGTTCGTCTAAAAAATGTGTACGCTAGTTATTGCTCGAATGCCGTTAAAATGAAACTAGTTACTGCTGATCAATGGTGACGCAACATTAATAATTGTATAATAATAATAATAATAATCATATTGATGCTTAAACAAAGTCGTCATTTATTGTTCTAAAGTTATTTTAATTACGCTATTATCGCACCTAAAAGTCTAAAACACAAGGCAAGTATATCAAGCCCGACATTTTGTCAATCTTAAGTCCGAACTTGAATCCGACCCGAAAAAAGCCAGATCCAACTTACAACTCTGGTATGTGCAGCCAGTTGACTACAATAAACTAAGAATACGCTCAGGAGTGTTAGGTCTCGTCTACACTCAGGGCGTAAACTCGTAAGCGTATAAGCGTATCATTAGTTTGTTTTACCCAACAGGCAGCTTGTGCGCCCTAGGCATATCGAATGTTTGTTCAAAATAAACCAAGGATACGCTCGTTCGCTCACGTGTTTACACCCAGTGTAGACAGGGAATTATTAATTACACTGCGTAATGTGTATTGCATATTATATGAAACGTGTAATCAACAGTAGACGTAAAATCGCGAGCGTACGGGCGTAAGTTTAGTTTACTTTTGCAGAAACTAGGTACGCCTGGCGTACTGCCTTATCAGCGTACGAGTTTTCAAGTGGTTAAAATAAACTAAGAATACGCTTTTACGCTCACTATCTAACGCACAGTGCAGACAAGGCCTTAGATGCTCTCTATGAACAAGGTTTCTTAAGAATTGAGAGGGTTATCGTAAGTTTTTTTTATGAAAATTATTAAAGTGTTAATCCATTAATTTGCAGCATTAGAATTTAAAAGACTCAGTCTGTAATGAATGGGCGTAAAATGGCGAGCGTATTTTTAGTTTAATGAAACAAAAAACAAAAAACAGCCTCGCCAAGTTTCAATTGGTTAACATGAACTGAGAAAACGCTTGTAAGCTCACGTTTTACGCCCAGTGTAAAGCTCAATCGTAGAGCATTTGGCTAATGATTGAAAGGTTGCTGGCCCCGGGTTCGATCCCGAACTGGTAATGCGTTGTTTTGTCCTTCCACTGGGACCAAGAAGTCCACCCGTTGTAGTGGCCCAGAGTGACGGAAGACTTGCAAACGGAACCCAAAAAAGTATTCTGCGCTGGTGTAGTTAGACAGACACAGCGTGCCTGATTCTACTGAGTGATTCATACAAACGAACAAAACGCCCAGTGTAAACCGGGCCTTGTTCTGAGGCAGAGATAAACTATAGCCTCCGTCCTATAGTAACTTAACAATAGTTTAAAGCGGTGGTTTTCAACTTGTGGTACGCGTACCACTAGTGGTACGCAAAGGCTTTTTAGGCGGTACGCGAGTCACTTCCATTATTTTTAAGAAAAGTCCATGGATTCACAGCTTTCTGGTATTTTATTTATCGGGTATTGTTTCTAAATAAATCAATTTCCAAAAGCTTACGATTCTTGTTGTTTCGTATTATTGCGATCTTCATGCACGTGAAACAGCGTAAAATTATGTGTCACAAACAAAACTATGATTTTTGCAAGAAACAAATTATTTAGAAAATGTAATTAACTTTAGTTATATTTCTTAATCAACCCTGCATCATGCGCAAGGAAAGTGTGATCGGCGTAAAATATATGGTTTTATCTCAGTTGATCGCTATGGCGAAGTCCTTCCACAAAACACTCTTCAAAGCTTCTATGACGCCCAGGCGCCGGCCCAAATGCCACGTAGAACAAACTACGTTGATAAAGCGAACCAAGATCAGAGCTAATTCAAGCGACTGGGCAGGAACGCCAAGTAGCAAACAGGCGCGTAGCCAGGAATTTGCAATGGAGGGGGTTGTTTTGGGGGTGGAAACAACATCAAACGATCTTGACCCAGATTTTGGACGGTCTTCACTCGGGTTGAGTCGGTTTTTCTGTCCAAATTCAGGTGATCTCAAAAAAGGTTTTCTAGTCGAAATCACATCAGGTCCTTGACCTACTATAAGCGCCAATGCCAATGGGGGGGCTATTTTCGTTTTTAGTGCAAAAATCGGCCTCAAACGTGCTAAAAACGTGGGATTTTGCATTCTCTTCAGGCTAATGGGGAGCAATAGACCCCCCGCCCCCCTGGCTACGCTACTGGTAGCAAAGCATGGACAACTTGCTAAATCTAGCAGAAGGGTGCAGATCGAAAGAAGTCGCTACCTATTGGAAAAAATCTGCAAGCCCATTCAATAGCAAAGTTCAGGGATGTTTTCCCCGTATTTAAAACTTAATAATATGTTTAAGGAAACTACGAGGCACAGCATCGGGATAAAGTAATTGCAGGACTAAAAGTTTAAAGTTTGGATTTGGCAAGTAACTTTGAATTTGTAGAATTTGATGTCACTTTTCACTAGCAACCAATAAGATGTTCTACAAGAAGTGATACGCGTTAACAATTCGGGGTGCCCAAGTGGTACGAGGTCGTAAAAAGGTTGAGAACTACTAGTTTAAAACAATAAAATGGTGATTTTGTTACGATATTCATAACGTTTTGTATCTTTAGTCAAACTTCATGTGATTTTTTGTTTGGTTCTTAATTTTGTTTGCTTTTTAGTTTTGCTTAATTTAATTGAACTTACATATTTAGAACGTCTTTTTTAGTGCAGTTCAAAATGGCTTCAAGTAAGCTAGAGCAAAAAAAGATAACAATGCATCGAAAAGATTATCCCAAAGTCCTTGAATATGCAAATGAGAATAGAATTGAGGGATGTTTCAACGATGTTACAGTCACAGTGGGAGAGATTAGCATTCCAGCTAACAGAATGATACTAGCTTGTAGTTCAAAAGTATTTGAAAAAATGTTCAAGACCAAAATGAAGGAACGATATGCCTCTGTTGTGAATATTACAGCTGATGTAGAACCAAGCTCGGTCAAGACTCTGATTGACTTCATCTACACTAGTGAAATTACCATCAACAATGAAAATGTCTTTCCGATAATAGCAGCAGCGGATTATTTGCAGCTTGAGGAGGTTAAAGAATTCTGTAGTGAATTTCTGAAGTCTCTTCTAACGACTGAGAATTGCTTTTTCATTCTTGCTGCTGCCGACCTTCATTGCGTCGAATCCCTTCAGAAAAGCTGTCATCACATGATTACCAACAAGTTTGAAAAATGCATCCAGAACAATGACTTCAAAGCTTTCACAAACGACTGTTTGATGTCTTGTATTTCCAAGATAGATCCTAACCAAAGGAATGAGGCATTGGTTTATGACGCCATTGTCACGTGAACAAAATTCGACGAATCAAATCGAAAGAATAAGTTTTTGAATTTGCTTCAATTAGTGAAGTTTAAAAATCTTCCACCAGCATATTTACAGGACCTTATTGCCAATGAACGTTTGATAAAAAATGACCCGGCATGTTCCGATTTGATTTCAACCACATTGCACTCTTTGGGCTCCACAAGACGTCGCGAGAAAGAATCAAAGATTCTCAGCCTTGGGGGAGATCACACAAGAAATCGCGTGATTGAGGTGTTTAACACCCAGGCAAGACCGAAAAAAATCTATCAAAATGTGCCTGCAAATGCCTGGAATTCTGGTTGTGCATTGAAACTAAACGAATTTGTTTATGCTTTTGGAACGATGCATCTAAGCGTCAGAAAATACGGTAAATCTTGCGTGGAAGTCAGAAATTGTGTTGCAAGATTAAAATTGGGTAAGCAAAAACTCGTAACGGAAGGCCTAGCTCCGATGGAGGTATTAAGATCAGATTTTAGTGCTGCGGTATTCTGCGACGGCATTGTAGTTACAGGTGGTTGCGGTACTATAAGAGGGTTTTCGGAATCAGAACACTACTGTTGGAAACTTGACCAAGCAAGAAAGATTGCTTCCACCAACGAAGCACCTTACCATCACATTCTTGTGTCTTGCAGAAACTGTCTTTACAACATCGGAGGAAAGATAAAGGAGAAAAGTTTGGATAAGTACAGCTTCATTGAAGGAAAGGTTTATATTTCTGCTCTTGTGGAGCGACTCCAAGATCTAGAAGGGAAATGGGAATTCGTCGAATCACTGCAGACGGAAAGATGCTTTCATGCTGGAGTGTCCTGCAATGGGTACATCTACGTCATGGGAGGAACTGGGGCATCAAAAACTTCCCTTAGCAGCGTTGAAAAATACGATCCATCTTCAAACACATGGACTTATGTGAAAGATATGATTTTTCCAAGAGCTGGCCATTCTGCCTGTGTCCTCAACGGCAAAATTTACGTTGTAGGCGGAAAAGATTCAAACGACAAATGCATAAAAGAAATCGAGTGCTATGACAGCCATCTCGATTCCTGGATCATTGTTGGAAGTGTCGAAGACAACTTATACAAGCATTCCCTCGTGGTATTTTAACTAGTCAATTTTCTTGTTCAAGTACTTACCTGCTGTCAATTTTTTTGGACTAGCATTAACTTGACCCAATTGGACACAAGTTTGCATCATGGCTAGCCAAGAGGTAACGCTTTATTGTTTACTCAAAATGTGTTTAAGAGATATCTCAGGTTTACTGGTAGAGAAATATCAAATCCTTATTAACTGATTTGCCAGAAGGCTCGTCAGGAGACCATTTTCAGATAAAATTAACACAATAATAAATTCCTGTGACGAAATTCTATTTAAATAAGTTTCTTCAGTGACATTTAATTGTATTTGAATGAGAATAGTACAGATCTACTCTGTTTGAAACGATAGTCATCATGCACAGTATGTAGCTAAAGAGTTACTATCATCACTACGTTAAGTAACTCGCCAAACCTTCATCCTGTTTCTTTTTCTTTGTTTGTGTAATGCTTCTTTTAGCTGAGGAGACACATCCATTCTTTCTTTTGTGTCACTGAAGCTTCGTTTTTTTCTCTCAAGGACCCTATTGCAGTCGGGGGTACAGACATCTTCTTTTTGGTTGCAAACACTCACCTACAACCATCAAGATTTATAAAGCATGCTCAGCAAAAATCGAAGTAGAACCTAATCAACCTTTATTGGTAAAATAAGACCCTTTTGTTGGGCTAGTAATAATTTGGGACTACCAGGCTTACTACTGTAAACGAACGCATGACGTAATGAAATATTATTCTCTCCCCCCCCACGAACCTGAGCATTCCATTGTATATGATACCGAAGCAAAAAGTATCTCGTTTCTGCCTTATTACTTCCTTACTTGGGCACCATGTTGAGTGATCTGTCCAAATGGGTTTCAAATCGCGTTTCTGGTTTAGCAATCGAGCAAACGTTCGCAACTGTTTGATTACTCCCCTAATGCCTGACACTTTCATGGCTTGGTCAATTAAACTTCTGCGAATTACACTGTCCATCAAAATCTTGGCGATATGGGGGGGAAGGTTTAAAGTAACCAGGCAAGAGAATCTTAGGCTCGCTTTTCTGCCTAGGGGCCAGCATGGTTTGAATTCTGATCTTAGGCAAGAAGCTTGAAATGGTGCGGCGAAACTCGAAGTCAATTAAAAGTGAAGGTCATTTTTCTGGGTCTTCATCATAAATTCGGTAGAAAAACAAACCCAATTTGAGTGAAGACCTTTTTTGGGTTTTACCTTAAAGTGGGAGTGTAAAATAGCCAGCCTAAAGTGATGAACTCTTTTTGTCGTCGTTTTGTCCCCTGGTCTGTAATTTGCTCAACAGCCATACTGTTGGTGCTGCTGTATTATTTACTGCTTATTTTTGGTTTGTAGAGAATTATGAAATCTTCCACTGCTTATAATGAAACAAACATCGCTATTTCATTTTAATGTGGCTGCGTTTTTTTCTCAAAAATTGATTTTACGTGATTTTGTTACAAACTGCAGTATATCATGAAGATTTTGCAAATATAACCCAATTACTTTTGTGATTTAGCAATTGGAGTAGATTTGTCGCGAGACTTACGATCATTCTGTGTTTTTCGCGTGCCATGCATAAATTTCTTTTGTGATTTTTTACGTTGTGTAATTTTGCCTAGCCCTAATTGTCAAGGTATTAAAAATCTGCTGTAAATTGATTAATGATTATGCCAGCGCAGTGAATAATTGGAATTTGATTCACAAACTAAAACATCTTTAATTAGAGTAGCTCACAAGGTTGATATCTTCACTAAAGCACTTGCATTTTCAATCAAGAGATGAGACTTATTTCTGGGCGGTTCGGTTATGGTGCAACTTCTCTGAGTTATAACGCGAGTAGGCTATATTAACTAAGATTTGGGCCCCACTAACTTCCCAGTCGTGAGACGTTTCGGTGATTTACAGTGAGTACATAAATGAAGAAATGATTCTTTGTTTTGATACCCGCCATACTTTTGTAACAGCTTTCAAGACAAGATTACCGCGCAGTGAATGAATACATTTTCAGCTGTCCGGTCTCTTCCAGTCCACCCAAATATTCGTACCATAAATCTTCCGAAACGGGAAACTCCGTTTGAAAGTACAGTGACAAACGCACTGGACGGACAACTGAAATGAAAACAGTTGATCATCATGTAAGTCTTGAAACCAGTCACGATACCTGCACCAGAGTTCCCTTCAAAAAGTTAGCAAACTCCTACCGTCGCTCTGAGGAATAATGAGCAACGTCCAAAACGTCATAATTAAACCAGGAGTTTCCGTACTTTCATTGGTCAACTCGATCACATGATTGCTCTTTCAAGCATGAGCAATAATACAAACACAATAAAGAAAGAAAAAAAGAAAAAAGTAATGAAGACACAAAAAGAGAAGGAGCTTGCCAATCCTGGTAAAAAACTCTGCCTGCACAATTAACTACATGTCAGGTTTATCAGAATAAAGTAAGGACGCAAGCATGAGAGGAGACTAACGAGGCTGATTGAGAGGTGCTAAAGAATATCAAATTTTAATCTAAATGAAAATATACCATCAAAAACAACTTAAACGCTGGCAAAACAGCATAAGGCAAACACCAAATGCATTATTAAGACGTAGATGCTAATGCTTTCTGATGAGTTTGGCCTCGCGAAAAAAGCGCTTGCTAAATGCTGGTATCGCAGTCACTTGCTTTATGGTTGCACTGAGGTGATGGGCCAATACCAGCCGACTCAAAAACCACGAGGTCCGGCACTAGGCAAAAAGCACCTTCATGAATTAACAGCATCGTAATTTGCCTGGCGCGTAGCCAGAAATTCGCAATGGGAGGGGCTGTTTGGGGGTTCTGTAAACGGGAGGGGCTGTTTGGGCGTAGCCCCCAGCGCCCGAAAATTTTGCATTTTTTTGATAAAATAACTTCATTATAGGGCTATTTTGATTAAAAAATAATGCTTTTAAAACGTGGCTTAGAAATTGGCAGTGCAAACAAGATTAAACTGGTGGCATAAATGGGCTATTTGGGAGGTGGCTAATGGTAAAATGTTAGTTCTCTTGATTAGATGCTGGTAAATTATAAAATCGAATAGTTCAATGAAACTCACACGGAGTAATTTATTTCGTATACAGTTTATAGAGAAAATAATTGAGGGGAGCTAATGAAAAGAGATTGGAGAGAAATGATTGGTAATAATTAACTAATACTGAATAGTCCCCCCTATTTCTTAGTTTATAGTATATTTGTTGATGACGCCTATGTTTAGCATTTTTACACTTGCGATCAAATTTGTTTGCTTATTTTTTACCATTTTTCAAAGTTTTCATTTATTTGTTAGTTTTTTGTTTTTTTTTGACAAATTAGCTCCCCCTGAACATATGTTTCAAAAGATGTTTTAAATCACTATTTAGTCCACTCCAGTGCATAAAACAGTCTCAAAAGTGCTAAAAACGTAGTGTTTTTCCCATTCTGCATTTTGGTCGACATGTCAATGGGGGGGCTGTAGCCCCGCTCCCCCCCTGGCTACGCTACTGTAATTTGCAATGGCTGGCTTTGATCGGTTTACCTATTTTCTATCAAGTACACCATTGGGTCCTGATTGCTTTGTAGTGACGTCACAAAACAGGTATCCATGACAATAACTGCGTCATCAGAAGGCAGAAGATTTTGTGATCGGAGATCAACAGACACGTACACAATTTCCCCCTCTGCTAGGCTCACGAATGTGTTTTGAGCCCTCGGAAATATCATTTGTTCGAGGTTTGAATCGCGGAATAATGAAATATCAACATCAAAACTACCATCAGCTGTGATTAGCTTAACTTCTCTGTGGAAATAAAAAGGGTGAATTACGATTAACAGTGAACAAGTGAAGAAAAACGCAGACTGATATATCAGCATTGGGATCGGTAACTTTGATAAAGTCCTCCATGAAGAATCAGAGTGAAGCATTACCAGCTCTAGTAACAACACACAAAAATTTATCATGCTTCAGCAATTTATCCGCTCCGCTCATCCTATTGGCCATATCAATGTAGCTGCACCAGTAAAAATGCCTTGAAAAAACAAGATGAAAATATTTATTTCATAGAACGAGAACGATGAGTCTTATTCTGGTATTCATAATTAAGAGCAGAGCAGTGTGTGTCGAGTGCGAAGCAAAATACTGACAGACCGTATTAACACTAGCAGTAACAAGTTTTTTGGCTTACGAATACTTTTTCAAACGGCTTTACTGTAATTCTAAACTCTTCAAAAATTTGAATTTACCAAATTTACTATCATAACAATTATTTCATAAAGGATCTAATGTATTGAATTATACACTTTTTATCATGCAATTTAGTTTAGTTATTTTAACCTGGATCAGATTTACATTGCGCGTGGCTCCTGGGCACTTTTGGTATTTTTAATGCATCTTTCTGCAAAACATAGATGAAGACCAAACAAAAAAGGTGAAGATCAAAAAAGGTCTTACCTCCCAATCGCGGGGCCCCTGCTGAGCCGGATTTACCATATGGCAAAATAAATCAGTGCCAGAGTCCCCGCTCTTGGATGGTAAAACCTTTCTTTTGATCTTTACCTTTATTTGGTAGAAAAATATACCGAATTTCTGTCGAAGACCTTTTTTGGTATTTACCTATATTTGAAGGAAAATGCAGCAAATATCCCAAAAGCGCCAGGGCCCTGCACAATGCAAATCAGGCCAGGGCTCCCGGCGCTGTGCCTTATGGTCACTAGCCTACGCAGGATTTTCGAAAGGAAAGCTAATTTGAGAATATCGAAGACCAAAAAAAAACCTTTTCTATTCAGATTTAGTCCGGTTTTTGGCCTAAAAGTAGGTGAAGACCAAAAAAAAGGTCTTCACTCAGATTTAGTGCGAGGCCCAAAAATAGGTGAAGACCAAAAAAAAAATAGGTCTTCACTCATATTTAGTCCGGCTTTTGGCCCAAAAGTAGGTGAAGATCAAACACAAAAAAAAGTCTTCAGTCAGATTCTGTTCGTTTGTGTGCTCAAACTTTGTGCCAAACTTATAAGAGGGGGCATGCCATAATTTTGCATACCATTTTATGCTAATTATACTATCCTGGCAACCCAAGGGGGGGGGGCCATGGCACCATGCCCCCCCCCCCTAAATACGCCCCAGCATATGGTATATCTAGCCTTGACCTTACCATCAAACACCATTTTTCTTGATAACTTAATCTTACCTGTGAAAAGAGTCGATGGTAATTGAGCCAATAGGAGGAGTGGAGTCGGATGCACCGGAAGAGGCAGCAGCTGAGGAGACTGTGACATTCTTCAAGTACATGCAAGTGAAGTCAATCAGCACAACTGTTGATCTAATTGTAGAATCTTCAACTTGCCAAATTACTTGGTTGCGGATCACGTAAGCGGACTGGCTAACCTAAAATTTTTTTATCCGTGTACTAAATCAACAGTGTTTGATCTAGTCTGAAGCATCAACTAGCCTAAGTTGGAAATACAATTTTACAAAAGCGATTAAAAGTGGCGTAGCGTTTAAAAGTCTCTGAAAAGTTCAAGCAGTGTTTAAAACTATGGAAAAGCAAAGCTCTAAATTACATTGAAAATTATTCCTGCAGAAAAATTAGCTTTCAAGCGAAAAAGTGACTACGATTGGCAATATTAGTATAAAGAAAGTAAAATTCTTACTTGCATGTACGAACCACATGATGTATCAATTGGACTTGGAGCCACAATGAGGTAATACTCGGTGGAATTAAAATGGTCGAACATGGCGGTACAAGCCACCGAATCACGTGACAGCAAACTGACCAATCCGGGATCGTCAGATATAAGGTTTTCTCGTTCAACCACTTTGCGATCGAATGATATAACAATGTTATCCGATCCACACAACACCTCGGGCCCAGCTGAAAACATTTTCTTTGATTGTAACTATACACCACATTCATTAAGCTACTATACTCTTGGTAGGTAAAAGCATCTTGGATCATTCAACCGATCAGTGGTCGAGCGGATAGAGCGTCTGCAACTGAAATTGTAGACTCCGGTTCGATTCCCGGTCGGATCAAACCAAAAACTACTCAAATTAGTATTCCCTGCTTAACGTCCAGCAAGGAAAAGGGAGAGTGTGAAGCCTCCACCATGTATGGTAGAGAGCAGGTGGGCAGATGGCAGCTTGAATTGAAGACCGAAAGTCCTTTCGCTGTCTGCTGGCCAAGGTAACTTGGTGAATAAAATATAATTACTATAAAATTACAATTATAGCAACGAAATTTGATAGTCTTCCAATAAAGCTGACACAATATGAGAGCTAGTAAAGACTAAAATCCGAAGTTGCATTCTCCGTTTGTATGACTGAAAGACAAGCAGGTGTAAAGTGTGGATTGTGGTACTGTGGTATAATTGGACCAGGACCTTCTTATTCCTGAATTAAATGTAATTACATGATTTTACAGGTTGCCTTACCAGGAGATATCGAACTTAATTCCTTGCGGTGTCCACATAATCTGCCGCTGGAACGTTGGAGACATAATAGTGTTCCTTTTATGGTTGAATGTCAAGTGGAGAAGCTGTTAATTCCAATTTTTATAGATTTTCGTTTGACCCGACTGGTAATCGACCAGTGACTACGCTTCAGCAGTAGACGCTTTGTCAACGCGACTATTGGTCGTTCATAGGGGTCAAGCAGTCCACTCGTTGTGATGGCCCAGAGTAACAAAAGACTTGCAAACAGAATCCAAAAAAGGTGCTCTGCATTGGTGTAGTTAGACAAACGCGGAGTGCCTGGTTCATACATAAGAACGAAGAAACTGTTTATTCGAAATTTTTCATTCATTAAGAGATACTGCTCAATATCGGTTATATTGAAGAAGTGAGACTACTTGAGGTAATAGAGATGTGCCCAACCCTTGTTCCACTATTCCCTTATCCGCGAAAATAGATTTAACCCTTATAACTCCGTATCATTAGCAACCATGCGTTTCGAATTTCCGTGACATTAGAAAAGGACGATTTTGCAAAATTTGTTGCAGAATAAGGAACGCGAATCGAACATCGTGTTCCTTATGCTGTAAGAAATTTCGCAAAATCGTTCTTCATTGATGTCCCGAAATTTCGAAACGCGGGGTTGCTAATGGTACGGAGTTAGACGATTTAAATCTTTTTTCGCAGATAAGGGAATAGTGGAACAAGGTTGGGGCACCTCTTTATTTCCTCAAATAGTTCTCATTTCTTTAATAAAACCAATCTCGAGCAGTATTTCTTTAAAGTCTTGCCAATAATACCAGGGCTGCAAACTCAATTGATTTTCATTCGAGTTCAGCCTATTTTAGCAAGTCCGAATTCTCTATTTTAATTTTTTCAAGTTCAGTTCCGGCAAAAAAATCGAGTTTTTAGGGTTCAGGCTGACCAAAATACTAAGCTAAAATCTACTTCTCGACTTAATCGCCTTCTTTTTGTGGTGTTTTTCTAGGTCGCCTCAGCTTAAATAAATGAACAATAATCTTAATTTACACGGCATGATCAACAAAACATTTCTTTTTGACAATTTTTAATCGGTAATTTTTTTAATGACTTCGAACTCGAACAGTTTTATTCGAGTTCAAGTTCGAATTCGAGTTCAGAAAAATTAATTTTTCAAGTTTAAGTTCGATTTTGGACCCATGAATAATACCCACAAAGATCGCAATGTTTTCCCATCCACTCTGGAGTGCAAAGGCAATGATACAGTCTGGTTAAATGGTTGTTACTCCGACATATTCCTCCATTTTTGCAAGGGTTCGGCATGCATACATCTATGCAATCAGTGACATCACAAGATGATGTTTCGCTGTCGCGACCCACACACGTTTCGGAAAAATCTCCAATGCATTTTCGTTTTCGAGACCAAACTCCAGCACCTACACAGATTCAAGTAAACTATGGATCAAAATGTTGAAGGAAATTCAGTTTTTAAACGCTTCATAATTGAAGGACGCAAAATTTTCAGCGAAGATTTAGCTTATGAATACAGCAGAAGTTATTTAAATCAGCTGCATAATCCACATCAAATACTTCATTATACTTACTGTATTACGCCGAAGCGTGTAAAGAGTTGGCGACGCCATTTTTACGTCATTGCTTCAGGGCAAAGTTCCTTTTGAATAATGCTGCAGCGGTGACGAGCCGTTGAGAACACTGTGTTCAATTTGACCAGCCCGAGATTTAAACCTAAGACCTCCTGCTTTCGAGACGAACATATTTGGCCTTGCCAATAACTTCTACTACCATCCTACTACTATTTATCGAATCAAATCAATCAAATCTTTCATTATACTAATGGTTAGAAATAATTTTTACAGTGCATAGAAATCATTTTGCCAAACAAAAATTTTAAAACGTTTTGAACATAGCTAGTTCTCACCGCATGTTCTGCTGCATTCGCTCCAAGGCATCCAATGCGCCCAAACTCCGCATCGGCCTACTGAACAAAATCTCGTTTCGCTGTCAACACCATTGCTATAGCACATGTGCATAAAATCACCGAAACACTCTCTTGATCGAGTTTGAAACCCTCGATCGCAGCTAGCTGAGCAGTCACTCCACGTGACCCAATCTAGCCAATAGGAGCAACGGCCTCTGTTGCACCAGTGAGTTTCAGTTTGCACAAAGTCACCAGTAAGAGCTTGTAAAGTCTAAAAAAAGAATGGCGCGAATTTAGAAAATTGTCTTACAGTCTTTCCGAAAACATTCTTTGGCAAACTTGGTTCAACTCGCTTTTGTTTGTTGCGTAGGCTTTTGAACTTGCAAAATCTTCAATTCTATACTGACACAAAAACATGCAATCTCTCATAAATTATCTTTGTTTTCGGGTAAAAAAGTAGTATGCCAAAAATTTTGAGGTGGTGCGGTTTCAGCAAAGACAATTTTGTTTCCGTTAAAAGCATTTTTCACCAAACTCTTCGGTAGCATTCTCTCACAGAGAACCGTACCGAAATGTTCTCTCTGAAAATTTTCGAACGTAAATAAGTTGACTTTGCTAAAAATCACATGATATTCCACACAAGACTGATTAAAATTCCATTGCGCAAAGATACTGCGCCTAAGGCGGTTTCCAAACCAATCAGTGGTCAAGTGGATAGAGCGTCTGCTACTGAAACGGTAAACTCGAGTTCGATTCCCGGTTGGGTCAAGCCAAAGACAAAAAAATTGGTAGTCGCGTCTTCCCTGCTTGACGTTCAGCATTAAAACGGACAGTGTGAAGCGTTCACCGTGAGTGGTAAACAAATTGGCAGGTGGCAATTTGACTCAAAGACCGATAGGTCCCTTCGCTGTCCCTGGGCCAAGGCAGCTTGGTGAATCAAATGTGATTACAATTTACCAATCACGCGCATTTACGCGCAGTACATCTATTTAAGTAATCTTTTTTTTAATCTAAATATATTTTTCAATCTTTGTTTTAATCTAAATGCAAAAACAAAAAACTAAAAAAAAAATGCATGCAATCTAAAGGCGCATGTATTTGCGCGTTATCGGGAAAAGCAGCCTATAACAAGTAGCAGACCTAATACAGTAGACTACGTCAATACAAGTCAGTTTCTAGCCTTATTGCCAAAAGATGCAGCGCATGTAGAAAAACTTCTAACCGATACGTTCTTGGCATCAACCAACGGAGGTTCAGATGCTGGATCATCCCGATTACAACTTTCAAGAATAGATGCTTTGCATCTTCGACGTCGCTCCACAATTCCTGAATCACATGTTGTGGAACAGTCGCCCCAAAACGACCAATCGTTCCACTTGGGGCAATCTGGTAGAGTATTACAAGGACCGTTGTCCCAAACGTCTTCTTCTGGACAAAGTTCAGGAAAATCACCCAAACAACGCCTCGTTCTTCTTCGGAATCCACCAATTCCACAAGTTAAAGAACATGGGCCCCAAGAACCCCACACACTCCAACTTGGGCACGCTCCAAAGTTGCAGTGTTTATCCTCGGAAAGAGGCTCAATTAAAGAACAAGGAAAATCCCCCAAACATTGACGAAACCTTTGTTGAATTCCAGCATCACACGTGGTGCTGCATCCACCCCACTTTTCCCAATCTCCCAGATAACCACAAACCCCTAAATTGCAATCCTGCAAAATAAGTATGCATTCTAAATACCGTTTAAGCAATATAATAGTAAAAAAATTTTGCCACAATATACAGTAAAATACACATAAATTTCGTCTACCAAAATAAAACTAAAAATAATGCGCCCTTTGCGTAATTCTACTGCGCGTAATAATCATATAATGTGATGAACATCATGGTTTCAACTTTAGAGTAAAAGTCTACCTAATTTTTGTTGGACAAGCAAAGTTGAAATGAGAACGTCACTAATTCTTCACCCGTATTTTCAAAAGTATCTAAGTATCCTGAATGTGTAGCATACTTAGCTGATCTTTGTAACGACAACTTCTACATCCTGATTCGTTATAAGTTTTTTTAACTTGGCAAAAACCGGGGAAACAAATCGTAGAAAAACAAAAATCCATGCTAATTCTAAAACACATTAAATCAACCAAACAACTTACTTTTGTTTCCAAGCGGTTTCCAAATGCATCACACAGCTCCGAAAGGAAATCACCCAAGCATTCCCGGATTCTAGATTGCGTACCATTTCCGCAAGAAGCAGAGCAAGCTCCCCAATTTTCCCAAATGCTCCAATATGGGCAAACTCCAAGATTGCAAAACTCATCTTCAGTGAAACTACCAGTTAGGGGGCAACCTTGGTCGAAATTGTAGTTTCCTAAACACTGTCTGGATCGCACTCGAGTCGAGTTGCCGCAAGACTCGCTACATGAGGACCACTCTAACCAATCCGACCAATACGCACATTTGCCCAGAAAACAAGGTTTTTCTGCTCTTGAACCAACTCCATTTTCCAACGGACACGGAAAGTCACCAGAACAATTTCTTGACCTAACCTGCACAAGAGCAAACACTATAATAACTTTGCACGGAGTAGGCTAGCGAAGCCATAGCATAAAGCTCACGTAAGTCACAAATTGGAAGCAATTTATCGTCTTACAAGAGTAAACTTAAACCCATATCCGTCTTGAGCGACAATTTAAAATGCTAGAAAAATTATAAGCGATCCTGACTAGGCCATGAAGTTGTAAAAATGGGACTACATGCAATGAAATTTAGTTTAAAAACCTTAATGTCTTGATAAAATGACTCTAAATGTTTATTCGCTCTTTAAATTTTCACTGAAGTTAAAATTCAAGCTTGCTTTTGTAATAGTCCTTTAAATGGAAGGATATCGGAAAGAGCCTAAACTAGTGGATTACGGTACAGTATATTTGTTTAAATCAATGCATCATCCCACAAAACATGTTCTTTTTGGCTAGAAACTCCTCATTATTTTTCGTCTTTGCTCAGTAATCCTACGTCATTCATCATCAACTCAAACCTGAGATCCGTTTCCGCAGCTAACTGAGCACGTTGACCAGTTCAACCACGTGGTCCAGCTGGGGCAAACACCAAGAGAACAATTCTGGGCATCGTCGAAAGGGCCAATTAACACCCCGCACTGATCAGGGTAGTCACCCGCGCAAACCCTGGATCTATATTGAATGCCTTAAGAAAAATATATCGTCAGAGTGCATGACTTTTGAATAGTTCAAAAGATCAAGACTTATTCATTTCTCTTCCACATATTTTTTCTTTTTTCATTATTGTATTTTTATTTCAGATTTGGCATCATTTTACTCATAAAAATTCTAACCTAGCCCAACCATACATGTATTTCCAAAACCTTACTGCTCCCAACAAGGCCTGCGAGAGGGGGTTCAGGGGGTACATCGTACCCGGGCCCGGGCCTAGGGGGGCCCGGAAGAGTTCAGGTTTCCGCGTTGAAGTTTGGTATCGCACCATAATACCGTCATCAAACTTGCCTACAGCAAAAATATCAGTCAGCGTATTCAGAACAGGTAATTGGTCGCAATTTTTGCTACACAGCCATTAGGGCATCCAATAATGGCCGATTTGATTAAAAAAAGAGGAAATGTATCAAAAGCCATGCATTGCACCAAAATTAACGTTTTGTTACATTTCTCTGACTTGAAAGCTCTAATTCTACGGTATAACAATGTATGAGGGCCCACATTTCCGGAGATCCGAAAGCAATTCAACCTCAGAGAGCGGAGTCAAAGTTGACATACGTACTATACTACTATCATTAAGTAACTCACTCTATCTGTATCAGTTTAATAGGTATTGGGGTTTGTAAAGTCTATGATTGCAAATGACTTCTAAAAACTTTTATGTTTTATCACTGATCAGTAAAATATTTGGATTTGCAGTATTAAAGTCATTATATTGTATAATATTGTGTCAATGTCCTCATCCCCACTTCACATATTTTCTTTCGTGTATATCACGTTTTCTGCTTGTCAATTGAAGCAAGTTTGGTGCTGGGATGTTGATCAAATGCTATATTTTACCCTCGAGAAACATAAAAAGTGCTAAAGCTTGCGTGGTTCCGCCCCGGACCCCACTGGGGGAGCTCACAGCGCTCCCCCAGACCCCCTAGCTGGATTTAAACCAATTTTATGTCTAGTTGTGTTTTTCATAGGTCCTAACTGTATGCGAATATCGTTATCCCCTCGCTTTTAAATGAAAATCTACACCCGTCAGACAAAAAATGATTTAACGGCATGGGCCCCGATAAGGCTTGGGGGGCCCAATAACATTTTGGGGCCCCGTATCGACCTTCGTACTCCCTGGAAATTTTTCTCTCTGAGGCCCTGGCTCCCAATTACCTATATCACAGGATGTGGAGCAAAGTGTCCAAGGATTCCATCCAGACCAATGCGGACATCTTCCAGTGTTGCACAACTGACTTTCTTCAAGCATCGTACCAGGACACACAATTGACTCTGGTTCATCTCCATCGCAAAACCGCCGTCTTACCTGAGTACCCGAGCCACAAGGGACGCTACAGGCAAACCACGTGCTCCATTTTGACCACCCTGGCGTTTCTGAAAAACTGTTCCGTATTTAAAGCGAAGATTTGTTTATTAGTCTACAGGGTGGTTGCTAGAAAAGCGGAACAAAAAGACAGTAAAAAAATACAAAAAGCGTTAAAAAAAACATAAACAGTAAACCTACAAATTTATTGTGAGAAATACGCCCAAAGATATTCAGGAGATGTGCACACAAATGTTCAGCGACATACGAAATGCAATGAATGATCGAACATGTACACAGCAGCATGGTGCCCAAGCTCACAAAGCAAGCTTTTCAGATCAGTTTCTTCAGCAATCTATACTCCTGATTTTATGATTCAAAAGATTGGCCGTCTAAAAGTCCAGACTTAAATCTCTTAGATTAGGTACTTCGTTAGGAACTTATTGACTGAGGTTCAGAACTGTCGACGTAACACACACTCTATTGGCGATTTGAAAACGAGCTTTGGGAAGAGCTTGGAACGATATCCCACAAGTTACCCTTCAAAAGGCTACACGAGTTCGGATTTCTAGGTTAAGATACTGCTTTGAAGAGCACGGACGACATTTTGAGGATCTATGAGTGTAATATAACACACGCCTTTAAAAAACTTAGTAAAAGTTATTCTTTATAAAAATAAATCGCAGATTGACGAATTTTCCGCTTTTCTAGCGACCACCCTGTATTGTACAAAAGTAAAATTACAGTTACAAGTTATAAAAAAAATCAGCGAAAGGCCTTGATTACAAAAAGTTGTTTAAGGGTTTGCAGTGCAGCACCAAACTAACTTTTCCCAAAAATGCAAGATAAATGTAGAACTATGCAAGAGTCTTTTAGAACTTTAGACCAACATGAATTTCAGTAAAATTAAACTTAACTTTCAAGAATTTAAAATAAAAAATTATTAGATTATCAAAGCAAATAAAAGCTTCAAAGTGTGAAATTTGCATCACACCACAACAAATCGGATATAATTATTGATTGTCGTATGCAGCACACAAACAGTTTTTCAGAACTTGAGTTAATTTCAACGATGAGTTACAGAGACCAAAGCTTGACTCATAAAACAGGAACAGGCCAGTTTGGTCGAAGAGTAACGCGTTCGTCTCTGGATTGGGAGGTCTTAGGTTTACAGTAAATCTTGGGCCGGTCAAATTGGACAAACTGTTGCTCGGGTGCAATGACGCGGAGATGGACCTCTACAACTCGTTACACATTTTGGCGTCATACAGCGAGTAAAATGAAAGATTTGATTTGATTTATATTCAAAGTTAACAGGAAGAAAACCTTGACAGTCCATTTTTGCAGAGGTGCTGTTTGTTTGCGGCATGAGAGCCGTTCCTGTCCGTAAGAAGTAAAACGGAACTCCATTGGTGATGGTACGAGTAATTCCCCTACAAACATCTAAAACATTACTGACGTTAAAAAACCATCATTATTCTCTTTGCAACAAGTCATCGTGGCTTATCTTTGCAGCGGAGATAGTTCAGTTGGTAGAGAAGTGATTGAAAGCTTGGTTACTCCCGAATCGATTTCTGGACTGGCATTAGTTGTTGTGTCCTTGGGAAAGACAGTTTACGCTTATTTCCCATTGGGGTACAGCAGTCTACTCGTTGTGGTATCCCAGCATGATGAAAGACTTGCAAACAGAACCTCAAAAAAGGTGCTTCATCGGCGTTGGTGGGGTTGGATAGACGAAGAGTGATGATTGGTTTATACGTATAAATAAATGGGACCTTATTTTCTATTCTCTGAGTTATAGTGCCTGGGATCGTGACAAAGCTAGGAGCACTTGTGGAGATCTGGCGGTAACTGCAATGTGTTAGATTGTGTTTAGTTGTTCGGACCAGAATGATATAACATTCTGCTGTATCCCTCTGCGCTTCAAAGTTTATTACAGTAGCAGTGTTACAGACCTTTTTAGCATCTATAAGAACTGATAAGTAGAGTAGTAACAACCTTTTATTGCCAGGCATACACAAATACATCACAAATACAATAAACAATTGAAAAAATATGATTTAACGCATTGATGAAGAGCAAATGACTGAAAAACGTTACTTAATCAAGCTCCTGTTTAAAAATGCATCCTTAAAAGTATTTGGAATTTGGCTGTAGGATTTTGACCCTAAAAGGATTTTTTTTGAAATTACAGATTTATAGAGAAACATCAATTTTTTTCAAAACTATAACTTACCTCTAAGCAAGGAGCATTTTTCTTGAGCTGATACAGCAGTGAAACCAAATACCCTCTCACCATTCAAAAACAAATCTCCTTCCAACTTGTGCTGGTCGACGTAGTGGAAGTTGCAGGTGATGGGAACTACAAGAAAATTTTATTCTTGAGTTCTTGTTTCCGTTCGAAGTTGTTCAAGCGGAAACGCGTTGGTCTTAAAAAACTAATATTCACAGCTTTCCTGCTTGACGTTCAGCATTAAAGAGACAATGTGAAGTATCAATCTTGAGTGCAGGTGGCAGCTTGACTCGAAGACCGTGACGTTCCTTCGTAGTCTTTTCTCTAGATCAACCTGATGAGGTTGTTGTTGTTGTAGCACATATTTATCCTCCTGTCACCGGAGAGCGTCAGACGCTAACTTATTGGACGATCCGTACACTTTTCATTACAACGACTACTTCGTATTTGGAGGAATCCGCACCTGCTTAGGAGTTTCCGATGGTCCAATGTTCCTGTGGATTTCCTCGAATTCTTGTCCACTGAATTTGCTGCTTGTCCGAAGCCACCAAGCAGAGATAATCATCGTAAAGCGTCTTATCCAAGGACGCAACAACGTGACCAGGGTGCGGGTTAAACCCAGACCATTCCATCAGGGTTGTCGTAAAAACGACGCCTTTACCCATTCGGCCACGCTGCCGACAGGTCAAAATGTAATTACAATTATCAGACTAGAACAAAAACTTTTCTCATTTTCTATCACTGAGATAATTCAGTCTCCTACTTTTGCATTGATCAAGGTTGCAGTCTTTTCTTTCTATATTATCTCCTTCCAAGCAAGTCTCCGACAAACACGAGCGGATTCGATTGCTAACTCCGCCACCACAACTCCGGCTACATTGACTCCATCCACTCCACAGACTCCAGCCGGAAACAGATATCCCTTCGATAGATACTAAAGGCAAAATAATTGCAAATAATTAATGAAACATTAACGCGAAATTCAGAGATTTAAAAAATAAATGTCAGAGAAATATTAAAATCTGTATTTAATTCCAAAAGCATCAGAAGCAAAAGATAAAAACATTATTACTATAGCAAGATTTTAAAAAGATCACAACACAAACAAAAAAATCTTTGAATTTTCTTTTCTAGTTCTTTCTTGACCCTATTTTACACAGACTGTTTGACCTACGCGTTTTACAGGGAGGGGTCAGAAAGTCGTCCTACCTAACTCTTAAACTGGAAGTCATGAAAACATCACGATTGGCATGTGGGTTGCCGTTCAATCTAAGTTTTTCGAAAAACTTGGTTTTGAGTTGATGACGTCACGGCCGAATTTTGGAAAAAATGACGTCATTGGAGGATCAAATTTTGAACATAAGTTTTTTTTCGATTTCGAATCATAATATGTTTACGTCAAAGTAATTATGTCACAAAAACGTTTTGTGACGCCATTTAAGTTAAAATACGAGTCAAAAATAACCAAATTTTTTTGAACTGGCTTCGACAAACCCTTATTTCATCAACTTTCCCTCTTTTCATCAACTTCCAATTTTTATGAGTTATTTGTAAATAAATTTGATTCAAATTCAAGTAAATTAAAAGAAAAAAGCTTGTTTTTGAAGAGATTTATCTCGAAAAAAACGAGAGGGGGCATTATTTACCCTCCTCACGCGTATAATAGGTTTAAGTCAGTGAGCTCTACCACAAACCAAAATTATTCGTTGCTATGCTCTCTCTATTTACGCTGAAGAATATAGAGTTTGAACGACCCATCTTCACATCGCTTTACGTGGACAACATAGTGGCGAAACAAACGTGCATGAATTTGCCAACAGTTTGAGCGACGGTGGCAAGCTTTGGCAACACTCTGTCGTGCTCTATCCACCTTACCATCGTAAATCCAAATAGATCGAGAAAGAGGAGGGGCAAAAACCCATCCAACATGACCATTCGGTAAAGTTTTCAATGAATCGTCGCGGTTTCCCCAAGCGACACAATGACTCTCACAGCGAAAGTCTGAACTATTGAAAATTGGAAAACCAGACACACTTGTCGGAGGCTGCAATAAAAAAGTTACTATTAATTTTGAAAATCGTTTGACGTAGAACAACTAGTTAATGTAAATCATTAGTACTTCGCTTGCCAGTAAATGACCAGCCAGTTGGTCGAGCGGTAGCGCATTCGTTTCTGGAGTGGGAGGTCTGAGGTTCAAATCGCGGGCCGGTCACACTGTTGCCAATGGCTCGCCATTGCTGCAACATTTCTTCGAAAGGCCGCGACACAGCTCTGACATTTCTTTGAAAGATCGGAGCTGTGTTGTCCAGGCGCAATGACGTGGAGATATGCCTCGCCAACTCGTAGCACTATACGACGAGTACAGTATAATGAAAGATTTGATTTCATTGTCAGCATCTGTGACTCACATGCAATACACTCGTACTGTATAAGCGGTGGAACGATTTATGCGCGTTTGAACAATACACAAAACAGAAAACCTGGGTGACTTAAGGTAGCAAAAAAAATAATACAAAAACACCTTTTTTGGAAAAATAGCAAGGTTCTCATTAGGCTGATGCACTGTTTTAATAATATATACTATTGCTTTTCAAACATATCGTAAATACAGAAAACAATATGCTTCTAATCGTGTATTTTTCTTTTGGTCCGCGCCATATCAAGAAGCGCGCAAGCTTGCAATTGAAAACCAGTGAAGACCATAAAAATGTCTTCAACTGCTTTGATAAAAAATAGGGTTGAAAAACGGGTGAAGACAAAAGAGAAGTCTTTAACTCTTTTGTTTTCATTCCGTTCTGTTTCTGGGACAGACTGTGTCCAAATTTGCTAAAAGTTCAGACGTACCTTGGTCTATGCTTTCTGAATATTCCATAAACTGTTAACTGAAAGCTGACAGACAATGTTTAATGAATTTTTTTGGTAAAGAAGAAACGAAAATTCAACCAAAGAAGTTTATCAAGCAATTAAACTAACTAAAAACGAAAGAAGGTTGTAAAGTCACTAACCTTTACAAATTTCCCGTATTTATTGACTATTCCAAGGATGTATTCATTTTCGAAGGTATCGTGCCAACCAACCAAAAAGCGTTCTCTGGTCTTGTGAAGGTTTGAACCTTAAACAAAACACAAAAAAATAGCAGCTATACCTAAATTATTTTGAACATTCTATTTTTTGCTCATTAGTAGAAGTTCAACTATCGCCTATACATGCTTAATTGCGTACGCATGAAGGTATAAGAGCGAAGAAAATTTATTGTATTAAAGAATTCAACTTAACTCAATTGCGAAAATAGACGTCATCAAATTACAGCTTGCTAGCTAATTTTTTGCCTAAGGTATAAATATTATGATTAAAAATCCATTCCAACTTTTACAATTTTAATCATACATAGGTATTCAGCGAAAAAACTTGTGCAAAATTATAGCGAATCATTCGAGCACAGTCATAACCAGAATAGGATTAACTCTCATAACAGTGATTGAAACAACCGCTGCTAGTAAAGGGCCTTACACTATAAAAGACGCCTTATTCTAATAACGTCATATTTCTGATATGCATCAGCACTTGACAGAGGTAAGCAAAGCGCAATTAGAAGCGCAAAGCGCAACTTCCACAATTGCGGAAGTTGCGTTGCGCTTTAATTTCTTGGCACGCATCAGCACTTGATAACAGGGTCTCAGAGAAATTTTTTCTGGGGGTACGAAGATTGAAAGACTAAGAATAGCCGGAAATTGGTGAAGAACAAAAAAAAGGTCTTAACCGGTAATCCCACCAGTACCTACCTAAACACCGAACTAGATATTTCACTACTAATTGCGAGTCGATACCCCTACCTGGGTGTGCATGAACTTATAGATCTCCCAGCCCACCTAGACCATGGACCGGGTACGATTTATCACCTGAACCCCCCTTTCGTAGGCTCTGATTGATGCTCATTATTTTTAAAAGTGTAGACATTATGAAAAAGGCTAGTACATAATCATATGAATATAGCAATCAACTTTACCGATGTACATTCTTGCCATTACAGGGTCTCTTTCGCTGGTTCCATTAGATGAAGTCAACCATAAAACTTGATCGATGTCTCGCACATCAGTTAGTTTATTTTTGTCGTTGAAGATCGTAGTAAATCCGATTCCTTTTGCTGAACAGCAATCACTGGGAAAGCAAATTCAAAACTTGATTTAACATACCGCATACTCGGATATTTCGCGAGCTCTATCATATCATTAAAAAAAGGCAAAAAACTCATTATCCAGACACTAATATTATGACTTTATTTGAAAGCCAAAATTACAAGTTTGAACTTTATTTAGAAAACACACAATAAACATTTTTATGTCCAGTATTTTTGTTAATTCCTTCGAAAATAATTATACTGCTTTCACCAATTTATTTTCTATAACCATAATCATACAAAGAAAGAAGGCAACATTTCATACCGAAACCTCTACATGCACAAATATGGCACTAATTCTAGACAATTACAAAGCTCGATTCGTTTTAATCTCGATTTTTTAGAACAAACAATTTTACACAAACTCGGACTCACCAGGCTTCAGTTTTGCACGAGTTTTCTGCATTGAACAAAATTTTGAATCCGTGTTGTGACTCCGCAATTTGTCCAAGTTGCGCGCTCGTTGACCCTCGTCCATCAGCATCAGCTCTAGATATTTAAAAACAGAATCAGGTGAAAATTTGGTCAATAAAATTGCAGTATAAGGTAATGATAAATTGCTTGCCAGCTGGTCAAGCTGAAACTGTGCTTGCCTTTGGGCTAGGAGGTTTGGGTACAATTTCAGGGAAAAACGAACACATCTCTTCCAATGCCTAACCACTCTGCGTCGTTTTTAGTACAAAGCTGTACTGCACGCAGTCCAACAATGATACTGTACTACCAGGAATTAGAGATGGCCCTAGAAATTTATCAGTACATTTTGCAGCGTACCGTCTAATAGAGTATTGCAATTTTATTAAATTACTGATGCATCTCAGTTTAAAGTTTCACTTTATTGCGTTGTTGCGATTTTTTGAAATCGTTTCGAAACTTAGTTTGATAAAAGGCTAGGTAGTGGGATCGTATACTTTACACTCTTAAGTGTTGGGAACAATCAAAACAAACGCTAGATGTGGGTCACCTAGTCACTAGAATGAACAAAAAAATAAAATCTTTCTGATTCTAGAAAATTCTTGCCGCTGAAATGGTTTTTGGGCGGATGAAACTTTTCACCAGTTTTATGCACCGCTATTTACCTGAAAATAACTGCTCCGGTTTCCGAATCTCCTGCTGAGATTCCTTCTGGAAAATTATCGCCGCTACATATCACGACAAACTGGTTTTCCCCTGCGTGATAAGCAGCCAACTGGGCAAGGGAGTGGGAGCACCCCCAGACATCACCTATGTCATTAAAACGACTTTTAGATACATTGGAGACATTTATAGTTATTTTTATGTTTACGTTTTTTGGCAGTAACCAGTTGGTCTCAACCAAACCTAACAGACTGCTTTATACCGTTATAAAGTCAGATACGTTGTGATTTTAGATTTTTAGTGATTATAGTGTGTACTTTTTGACATATTTTTTTATTTATTTTCTGGATCGTGTTTTTGATTCACCCTTTTTTTTTCTGAAAAATAAGAACAGAAAAGTTGACTTTAACCCATTTTTTGCCTAACCAATCGGTTTTTTGTAATGAATCCCTTCAAAAAATCTATTTTTATTTTAATTTAACTTGAATTCAAACTAAATTTTATCTCAAATAAGTACTCAAAATTTGAAGTTGCTAACGTAACGGGAAGTTTCCAAATTTGAGGTTTTGCGGATTCATTTTCCGAAATACGAGTATTTTTGGCCAAAATTTAGCTAAGTTTACGTCATTAGACGTTTTTGTGACGTAACCATATTTTGACCTTGACATTTTATCACTTAGTATTAAAAAGCAAATCTTTGTACAAAATTTAAACCGCTTGTGACGTCATCGCAAAAATGACGTTGGTCGAGCGAGTGACGTGTTCGTCTCTGGAGCGGGAAGGTCTGAGTTTCAAATATCGGGCCGGTCAAATCAGACATAGTGTCGCCAACGGCTCGCCACCGCTGCAACATTTGGTCGAAAGGAGCTGCATTGTACAGGCCTGCGCAATGATGTGGAGATGGGCCCTGCAAACCCACATGGTTCGGCGTAATACAGCGAGTATAATGAAAGATTTGATTTGGTTTTACAAGCAAAATTATTAATCTTTTTGCTACCATTAAGCAGTAACTGCTCGGATACGAAAGATTATCAAAATGTTATTAAATTTTCTCCGCAAAACTGGGTGAATCTTCAAAAGTTACCTGTTTTAACAAACGTTTGCTCAGGAACGTTGAACGAGTTTGTTTTTACTTTCCCGTTTTCATCAACAAAAACTGTCTGATCGCCATTTGATCCGTTGGCAAAGTTGCTGATTCCGAACACACTAAAGTACGCCATGTAAAATCCCTCGCCATATGTCAAACGAAAATCTCCTATATTCCGATCCTAAATTATAATATGAATCTATAATTATTTCAAGCAAGGAAATAAAATAAACGATTAAACAAAATTAGAGGATTTTGATTTCATTTTAAGTTCAAAAACCAAGTATCAAGAATTACTAATTCTAAAATATTCATTTTAAAGCTAAGTTATGATATATTCACTTGGAATTACCTTTTTAAACCTTTACACTAGAAACATCAAATTTATTGATCTTAAATTAAATTGATCATAAATTTGCTTAAATGACAGTATTTTTGCTACGTTTCATTTCTGTATTCATTGGACGTACTAAAGTGGTGGCTACACCTGTATTGACTCATGTGTTTTATTAATTACACCCAATTTTAATTAAAAGCGAGAATCATGAACATAGGATTTATCAAAAATATAAATACCAATTAATAATAACACCAAATCGATCTGCAACATTTTGTTGCCAATCACAAAACTTTGCACTATGAGAGTATACAAATTAAAATTGTTTCAACGCCCAGAAATCTTTTATTAAACTTTGTATCAAAAGTTAGAAATCTATTCTAAAGTTAATAAGAAACTATAGAGATATAGGCATCAAAATTCCAATATACAGAATCTTAAAAGCACAGTTTAAACTACGATTGAAAAGCCCAACACACGCATTCTGTGTCGGCATTGCATAACTATTGTCTTTTATCCCAAAATTTACCTCCAAAACAGCAAATAGAAATTCTCTACACGAGTAAACTATTCCGAATTCATTTTACATACATACTATTCCGAATTCAATTTCTCAGTACATCGTTCTTAATAAATTGTCATTTTGCATTATTACGCTACTTATATTACAAATTTTAGTATAACGTTAGATGCTGTACAATAAATTAAAAACCGCAAAATATAAAAATCAATATTATTCGGGGCACAAATTAGATAAACTTTAGCCATCAGTGGTCACTGGTCAAGTGAATCGAGCATCCGCTACCAAAACGATAGACCTGAGTTCGATTTCCAGTTGAGCCAAACCAAAGACCATAAAAATTGGTACCGTATTCACAGCTTCCCTGCTTAACATTCAGCATTGAAAAGAGACAGTGTGAAGCCTCTACCGTGTTTGGTAGACAGGTACGCAGGCGGCACTTGACTCGAAGACCGAAGCGTCCCTTTGCTGTCTCCTGACCACGGCAATTTGGTATTGCAGTTACCTTGTGTAATTGCAATTACAGTTACAACTAAACGTACTGGAACTGAAATAGGAGAATTGAGCAAGGCCGTCCATTCCACACTATGATCAGGGCGGTAAAATTGTAGCCACATTTTTCTGTCTAGAAAGCTTTCAGCATCCTCCTAAAAATTAAAGCATATGCTTGAATATAGTAAAAATAAATAAACGTAAAAAAAATAATAATAACAAAATTTGGAGAATGTTAACAGAAAAGTGGGGACCAACTATTAAGGGCTGTCAAAATCAAAGGCAACAAAATTGCATGAGTTGAACTTCTTGAACGTAGGCAAATCTACCAAAGCGATTGAATTGCTGTAAATCTAACACAAAAGTTTTTTAACCCTACTTCACACAAGCTATTTGACCAATGCATTTTATAAGCGGGGGGAGAGTGCCCTTATCTAAAACTTCTCAACCAAAAGTCATGGAAGCACCAAATTTGTCATGCAGGTGGTGTTCAACAGTTTTTTACAAAATTAAAATTTGAATTGATGACATCATCATAGTGACATCACGACCATACTTTCGAAAAAAGAAGTCATTTTTTTGATGATATCGTAGTCGGCTCTAATTTTGTACGTAGGTTTGTTTTTTGACCCTGAATCATAAAATGCATAAGTGATAAGTCAAAGTAGTTACGTCACAAAAACGTCTTATGAAGTTATTTAAGTTAACTATCCATCAAAAAAACATTCTGATTTCGAAAAGTGACTTTGGCAAACCTAAAAATTGAGAAACTTCCCGTTACCTTAGCATTTTCAAATTTTCCGTAGTTATTTGTGAATAAATGACTCAAAGTCAAGGTAATTTGGAATAAAAATATGTTTTTTGAAGGAGTTTATCACGAAAAAATCGAGAGGAGGACATTCTCCTTTTCCCATTAAAGGCGGTGAATCATCCAGTCAATTCCGGTGGTTTACAATAGCTAAAATTGAACTATAATTTTTGATATTTTTTGTTTTGATTTTGGGGCTGCGTTTGCAAAGATATTCAACAAATGCAAAAAGATGTCCCCCCGAAAAAATTTTTGGAAACTCTGAGTTTTGATCTTCCCGCCAAAACCACAGTTCTCTAAACTATTAGGCCTACTGTAACCTTATTAAACTATTAGGCCTAACTATCTTTAAACTATTAGGCCTAATAGTTTAGAGATAGTTAGGCCTAAACTATTTAGAAATAAACTATTTAAAAATAAACTATCTCTAAACTATTAGGCCTACCACAGTTCTCTAAACCATTAGGCCTATTGTGGTTTTGGCGGGAAGATCAAAACTCAGAGTTTCCAAAAACTTTTTTGGGGGGAACATCTTTTTGTATTTGTTGAATATCTTTGCAACCACAGTCCCAAAATTAAAACAAAAAATATAGTTCAATTTTAGCTATTGTAAACCACCGGAATTGACTGGATGATTCACGGCCTTTAAAATTCGGGTTAAGGCTTCCGCGGCTATGCCATAAGATTTAATTATGTCGAGAAACGGCTGGGATACGTTTAATAAAAGTTCATATTTGGGAAATGGAAAAAAAATTAACTAAGTCTATTTGGCAGCCCAAAATATCAATCAGGTTGATTTAATAGATGTTATGCATAAAACTTGCTAAATTGGCCAGTTTTCGTAGAGTTGATGAAGCAGATGCAGTTGCGCAAATTGAGCGTCACAGTCGTTCAATATCTCACTTGGACTACGTCTTATGAGATTCCAGTTCATGGGCAAGTTGGTCAAGGAGTAACGCGTTCGTCTATGGGGAAGGTCTGAGGTTTATATCTCGGGCCGGTCAAATGCGATACAGTGTTGCCAACAGCTCGCCACCGCTGCAACATTTCTTCGAAAGGTTGGAGCTGTGTTACCCGGGCACAATGACGCAGAGACGGGCACCGCAAACTCATCACACGTTTCTGCCTTATACAGCGAGCATAACAAAAAATTTGGTTTTGAGATTCCATTTTCAATGCATATAGGTACATACGTAAAGCATAGCTGCAAAACGTTGGTCGTAAAATCCATACAATCCTGCCACAGCAGCTGGTCTTCCCTCTATAGATGTTTTGATGCGATGAAAAGGACGAAAAGCCTCGTCCAGAAGCCAAACATGCCCTTCGTTTTGATTGTCCGTGAAACCAACGAGAGAGTAATTCGTCGATACTGCCTAAATAAGTGGATTGCACCATTAGGCTCGAATTTGTGAACAATTTTTCTCTAAAATCTATTTTCAAACAGAACGGTATTACGGTAAATTTACTTTAATAAGAGTATAAGGGACAAATCCACCAATAGTTATAGCATGGCCGAGAGGGTAGAAGCGTCGTTTTTGTTAAAACCCTATTCGCAAGATCCGAGCTCATTCTGCACCCTGGTCAAGTAGTCAAGGTCCTTCAAAATGAACAAGCAGCAAATTTAGGCGAAAAGGAGTCAAACGTGAACCAAAAAACTCGAAAACCGGTCAACTTCTAAGTTGGTGCGGATTCCTCCAAAAAGATAGCGCCACCGTTTCTTTTTCGCGATTGGAGGGTTGAGATGCGTCTCTGAATCACCAAAGTCATTATCAATGTATGTACAGTATGGAATGAATTATTCAAATACATAAAGGTGAATTTACACAGTATCCGTTTTTCGTCCGTTTTTTTTTACGCTTTGCTTCTTCTTGAAAAAGTATGCGCTTTTTTATCCGCATTTTTTGTAAGTCCATATCCGCACTAACCAGACAGTCACATACTGGACCAAAGTTTTCCGAAAAAAATTTTTGTAAAGGAGTACAGCTCTATTTTGAAGTATTGCTCTTATCGTTCATACCAGGGGCGTATTTAGCGGGGAAGCCATTGGCCATGGACCCCCCTCTTTGGGTCGCCAGGATAGTATAATTAGCATAGAATAGTATGCAAAATTGCCGCATGCCCCCCCCCTTTGTAAGTTGGGCAGAAGCTTTGATCACACAAAGGGTATGTTTTATATGATTGTTTTAGGCCTGCACCCAACTTTGGACAAATAATGGGACTAAATTTGAGTGAAGACCTTTTTTTTTCTCTTCACCTAATTTTGGGCAAAAAATCGGACTAAATTTGAGTGAAGACCTTTTTTTTGCTCTTCTCCTAATTTTGGGCAAAAAATCGGACTGATTTTGGGTGGAACATTTCCTTATTCTGATCTTTGTTCTTCTCAAATTTTCTTAACTTCCTGGCCCCCCCTTTTCAAAATCCTGCGTACGCTTCTGGTTCATACACAAAATTTTTGAACAAAATTATTGACTATATACAATAGTCTACTTAGTGCGGATATGGACTTACAAAAATGCGGATGAAGAAGTGCATACTTTTTCAAGAAGAAGCAAAAACGTAAAAAAACGGACGAAAACGGATACTGTGTAAACTCACCTTAAACTTTCAATTGCGAAAATTTGACTCAATGTTAAATGATAAAAAAAAGTGTCAACTGTAATCATATTTTAAATTCGAAACTGCTTTTTGGTCACATGTGACACATCGTTGCTTAGTCGAAATGCTTAATATTTTCAAGTAAACTGCTTGATTTTTTTTCTCTCTCTCTCTGAACCAATCGCAAGGAATAGACTATGCAAAATTCATTGCGCGCATTATGGCAAGCACTGCTTACACGCTTTACAACGAAAAATAAGAAAAGCAACTCTTTTTACCGTACAATAATCAGAGTAAGCAAAAAAAGCACTAGGATTGTCGCGCAGAAATGTTTTGAGTTTCCGCATCAAAACTTACATGAAAATAAGTTCTTGGTGAGATTCTGCATCTGGTTTTGGTGCACCAACTGTCAATCAATTTCTCCGTTGATCCGTTCTTACTCAGAGGAACTTCAAATAAACGGAACAGAAACCGGTCATGTGCCACTTTTGCGATACTAAACCGCGTAGTTGATCTCAAACCCCTCGAAGTTGGAGATGTGTTAAAAGGCGATGATTTTGCTAATGCATTTTTGATGGGTAAGACATGTCTCTTTTCATGCTGCCACATAAATGCATCTGAAAATAAGTTTGTTGTTACACTATTCAAGGTCTATTAAACGAGGGCATTAAGCCTATGAGTTCCTCTCTTTCCGCTTGGCATTGTGCGGTACCCCTCTTCCCGTTTGGTCTTGGCTTAGGAAAGATTTAAGGACTAAGAATAAATTAAGATCAAGAAACAAAATATGTTTTCAGCACCTTTTGACGCAAAATTAGATGAGGACAAAAAAAAAATTGACCGCAACCGTTTGATTTAAATCTGTTGATACCAATGTAAAGGCAAAGAGCCCTGTTGATACCAATGTCCTCTTGCGTTCTTGGTGTTAATATCTTCTTAACTTCTATTCCAGGAGAATTTTAAAAGTAACCTACTGTATGCTATTGACTTGTTGACATCCTGCTTGTGTCTGCCACCCATTGACCACCAATGCAACCGTGCCTGGCCTCGCGCTGGTCACTTTTCCTTCTTTACGAATTATTCAAACAACTACTCTAACCGTTAGATTTATGTGCTTTTTGTGTCCCTGCTCGTGTATATTGATGAGTGTAAAATAGTCCTATATTGTGCACATTTTAGTGTAATATGTGCAGCAACCACGCAAATAAAAATTGCTTGTTTTGTCTTCAGTTCAATACCCTCTGCATGTCTTAACGTCTGACTTTGTGTCGTTACTTCCTTTTCCTGACTCTACATGTTATTTTTGTGTTGGCGGTATCGTTTCGCTATTATTGTGGTGGTCAAGAATAAAAAACAAATAGAATGAATGACACTCATTTGAGTCATATACCCGTTTTTTATGGTTAAAACCATTTTTGCAACACCATAATTTACCACCAAACGGATACTAATTCACAAGGTTTGGAATTATTTAGTTTTGCTGATGCTCAAGCACAGCTGGCTGTTTATCACAAAAGTTTTAGTTCAAGGAAATCCAACATCTGCTACCAAGAAAATTACTTATTCTGCTACCATGCTGACACTATAATGCAAAATCAATGGGGTTATCTGAAGTTAGGGCAATCGTCTTAGATCAGATTGATGTTGACTCCATCCTTCTTGATCCAGCCGTTTCAGAGATATTTTACTTGAAACACGACGCAGTGGTCTCTTTAAGCTTACTTACTTTTTATTCGCAACACTGATGTTTGATAACATCGGCGACGCCATTTCAATGCTATCATAAGGCAACGCCGGAATTGGTCTAAATCACAGAGGCCTTTCAACCTATATATAAATTGATATAGGCCTTTGTGGGCTAAGCTAATGCGTTGAAACGTCAGGGTTGTCAATAAAATTATAATTAGGGGGGACTCTACATGATATTTCAAGTAGAAATATCTCTGGAACAGCTGGGTCAAGAAGGATGGTGTCAACAATAGCTTTGCCTTAACTTTAGATACCTCCAGATTTTGCCTTTAATTCTCTTTTAAATTTGTCCAGTGAAAACAGTTGCCACAAACTGAAACATTCATGGTTTGTTTTGTTAACAAATATTTCGGTGCTTCCAAAACAAAATTCTCACCTGTAGAGTTTGACAGAAGGGGAAGTAAGAAAATAATGGTCACCAACATTTAAAGACCTTAGCAGCAATTTGTTTGTTTCTCCAACATCAACAAAATTTTTTCAAGTTTTTTTGAAATATTTATTGTAATTGTTGAACTCTATGTTCTACGATAAGCTTCAGTAAAATAGTTGCCAACTTATAATCTAAAATCTAGTAATCACTGCATCGCTTTAATAGCATTACGTTTTTATAAGTTTGTTGCTGGCATCTGTAGCATGTTACAGCTTACATTACTGTTCGTATTAACCTTAGCGCTACAACACTCTTGCCTAGTTAGTGCTGTTAGCTACTTATTTTGTTTTTAGCTGTGATTTTTGCAAAACAAATCTTGCAGAAGATTTACAAAAACACGCGGGCAAATTGCAAATCCAAACCTTCTAAAATTGCAAGCAACAGGATTATCGTTTTTGTTGTTTTGCGAATTTGAACACTGTGTATCCCTGCAATGATCATGACATTGTCTTGAATGCTACTCTTAATAGAAGTAAACTTAGTTTAATTCTCAAGCTAAAAATCTTTTTGGAAAAGTAGATAATATTCGGCAGTGTGGCCGAGAGGGTAAACGGGTCGTTTTTACGACAACCCTGATCGCATCACCGGAGTTGTTATGTTGTTGCATTCTTGAATAAGACGCTTTACGATGATTGTCTTTGCTTGGTGGCTTCAAACAAGCATCAAATTCAGTCGGCAAGAATTCGAAGAAATCAACACTGGAAACTTTAAAGAGATGCGGATTCCTCCAAGAACGAAGTAACAATCTGGGCCAAACTACCGATATAAGCTCTCTAAGAGAATGATAACGCTTTCCGCTTCACCCAAAACGTTGGTCGAAGTAGTTTTGCCGCAACTATAGCGTACGTCAAAACGATGAATTACTGAAAGCATTAAAAATCAAATCCATACTGACTTTTTCTAACAGTATTTATTTATTAAAGAGCACAAAATAAATGCTTGCACCAAAAATCACGATTTCGGCTCAAAAACAAACAAACAAACAAACAAACAATTACCGAGCAATAGCGTAAAAATATCCAGTCAAAACTAAAAAAAAGTCTGACAGTCAGAAAAACAACCACAAATAACGCGAATTTTTTGTTAAAACCGGGGACCACTACGTTCGGAGCCTTTAAGGCCAGAGATTTAACATGTCAAATGTAGCAGTAACATCTTTTGAATTGGTAATGAAAGCCAGAAACCATGCAAGGCAACGTTTTTCAGGTAACCATATCTAAGTTCTTCTTTAACGCTACGATAAGTTGAACAATGATCCCAAGGTCGTATTACAAACACTTGGTAATGCTGCGTAAAACCGCCTATAGAGTAAATAACTTCAGCAAGCACTTTGCGAAATTTCTAAAACAGATTTTTACGAATTCGTAGAGCACGAAATGTTTCATGAAACCGCCCCAGGTGGAAAAAAATGCTCAACGGCAAAAATTGATTGAGTTTGTTTGAGTTTAGAAATTCGAAATGAAATATCGCAGGATAAAAGCTACAAAAATTTGGTATTTTTAAAAACCTCCAATTATCTTGTAGGAGCTGTTTTCAAAAAATTTATTGCGATATCAGCGTAATATAATTAGTGACAGAACATGCTGATTTATTCAGCTGACATTTTCCAAGGCACCACTGACAACTGAAAATTTAAACAATTTTTAACTACTCCAATAATAATTTACTTTCCAAAGATAGCTGTTCCACGGGGTAAAATATAAAAAAATGAATCTGGCCTCTGGGGCGATTAAAATTAGGATTTCCAGTGCAAACATTCATTTTTCACCAAACTGGAAGAGAAAATGGTTGCTTCTGTCCTTTTCTTCAATCGAATTAGACTGGTTCTTATTTCAAAATATGACTTTTTAAAAATTTTCTCCATTAAGGAATAATTTTTCCGTTGAGGATAGCTATATTCAATAGCGAATGCTCCCTCCAAATAGAGTGACAACTACACGCATCACAAGCAAAAACAAGCCCCTCCTAATACCCAGTAATCAATATTGCACTGTGCATGCTTCATATGGTAAAACCATTATCAAAAGAGTCAAACAATCAGCGTAAAATACTGATACTCTTGCGAGCTGTACTAACAATGCACCTTGTTATAAAAAACGCTAGCTTCCTCTTATGACCAAATAAAATGCCATGATAGACCTCAGTGTACGTGGTTTTTTAATTCAAAATCGAAGGGTTTAGAGCATCGAAAGACCAAAGCTTTTCAAGACCCGTGAGAACGCTATTTAAAAGCTAGTATCTTCAGCAGACTAGTAAGCCTACTCCTAGGTTTGCCTTCGAAATATTTTAAGAAAAACGGAAGGCAGAGAATCTGACTGGTTAGTCCAAATAAAAATAATGCTCTAGTCGTCAGTTGGGTTCTCAAAAATATTCATTCAAGAATAGGTTTTTCGCTACAGCAAAGCTATCCAAAACACAACCGGTTCGAACCGGTCAAAACAAGTTAAAACATGAATTTTGAAGGCATGATTTTTTCAATGGTTTAAAGCTTTTCATAAGCTAATTATTCGCGCTTCCAAGCTAAAAAATTTTTTTGGTCTTAGCCAAGAAAATAAATAGTCAAGTGGCAAAATCAACAAAAGGCCTAAAAACATAATCCATCAAATCAAAACGTAACGTCTAAGAACGTCATTCGTAATCCATCATAAGACAAAAAAAGACAAATACAGTGACATGATGGAGCTATACCAGGGTTCCAGCTGGCTCCTCCTTCGGAGGTGACCAGAGGTTTTCAGCGGAGGCAGATTGCTTTTTAACGCGCCCTAGCGAGTTAGTAGCGTTGGGGTAGGGTCCTTCTTGCAATGGTTGGTGATACAGAGGCTTTGGGCTCGATCCTCGGAGGATCAAGCGCGAGGAATCAAGAGGGATGGAGGCCAGATGGGCGGGATGATGATTGCTCCAAGCTTCCGACCGGGATCTGCAAAAAAAAATTAGAAATTTAAGCCCCATTGGGATCACAGCACTCTTGGAATGTACTTGACCCCTCTCTGTAGCAATAAAAAGAAAATTTTTTAAAGACTGACAAACCCATTACACTGCCATGTGGCAACGAAAATTTTTCTTGAAGTACACCAAACCAAAGGCAAACGGTGAAGCAGTAATGTCTATTAGAATACTATGAGTCATATTATCCTCAAGGTTGTCAAATTCAATAAAAAACAAGCTTGAGTACGCACATTTCAACAAACCCACGGTAGGCTATCTTTTTATGGACAAATCGGACATACATTCTGGGTAGCCTACCAAAACCCCCTTATAATTACTAAAAAACCGTCTCTCTGGTATACCAGTCTCATCGAGGCTAAAAATAATCTCCAGCGTGTGACGTGCAAGTCAAACAAGTATCCTAGTATGAGTCAACAAAACCGAACAAAACCGTTGTTGGATAGGGTAAATATAATTCCTAAAAGCTTCGTTTGGCTTTTCAACAGTAGGCTTGTTTCTTTACAGTTACATCTTCGATGATTCTAAGCAAATGACAAGAACAGCACAGGATGAATTAACAACCAATGCAAAACATGCTCTACTGTGATGAAACAAACAACCGACAAAAATTTTGGAATGCACTGCTTTTTACCTATTATACCAGGTGGGAGCACTAACAAACAACACCCAAAAAAATCAAAACACTTAATAACAAAAACTCGCTATTTTTGACAGATTAAAACGTCTAATTTAAACCAGTGCGTCTTTGCTGAGCTTTTAAATTCAAATAAACGTTTCGAACTTCACTAATTCATCACCAGTAATTTTGTTAGAATAGAAGATACCAAGACTTGAAGGTGGTATTTTCTTGAAAGTTTTAGCAAAAAAGTCATGTTAAAGATATACCACAAACTCCTAGAAAAAAAGAATTTTTCCCTGAAAAATTTCTACGTTAATCCACCAGACTTAGCAGAGAAGTTTGACAAATCTGCTATTAGAGTATAAATTTTATTTGATCAGTAGTTGCAAATGCAGTACTAAGCACCAAGATAAAACACCACTGATTGACATAGTGTAACTAAAAAGCATGCAAGATTGCAAACATGTACAAAAATACATTACCGAAATATTATCACGGGTAGCCCATTTGCTTGAAAATTAAAAAAAGTTAGATGCTTTAAGTACAATGGCTCAATTACATAAAGGAGGCTTAAAACAGCTTAGGATTAGAAAAGGAAACGGATGACCATGATGTGGCGGAGTCATCTTGGGTTGTTACTCCCAAAACCCAAAGCGGGCAATGACGAAGATTATTACAACATAGGTTTATTTTTTAGTTCAGAAGTTTCAGTCGACTATCGGAATTTAAAAAAAAAATCAGTTACACTTTTATAATAAGAACAATTTTAGAAAAGGTTTGGTCTCAACGAAACCTAACAGGGTGCTCGATACTCGATAAGATTAATTTAATGCGAACACGAGGTTCATTTTCGCTCAAAATTAAAGAACAATTCCAGCCTCAGCAAAAATAATACCGTGTTTCCCCGAAAATAAGACAGGGCTTGTATTAATTTTTACTCCAAAATATGGCACTAGGGCTTATTTTCGGGGGATGTATTATTTTGATATATCAAAAAATAAAGTTACAAAGTAAAAATTACGAGATTTTAAATAAACAAAAATTACGAAAAAAGATCTACATTTACTTGCCATTAACATGTTTTTTATTCAGAAACTCATTATTTTTGGTTGCCAAAAAGATGGCATACACCGCATTAAAGCAGTTTGAATAAATATAAAAAAAGAATGTTTGACTCTTTCGTCTTTCTGCCGCTCTCAACTAGGGCTTATTTTAAGGGTAGGGCTTACATTAAAATCATCCTCAAAAATCACGCTAGGTCTTATTTTGCGGGTAGGTCTTGTTATCGGGGAAACACAGTAAGAACACGGGCCAGTACAACGCATTAGTCGGTGAAGAGCAGAGCTTTCTTGATTTTTTGCATGGCCATTGTTGATTTGTCTGACAGTGCTAATCAAAGGTGGAGTCGAGGACACAAGGCTCGAGGCCAAGGCCAAGGCCAAGGCCAAGGACACAAAAAAAATCCGAGGCCAAGGACAGCCTTTCCGAGGACATACACTCCCGAGGCCAAGGACAGGAATGCTCGAGGCCAAGGCCAAGGACCAAGGACACAAGCGCAAGTGCTCTCCAAAAAAAAAGGTCTTCACAAAAATTTTTCAGGCGATCTCAAAAAAAAAAAGTCTTCACAAAAATTTTTCAAGCGATCTCTTCAAAAAAACGTTTTCCAAAAAATTTTTCAAGCGCTCCACAAAATTTTAACAATTCAAAAAATAGTGCTGTCCTCGAGCCGAGGTCAGGCCAATTTTCGAGGACTTGAGGCCTCGAGGCCAAGGCCTTCAAAATCTGTCCTCGAGGCCAAGGCCGTCCTCGAGGACTCCAACCTCTGGTGCTAATGATCTTTAACAAAAGACAGAACAAATTTGTGTACCTTTTTTCTCCAATAAAGTTACGAACAAACGAAGTAGAAAGTCGCGAAAATTTAAGAAAAGCCAGCCTCAACCCAAATTTTACTGGTTTTGTAAAAAAAAGGGTATTTCAAAAACTTTTTGGTCCTCTTCGTAATTGGAATCACAAATTTAAAGCTTACTTGAGGAAAATGTTAATCTTTTGAATTTTTTCGGCACAATGGTTAAACATTTCTAGGCCATTAATAAAAATTTAGGTCAATGCCAGTTAAATGACCGAAAAAATAACCTAGTCACAAATGAAATCTGTTTACAAGCGTTGATAATTCAATCTCAGAAGACCAAAATGTATGAAATGCAATTTGGATTTTGAAGATGTACATTGTACATTGCACACTGTACATTCTTTCACTTTGTATCACAAATATAAATCGATCAAGATCATCGCTTAAACTGTGTCATTCACTACCTAATTTCCCCTTAAAAGCACACCGTGTATCCTAAGCAAAAAAGATGAAGAAAACCAAAGATCCACCATTAAACACCACAAAAGCAATTTCAAATGTGTTTACTACAACCGTAGAGGAGTTCAAAGAATTTTATCTGACTAAAGAAATGCAACTGACAGAAGAGGATCCATTCCATCGAGAAAAGTACGAGGAGCTAGTCGTGCAAAACTTACGCAGGGAGCCGCACTCAAGCGTAACTGTATGTTGCTTTCGTAAGCTAATAAGCTGCTGCTACGTAATTGCTATCCCTCAGGCTGGCATCCCGCCCCTGCCCTAACTGTAATGCAATGTCGCTTTCGTAAGCTAAAAAGCTGCTGCTACGTAATTGCTATCCCTCAGGCTGGCATCCCTGCCCCAGCCCTAACTGTAATGCAAGGTTTTGAAGCAAAAAAAAGAAAGCTTCGTGTATTTCCTTCCCAGTACCTGCATACTACATCACACATTCACTACCCAACCGCAAATCGAACCCGGGTGCGGAGGGTTGGTAGCTGAGCATGTTAACCACTACACTGCGCAGCTTGCAACAATACAGTGACAAAATGCCGTATTTAAACCAAATGTATGAGAAAAAGGCAATGGCTCGTGCGTGAGCATTTGCATGACTAGCTTCTACTAGAAAAGTTGACGGAGTGGGTTAGAACATCAGGGAATGGATAAAATTAATCCGCGCCACAATTGATGAGAACAACACCGGATTAAAGCACACAGGAAATTTAGGATAATTTCCTTCAATTTTTTACAATAGAAATTTCAAACACAGTGTAATAAAAAGAGTACACCTTCAAAAGCAGTATTTCGAGAGCAAAGTAACTGCCAAAGGCACCTTTTTACCTCGAATGCCTAATTCGAATAGTAGAACAGACAGATCCAGGACTAGGATACGCTGGTTTTGAATCTGGAATTTGGGATGTGGAATGCAGCCGGGGCTTGGTACTAGGTGCTTGTGAAATCGATATAATTGAACTCCTATAAGCGAAGCAGTTAGACTGCGCGATTTAAAATTCATTTTAATAAGAAAATTGCTTTCTTTCAAAAACATTCCAAACAAAGCCTGTCAAATTGAATACTTTGTTTCTCTAATACAGTACCAAAACAATTGGTTTGTATTTGCAATCTGAATCTTTAACCACTTCCGGCCACGCGAATTGTCTATAGCATATAAGGCAATACAATTATGCAAAAACGCTATAATGTAAGCGATTTGGTAGCTTTTGTTAGGACTGGCATCGACATCAATTTGCAATGCAGTTTTTAGTGCTTTGCTTTCGTTTTTTCTGATAGGCATAAAAACATAACAAAAACAGTCACGTCAAAATTGTCTTGACAAGCTGCAATGATTAACGCTAATCAACCATCTACAATGTCGACATATAAAAATTCATAATGTTAGAAGAACATTATCATTTTTTAAAAAATTACTTAACTTTCATTCAAAACTTTTTTAACTCAGTATTTTTCTGAAAAAACTAAATACCTTCTGTCTAGGCCTTGCTCCATGCTCGTCCATTGAGGTTGAGTAAAAATAGGAGTGGATTCAGGGACGAACTCCGGATTAAGACGTTTCTTTGATGTTAAAGCTCGCGGTAAAGTACCACCGCCACCAGATGCCGCTGTGATAACGGGAGAGCTACATGATTTATGCATGGAAATAGAGTGATGGGCGGATTTGGTCGGAGTCATTGGAATGGATTCGATATAGAAAGGAGCAACTGCGGGCTGGAAAGTGGATTTCGAAGAAATGCCTGGGCGTGGAGACGGAATACAGCGATCAGAAGGCGGATTCCGACTCCGCTGTAGACTTAAAATTGGCGACGACTGCGTGTGATGAAATGATGGAGATTTCCGGTGGCAGGGATGTTGCTGGGTGGGTCTATTCTCATTGGAATGGGTCGAAGAAGCTGTACTGATCCGATCCACGCTCGGAGTACGTGGAATAGCACGGGCGGAGTAAAGATACGGATTCAAATATGGATTTTCCCCTAGGTTTTTTCCTCTTTGGGATGGATAGTCTTGTTTCAATGTATCTCTACCACGTGAGAATCCATGTTCTTCAGCGGAGTCAATAAACGGAGTACCCATGACTTCCGAGCACGGAGTACCAGGAGCACTTTTGGCGGATGAAAACACTCCGCGTTTTGGTAGATGGAGAAAACTCTGCTTCGCTACGGATGTTGGTATCTTTTTTTCCTCATCCTGAGCGGAGTTTTGTAGAATCCATGGGTCATTGTAGAGTTGATTCATGGATTCAGCATCCTCAAACGGAGTTGAACTGGATAAAACAAGAGATTGAATCCATTCCTCAGAACCGAAATAGCCATGCTTGAAGAGCCAAAGTCAGAATGTTAGGTGTTAACGCAGCAAAAGCATTCTTGAGCAAGATAGCTAAAGAATCAGTATCACTACCAAAGAGAACAGCAAAGTTAGTCTAATTTTAATTCAAAAATTATTGGTATTAATGTAGCAGAAGAAGTTACAAGCAAAGTCAAAGACGCACCTTCTAACACTATAAGAGATTCCATGAAAAGAAATGCTTAGCAAAGCAAAGCGGCTTTGGCCCAAAGGCATTTTTGACGCAATGTGCGCAATGAGCACTATCTAAAATGTTTCCATGCCGTGTTTAGATTTAATACGTATTAAATAGTAGTAAGTTTTGTGACTGCATTGAAAAGTTTGTGCTCTACTACTTTAGAGTTACATAAACAAAAAGAAATCTTTGTCAGGAGCGATATTTTTTCGTTAATGTAGCGATCCAACCATGTTATTACGTTTATCGAGTCCGGCGATATAACCGCGGTTTATATAGACACTAATGACTGATTTAAAATACCAGCGAGATCTTTCATCGACTACAGGTATTACCAAACTCTTCTAGTTAATATTGAAGAGATCCCAATTTAAAGCAAACAAATCCTAATCAGGTTTACAGGGAATAAACCAAGGGCGTACTCCAGCACTCTGCAGAATACGATTTAGTAATAGTAATGTTCTAAAAAAATCTACGCCATTTTTAAAGTGTCATTTTTAGAAACCCAAGACAGTCACCTAAAATTACCCACCAAAAAAAACAAAATTTTCAATTGTACTAAGAATTGTTACCGGAACAAAAACAACACGAACAACCACAGAGAGGAAGAACATAGTATACATTAATCAAAAGAATAGTTAGTATTTTGGGAGCACAAGGGCAAAGTGGTTAATTTAGCAAACGGTTGAAAAAAGCGTAAGTTGCGAAAGGTTGCATTGTCCTCCGTTATTCAAACAAAAAACTGTGGATAACTTTCTGAAATTGAAGGTTCAAAGGACCCCAATATATCATATTGCGCAAATGGCAGAAATAAAATCAGCTAATGAAAGTTTAGGACTCACAAAAATATCTGAATTTGTGCTAAAGAATTAGTACATGTTGTTTCATCATAACAGAGATTAGCAAATCTTTTCACGTTAGCAAACAAGGCAAATTAATGAGTTCATTCCCCGCAGTAGCAAATAATTCAAACATGATTTTCTGCAAAAAAAGCTTCCATTTTCTTATGAGTATTTTGAACAGAAACTCTTCAGTACCGTTCTCTGTTTGATTTAACATGCGACATAACAGGCTTTTTTATGGTCTTTTGCTTTACAATCTACACCGCCTCAAAATTCCTACTAAATAAATTGCACCACCAAGTTACCACTGTATTATCAAGAATACAGTATTGAGCCATAAGCAAAATTAAAGTTTCAGTCATGCAGTGGAAAAGTTAAGGAAAAACGTTACACTAATCATGAAACATGAAAAACGTAAGTATTGGTATTAAAGTGAAAAAGTATTAGTAGTGAAATGTTTTGGCAGAAATTCTGTTAAAGGAAAACTGCACAAAAGTATTTAACACTAACAATAACTAATATAATCAATAGTGGATCAAAATGCTAGAATTTGAATCAAAACATTCTACATTGAATTAGCAATAATTTCCTTGCCGAGATCATGTTAAATGAAACCAGCATTACTTATTGACGGAACTGTTACACCAGGACAGCACATCTTTCATTCGTAAACTGCTTGAGCAGTATGACGAAAAACTTGATCTCAAAGAGCCCAAAAAGACACTGCGACAGAATAATGCAGCTGGCAACCCAGCAGAAAGGTGTGAGACCACCAAATGGTTGCAAAAATAGTGGCCATCTGTGCGGTGATGGTATAAATTTTTTAGTGTCGCCGAAATGAGCAGTAATTTCTCTATCGAGCTCTCCAGCACATTCATGGGGTTTTATGGAGTAACACTTCGTCCTAGAGAGTTCTCGTTCACCGGAAAGATCCGGTTTTACCAGAGCAAGAAATGATGAACCTATCAATTTTGCTAGCAACGAAAGTTATAATTGAAATTATCCCACATTTTACCATTGCGACTTAGTCTTACCTTAGTTCTTGGAAGCCATGTTGTTTGGAAGGTTTTTCAGCATGCCCCATTTCGCTCTGCTGCGACATCCAGCGATGAGTTTGTGGTTGTTGCAAATGGCGACTAGATGGTGCTGAGAAAGATGGTGATATTTGGTCAACGCAGTCAATATTTGGTTGCCGTTTTATTGCAGGTTGTTGATTGGTTGATGCATGCACGTGATGCTTCTGATTGGTCGACGAAGTCACGTGGTTAGTCCTAACGTGATCAGTTGGATCAGCAGCGCGCGCATGATGCAAGTAATGACGTAATAGTATTTGTTGCTTGACATTCAAATCACAGTTGCCATGCCAACCGGCATGAGCGTTATTTGAATTAGTCAACAGTCTCGGATTTTGCACAGTGTTAACTAAGCGCGGATCTTGGAAAGCAGCCACAGTTCGAGGATTAACTGCATCAAAACAGATCGAGTTAGTACGTTATTACTGATTAAAAGCAAATGATGAGTAAAATTAAGGTACATGTAACCAAAGCGAACTTTAGCAAATGTTGTACTAAGTGGGAATTCACGTACTGGTACTTAAAAATAAATTGTTTTTGCATTCCAACTTAAAATTTTCAATGTTGAAAAAAAATTAGGAAATTTTGTTACCACATTAATGCTCACTAAGGTTCGCATGATTACGTAACATGAACCAAACGGTTAGTTAGTTTATTAGCTTTGGAAAAGCAAAGCTCAATGTTAATCTGCATGATGAACGATACAGCAATTAAAAAACAATCTAACTAAAAGATCAATTTGATTCTTTTAGTCTTTGATCCCGCTTCTGGTTCCAGGCAAAAACTGAAGATGGGAAGGACGCGGCCCGACAATTGGATATCCAAGCCCAGACCCTTTTCACTAAAAAGGGCCGATAGCACTAAACCACACTTTAAAAGTAAAATGTTATACTGAGGATCGAGGTGAAACGACAAGAGATCAGGTATCACGTCATACAACACATTTAGGCTTGAAGATACAAGCACACAAAGTGGGAAACATCCTAAAAACTCGGTTACTAAACTTCTAATCAACTATCAGTCCAACCAAAATCAATTTAACTATAAAATCTTAAGGTTTTCTATAATCACGCCCGAAAAAGAGAAAAAGTCTCAAAGCAGTTGCTCTGAACATGCTATTAGTTGTTTAGAATGTTATATTTTTCAGTTTAGTAACGTAATTTCCATAGCTGTTAGCATTTAACTGATTCAAGTTGAAGCAGAATACATTTTAAACAGTATTTTCTTACTTGGCAACTGATTTGACGATACTTGATGATTAGGGGGAACATAACCTAGCTCAATTTTACCCCCAAGAGGGGATGTTCTGGGAAAAGAGGGGCTTCTTTTAGAATCAATCGACTGACCTCGGCTATGCAACCTAAACAAGATATATATCTTTGATGTTGCATTTGTTATAAGCAGAGAAAAGAATTTTCAAAAGCTAAGGTACTTACATGCCCCCAGATGTGCTGTGTTGATGTTCGTTTAAACCGGAATAAACCGGCTGTTTCTGGTAACTCGCCCATGTTTTGTCATAAGATGACGATTGCTGCAAATCAAAATTTAAAAAAGCTTGGTAAAAGAATTTAACGTTTTCGCAAAGTCAACCAAAAATATGTTAAAATCAACTCTATTTATAATTAACTCATTTAACATCAACTCTATTTAAAATCAAAATCAACTCTATTTAATATCTAAAATTTCAAATAATACTACAATCAATTTCGGTTTCAAGTATCTGAAAAAAAGTTAAAAGATAAAAATTACAAACAACAACCGAGCGAAAAAAATGCAGCAACTTCTGCTGAAAACTATAAAGCAAAAATGCAGTGAAAGCGCAGACTGACTACTGGTGCCTCTTCAGCTTGGGTTCAATATTCTCGATGTACCAGATCGATAACCACATTTAATATGCTAAATCACCTCCAAACTATGAATGATAGTGATTCTTTGCAACAAGTACGGAAGGGACAATTTTGCAAGCAAGGCCATCCGTAGTTATCACCCATAAATTTATGCTAAAAATTTAACCTTTTCGCAAGATGTGGTTCGAGATTATAAAAGCATCAATTCAAAATTGGCGACTTACCACTCTACTTAGTGTAGAATCTTGCTCTTGTATTACTTTGTATTGTTCTCGCATTTTTCGAAGTCGTTTTTGATTATTTCTATCAATAGTGCCTCTGGGTTTAGCGGATAGATGGTCTCTCAAAAGACTCAAGATGTCCTGTGCAGAAAAATGTAATGTTTAAATTTTATTCTATCATTGAAAGAGCGTTGGTAGCTCTTCTAACCAGTTAAAGAACAAGTGGAAAAAGCCAATCAAAACTAAAATTTAGAATTCTAAACCTCAAATTTGCATTTACCACAGAATAGACAGCATTATCAGCCACATAGATAAAAAAAACGATGTGATAAAAGCAAGGATACAAAACTTAAACATTAGGGTGTTTCAGTTGTTCCCCACTTTTGAATTAGAAAATGCCAAGGGTCCCTAAGGGTGGTGTTTGGGGTATAAAGTTTACAATGTGAATATGTTTTGATTATGACGTCAAATTGACGCGGTCCAAGGTGTTTAAAATTTTTGGGATTCGAATTTCCGGTCATCTCCTAAAACACTTAGCGTATAAGGTCGACAAATATGGTGTTAAAATGCTCAGAGGAGTTGATTGTCTACACCCGATCAAGAGGACTTTCCAAATCTGCTTCACAAAAAGTTATTGGAAAAAAAGCACGAAACTTTACATTCTTAAAATAAAATATGCGGGTGACAAATAGTAAATATGGGTCCAGCAATTCGATAGTCTTCGGCAAAATACGGTGTAATGTAGATTAATTTTGATATCCTTAACTCTTACCTCCCGCCTGGAATGAATACTCGCACTTTCACACACACTTGCACGGCTACTGTAATCGTTTATTGAGGGTACCCAACCCATTCCAATATCTTGATAAACTTCGTTATTTAACATATCTCGTTGCGCATTGGTCATTATAGGGGGCTCCTCAGTTTGATGTGGTGAATTTGTACTGACGAGGGATGTGGGCTGACTCACTACGTCACGAGAGTTGGAAGTTTTCTGATGAGAGCGGTTTAGACTATGGGTGCTGTAACTTGGGGGTTGGTCCATCCTATACCCCGTATGGGTCGGGTTAGGGGCTGGCCCCATATCCATGGCCCGGAGAGGTGTTTTAGCCCCCTGGCTCCCGTAAAGCCAAGAGCCAGAGCGTGTATGGGTAAGGTCCTGGTGTGGAGGTTGGTTGGGGTTGGTTTGAGGAATTGAGTCTGATTTTGGGGGCTGTAGCTCCTGAGAACTCCGGCTTTTAGTAATAGGGCCTGGGTGACCAAGCTCCTCTGCATAAGAAGTAGAACTAAACGCATCTTGCACGTTATACGTATTGGGCAACTCTGTAAGATACTGGGGTTGAGAAGATGATTTCAGGGTCCCATTTTTCGAAATGGGGGATTCAGAACGGCTTGAAATAGATGATGAAGTCTCCGTGAAACTAGAACTGCGTTTTCGTTGGCGATACGGCTTCAAAAAGTCGCTAGAGTTTCGAGTAGGCAGATTTACATCGTTTTCAAGGTGTTGATTTGAAGAAATCACGTCGCTTGATGATATAGTGATTTGAATTTTGTTGAAGTTCTCTTGAATCCCATCAACAACCTACACAAAAACAAGATAACTAAAGCTGACCAAGTAATCATCTGTTTTGTTAAGAAGAGCTATTTTGGGTGGAAAAGAAACTCGGAATAACTTTAAATGAGTCAGATGGTAAATCAAAAAAACGGATCGAGTGAATAGCATCGAATAAAAATAACATGTAAAAATAAAACTTAACTAGGCTTCCCAATACATTAGCGAATCCACTTCTACTAAGGCCTAGGCATAATTCAGAGTCTTACCAGCGTAGAAAAAGTGACGCCTACTAGCAACGATTTAAAAAACAACAGGTCTTATTTTGACAATTTTCAACGCGGACTTCGAACTTTAAACTTTATCATTTCTTAACTTGTGATAAAAAAAACCGCTAAGTGTGGAATTTCACAAATAAATAAATAATTTTAAGAATACAAAGGTAAGCTACAATACGGATTGAAAAAAATAAAAACACATAAAAAATCTAATTTAGGCGCAATTAGGTATTAGTTTGATGCCAATAACATTTGATTTTTGTGCAGGAGCTCTGAAAATTTTCACAAAGCTGACTGGAGATTAAAAGCAAGATTAAGGGGAGAAACAGCATTAAAAGAAGAAGTGTCATGCACAGAACTAGGCAATGCTGTTTCGATCTGTTAGCTATGGTCAGCATCCTAAAAAGCTAAATTCCAAGCTGTTGTTTGGAATAGCCATTTAAATGCCAGTGGAAGCCAACTTGGCATCGCGAGAACCGACAAGCTTTGAACCGCTTAATGTCTATTTGCATTACTAGCACTCGGACAAGATTACGATGAGTAAAAATGAAACTCAAATTGGGTCTGCTTGAACAAGTAAAATATTATATCTACATACGACCAAGTTACCTCTTCTTGATTTAGCAAATGTTTTGATTTTGATTTTTTATAATTCTTTTGATTTCGTTCGCTTTGCTTTAGTTCTTCAATTAGTAATCTTTCAGTGGTTTCAGAATACACAGGTGTCTGCTCCATGTTTTCAAATATGGCCGAAGACTCGAGCGGTATAACATAACGAGAAGTGATCTGTTGCAGTAAGTGTGTTTTAATCTTTTCCATCAACTTTTCTACTTTAGATGACCTGGCCCAAGATAGTGCTGCATCGTAGAATTGAAGTGATAATAGATACCACTATATCACACATAGTAAAAGGATGTATTAGTTGTATTTAACAGTTTTCTAAGTGAGAGTTAGTCTCAACATGCTACACGTGGCTCTGCTAAAGTTCCTTATGGTAAGCATAAGCATTCCCCTTCAATGAAATGAAAATCGCACTTGTAACTGCAGGCTAGCAGGTGGTCGAGTGGATAGAGCGTCTGCTACTGAAATGGTACAATCGGGTTCGATTCCCAGTAGCGTCAAATCAAAGACTTTCACAGCTTCCCTGCTCGACGTTTAGCAATTAAAGAGACAGCGTGAATCCTCTACCGTGTGTGGTAGTCAGGTGGGCAGGCGGCAGCTTGATTCGAAAATCGAAAGGTCCCTTCGCTATCTCCTAGCAAAGGCAACTTGGTGAATAAATAATTACAATTATAAGATATAACTCTCTTGAGCAAAAACTACATTAAGCAAGAAAACAGTATGGTTAATCCTAGCAAAGTAACGCAATTGTAAAACATTAATCCTAGCAAAGTAACGCAATTGTAAAACATTAGTTAAAAAAGGGTAGCAGAAATCTAACTCTCTGTCTCATATTTTAAACTTTAGCTACTCTTTGTTTCTTTTCTTGGATGTTCTTTGGAAGCATCCTAGAATTTGATTCCTTAAAATGGAGAACAACTTCAATGCGAAGATTTGGTATTCCTTATCAACTTTCGAAACACACTGTTCAAAAAAACATGTCCCAGTTTTCTTACCTCTGATTTATTTCTCAAGTCATATTCTGCCGATGCGATGGAGTTAGTGTCCTCACTCCTCCTACTAGCGGTGGATGCGGTGTCAATGCTGTCTAAGGAGGACTCTTTCCATGCTTGGGAATGCTTGGGTCTGAAACGGTAGATTTTTGCTAATAATTATGACTTTTTCAAGTGTTGAGATTACCACCTAGCAACCACAGGAAAACATCTACTAGTCCACAAAAAGAAATTAAAAAGCAGTTTAGGTCGTCCTCTAAAATGCCTCAAATTGTAATGCAATGCGGGACTTACGATCGTATGCGCCAACGTGGGTTAACTTTGATTCGCAATTATCAATTTTTCATCTTCTAAGCCGATGAACTTATGACATTTAAATCAACTAAATTTGCTAGTTTAGAGAGGCTATTCTTGAATTACTTTAGAATTAGGGCATTATGCTAGGGCCTTCGTTTAAACTTTTCCCCTGGAACTTTGATTCCCGGATCAAAGTTAATCCGCAAATAGTCACTTTTCACTTGCTTACGCCAACCAACTCATTAGAATAAAATAAACTGAATTCTCAAGTTCAGAGAAGTAATCCTTGAATTACTTTATAATTTATAACAATTTGTTCGGCCATTTGTCAAAACTTTTCCCCTTAACTTTTGCTAATCCGCATACTAAAAGTTAATTCAAGTTGGTACATACGACCCTTAAAATCCTTGGCTTGACCCAGTTTGTTAAGTTGAAGATTCCTAGTTGCTTTGTTTCGCATTATCAGCAAAGTGCAACATGCGGATGAAGCAATTAGTTAAATTTGTATTGGATACATTTAAAAGGACCCAAATGATACCTTGAGGAAATCCGTTGCGGTTGATACCAGTTCCTCGGTGAAATTTTTGAGTTTGTTGATGTGCTAGTGGAATCCATAGACACTCCTGATGAGGATCGTGGTGATGGAATCAGGGAGGTTTCATCCAGATTCTTTTTTAGCGTCCCTGAGGAGGAGTCGACGTATGTGGATCGTTCGAATGATGGTGGAGGAGTAAGAGATCTGTGGAATTTTTAAATTAATGCCACAAAGCCAACATTTTCAACGAAAGATAAGCTTTTCTTTTCAATGAAATTATATAATAGCTTTGCAGACTTCACTTTAATAAACACATTTGTAAATCGAGCTAAAATATTCGACATTTTCTCCATTCACACTCTTACACACAAGCATCAGCTTAGAGCTAAAAGCTACCCCTTAGTGTTCGCAAATCTCAGTCGAACCTTAACGCACCCCCCTCCAACAAAAGTTAAAGACTTTGACTTCGTGGGAGACTTGAGCCTAGGGGTCACCAAATATAGCAACAAGATAATTCGCACAGCGGTATAGCATCAAAGTACCAGTCAAAACAAAGCACAAAGCAAAAAGTATTCTGTCTAAGCCCAGTCAGCAGCACTTCACGTACCTTGGGTTATTTTAACAAATTCTTTAAGAAATTGTACGTTCGGCGGACTAAATATTCAGCTAAAACAATCAAAGGATACGATCGTACGCTTACAATTTTACATTAAATATAGACTGGTCTTAAAACCAGCTGTTGAAAGTATAGCTCATCGCAGGCAACATAGGCTGACCTCTTTTCTGTAGACTTTGATATGTCCATATCAGACGAAGAAATACGCTTTCTAATGATCTCCTCCGACCCAAGCTGGGATGGACTGTTGTTAAGCATGTCAGCACTGCTAAGTGAGGTGTTGTCGCCAAGAATTAACCCTGAATTATCAAGAAATACATATAAGGAACACTACTACGCATCAGTTGTTTCTTCTAACGTTTTGACTAACATGCAAGCGTACAGTATTCTCAAAACAATTGCTTCCAAAGCAGTAAAAATACGTTTATGTGCCCTAAATTTTCGTACCTATCCAGTATTTAAGTACACTAAAAGTCATACTTCCACAAATTTGCCGACTTTTCTAAAGCTATGTTTATCATATTGCCAAAGATTATTTGTCTGTAATCCAACAAATCGCTGATAAACACCGTCGTAGTGGGAACACTGCTACCTTTATTTACTGTTAAAACACGCCTCCCCCCCCAAAAAAAAAAAACTCGTGATCGGGTTTAAGAAAACTCTTTCTTGTTAAATGCGAACAGCAACAAGCCAAACTCATCTACATAAGAAACTGAGAGAAAAAATCATAGGTGGGCAAGTTAATGCAAAACGTTAGCTTCGTTAACCACTAGTCCGTTAACAAACTTCACACCTCCGTTAACGTTAATCCGTTATATTCAGCTTTAATTAACGGAAGTTAATAAAGTCCGTTAATTCGTTAACATTTCGCGTGTAATTTACATTTCTTTTTATTCACTCGATTCCAGAACACGTATTGACGCTGTTGAGCTGATTGTAAGGAAATATTTATTGCTGTGGTGGTCTTTTTGATTTTTGGAAGTTACATTTTACAGTCTAATCTAATTTCAAGATAGAAATAAGTTCAAATGCACTAACGAAGCTGCGATCGGAAAACCTTTGGAAATTGTGAACAGCGATAATTAACAGACCTATTAGGCTGCAGCTTATTATTTGCCACAAAAAACAGCTCCTTTCTTCGCTCTCTTCTATGAAACTCGTGCTAATACGCAACAAGTGTTACCAAGTGCAAACTGGTTTGTACAAGTACGATGAATGAATGGTGCAAGATATTAACAATAAAAACCTTAGCGGAAGTTAACAGAACTTAACGGAAGTTAATTTAGTCCGTTAACATGAAAAAGCTTTTTAACGGATTAACGAGTTAATGAAAAAGTTAGCTTCGTTATTAACGGATTAACGGACTTGTGCCCACCTACGGAAAAAATCTCTCCACAAAAAGCAATCAATAGAACAGAAAACACTCGTAACACTCTCGCTTAAAATAGCAAAAATTAGCGAATGTAAACTTTTACTGTTCAGAACTATTTATCAAGAACAATTAAGCAGCGATTTACCGAAACAAAAATGTAGATACCGGCCAATTGGTCGAGAGGTAACGCGTTCGTCTCTGGTGCCGGAGGTCTTAAATTTAAACCTAGAAAGGGACAAATCAGACACAGTGTTACCAACGGCTCACAACCTCAGCGACATTTCTTCGAAAGAAGTCGTGGTGTCCGGGTCCAATGACGTGGAGAAGGGCCAGCCAACTCTTTACACGCGCCAGCGTGATACAGCAAGTATAAATACTTGGTTTTGACTTGAAGAATAAAACTGTAGATAAAACTCCAGCCCACCTTCGGACAATGAGCTTCTTTCTGATTCCGTTCCTCCACCCAAGCTGATCTTTCCATCTTCAAACATCAACTCGTCCTCTTCTGTTATGAGCATGGAGGCGCGGATCGATGGCAGCTGGCCAACTTTCTCTCGAAGAGAATTCATCTTCACTTCAACAGCCTGTTCAAAAATCATTTCGGCTGGCAACAAAGTTTTTCGAGTTATTCGGTCATGGGTAGGAGTCTGGCATTTTGAGTCCGTCTAACCACAACAATGCAGTGCACCCCCTCTTTCCTGGGAGAGATTTCTTTGCAGTTTTTGTCAGACTGGGTTACCATGATTGGTAAACTGTTCAACACCAATGGGAAATAGGGATCAAGTATGCTACAATACAATGCAATTTTGGGAATCAAACTGGGACCCAACGTTCTTTTGACAACCAACCCTTCTTAAAGTAGCAGTTGTCGGTCATTACTAGTAAATCAGTTTAGAGTGTTTCTTAACTTCAATGGAAAAACGCAGAAATTGCTTTTATTCACCAAGGTTTTCTTACCAACAGACAGCATAGAGACCTTGAGGTGTTCTGAGTCAATCTGCCACCTGTCACAGTAGAGGCCCCACAAAGCCTACCCTGTACTTTTTAAGTTAAACGTCAAGCAGGGAATTGTAACTTTTGGTAAATCTAAATTTAATAACTTTTGGTTCAACCAGACCAAAATCAAACTAAAGAATGTTGTCTTAGTGACAAACGCTCAGTCTCCTATGCCAACGTATTGAATCAAACATTCTGATAAGACATGGATATTTCACATACTAATTTAACCTTCAGTTAGTCACTAAACTTTAGTGATTAGTTAATAATAACATGTAACTAAGTTACGGTACGATATATTCTATGAAACGCCACAGGGCAATCACGTAAGTGTCGTATCCGTAGGTCAAAATACATAGCGATCAAATTTAAATAACCTTGAATGACTACTTATTCTATTTGAGACTAAAACGCATATTTATTCCCGCACCAATCTGTGGTTGAGTAGATAGAGCATCGGCCACTAAAACGGTAAACAGCGGTTCGATTCCTGGTCGGGTTAAACCAAAGACTACAAAAATTGATATTCACAATTTCCCTGCTTGACGTTCAGGATTAAAAACAGAATCCTCCACCATGTGTGGTAGACAGGTGGGCAGCTGGATTGAAGACTGGAAAAGTCCTTCGTTGTCTCCTCCCCAAGGCAAATTCGTAAATAAAGATGTGATTGCAATTACAATTTTTTATTTGGTTCAAGTTTTACTCGGCCAAAAATTTATCGCGCCTACAAAATTTCAAAGCGATTTCTCGTAATGAAATACAATACAGATAATGGCTTGATAGAAAAGCCGTTAGTAACTTTTTTTTAGCCAAGAAAATTTGGTAGCTACACCTCAAATACAACAATTACATAACTGTACCAACCTGGAGTTTATCGACAGTCTTTTTAAAGGACTTCCAACGTTTCTTTTTCGTTCTTCCTTTTGCACTAGAATCGGTGGCAAGTTTTTTTGCGGCATTTGCGATCTGCGTCAAGATGTCGAATTCTTGTTCCAGTTGGACCAACTCGTCCGATGGTTCCAGTCCAGAAGAACTAATCCCAGATGAAGACGATGATGCAGTAATGCTGTTGGGGAATTCCCGCTCCTGAAGCAAACTTTTTTGAGTACAGAATAATAACCAAACGAGGTCCAAGTAAATTTTCGACTAGAAACTTAAAAGTACAATTTTCTAAAGCTCTGCCGTGATTTTGCAAAATCAAACTTTGAATTTTTTTTTCAAATTTTTTCATAATTTTTTTTAGTATGCTTTTCTCTCTCTTTTGCTGAAAACGCGAAGTTTTAAAGTCTCGCAGTTTTGAAGATAAAAAAAACAAACTTACAAAATCGTATTTACGAGTGATTCTGTAAAATCAAACTTTTAATGCCTATTAAATTCAATTTTCTCAAGGCGCAGAGGCTTCTATTACTTCAGAGCTAAGAATGAGAAAACATTTTAAACGTGATTCTCTGAGAAGCTTAAAATGAAAAACAATGCTTCAAGGTCGATTTTGCAAAATCACAGCAGAGGTTTTCAAGCGTAATGATTATTTTCGTTCAGTACTCTTGGCCACCTAGACGTAGATTGAAAAATTTCCTCTTTTTTGACACTCGAGAAAAAAGTGAAAGCATGGACCAAAAAATCAAACTTTTAGTGGTATGCTGGTTAATGTTTTTTGAATCACTAAATATTTTTTAACCACACCAAGTTCAAAAAACTCACTCGTGTTTGCTTGACGATAAGTACAACCAGCATTGTAGTAGTATCAAGAAATCACTAAGCTTGAACTTATATCCACGAGGACGTTGGTAGAATGTTATCCATGGTCCAAACATTACTTTTCAAATTGGAAAAAAATACAAAACTAAAGCGCCAACGTTTCAGTAGCCTAGCTCTTTTTCAAAATCAACCTAGCGCAACGTACGCATTTTGATTTTGTGATTCTATTTTTGAGTTCAAGATAAACACTTCGTCTGGCAATTCACAAATTCAGCAATATCATTCAACCTATCAGCAACGATATCACATAACAATTTTGATTTCGTCTCACAATGAACACGTGATAAACTTGTAATTACGGGAATACAGCAAGGAAAGACTTACGATGGTTGAGCCTTCCTTATTCCTTAGCTTGACCTTAAACTCCGCACCGACTCTTTTTTTGATTTTGGGAAGTTTCTCGTTGTAATCCATGTAACGTACATATTCCGGAGGGTATTTCCCAATGATGTCCTAAAATTAGGAAAACTTAGGATAATGAAATCGCAAATTATATGAAACTACATAAACGTGCTGTTAAAAACGGCAATTAAATGGTTGGTCAGTGGCCAACCTGGAAGAGTATATGCTACTGAAACAGGAACCTTGGGTTCGATTTCAGGTCAAGTCAAACCTTAATCAAAAGTTCGGTTATAAGTTAGGGTGCTTTTCCAGTGTTATCCACAGTGTGTAGTTATTATGCAATAGTTTTCCACCGTCACAAAGTAAATCTTACCGCTTCTTGTAAGCAGAGCTTTTTTAGTTCTTGAACTTTATCGTAGAGTTTGTCTTCCAGTTCAGAGCGCCGGACTTCGAGCGCCTTCGTCATAGCTTGTTTTGCTGCTAGTAGCTCCGCTGTTTCTTTTGTATCTTCGACTTCTGCAGTTGATAACAAGAAAAATAATTTTCTGAATCCCAGAGAAATGACAAACTTTTTCTGTCTCCATGCAACGTTTTTTCCATAGCTAAACACGCTTTTAACGATCAAAAGAACTGAAATGCGCAAGAAAGATGAGAAACAGCAAGTCACTTCATATTAAAGCAAAAATGGTATGTTTTCGCTACAAGCATTTACATAACAAACATCTCTTCTTACCATTTTGCGGTTTATCAGATACGCTTTTTATTAATGTCATATTGGTAGGACCCTTTCGACTCTTGATTAACGTGTTATTGTTGTTCGTTAAGTCGTTTGCAAGGTTTGTTAAGCTTGAGAAATCCTTCGACTTTGCCTGAAATTTTAACACAATGTTACATCTGGCACAAAGATAACATTAGACCTGAATACCTAGACCGATCAGTGGTCCAGTGGAAAGAGCGTTTGCGACTAAAACAATACATACGGGTTCGAATCCCCCTCGGGTCAAACCAAAAGCTATAAAAATTGGTATTCACAGCTTTCCTGCTTGACGTTCAGCATTAAAAGACAGTGATGTGAAACCTCCACATGTGTGATTGACAGGTGGCAGCTTGACTCAAGACCGCAAAGGTCCCTTTCGTTGTCTCCTTCCAAGACAAATTGGTAAAACGATGTAATCACATTCACCTACAAAAGTAATGTATGTAATTGAAACAGCAAAGTATCATCGCGGCCTAGTTTGCTATTGAAGATTTCAATGGTGATCACGCTGTCTAGACTAGACACTCCAAATGAACATACAGACAAGCAAACTGGCAGACAGGTTAAATAAACTAGTCTGGGTTGGGTCGGACCAGTTTGACGCGGTGGGTCCACGACCACTGACCGCGAATCAATTGATCAACGTGACCGTCAACTAACCCTAATATTGACGGTCAGTTTGCAGTGGTCAGATGGCTTAGTTCGCACGCGGCTGCTTAGTGCTTTACCTCAAAACGTTTTGGGGGAAAACAAGCGTGCGTTAAAACTATTACACTGAAAAGCCTGCAATATCAAAACCTTTCGCATCCAACCACTTACGCTAAAACATTGCGAATCCGGAAGGGTTGGGAGGTTGGACCTATTCCACACCGGGCGTAAAGTCGTGAGCATTCAAGCGTATCCTTGGACAATACCACAGACAACCTTCAAATGAAGAGCTATTTTTGACTCCTCCTTCTTAATCTTAAGACTAGACTGTTGGATCGAGGTGGAGTTTCTCCACACTCCACTCTTGGAGGACTTACGGTCCACCAACAGCAACCACCTTGTAATTAATAATCTCATGCCCTAATTACCTTTTTTTGGTTGTCCAGGAAAAATTTGTGCTGCGCAATCGACATCTGCCAAATCGACTTAATCAGAGCAGTGTTGCCATACCAAGAAAATGTTTTCACTTGGCCACTGCTTTTGTTTTTTGAGTCAAGAGTAAAAAGCCTCTTAGCATCGGCACTTCCCCTGCGTTGAAGCCAGTCCACTACTTCAATCGAAAATTTTTTGTCCCGAAAAGATAGATTTTCAATCTGCCTCCAGTAGTAAGTCTAGAAAGATAATTTTTGTTTAACCTGCTTCTCTCAAAAAATTAGGAGTAATATTTATTTGCACGTTTTTAGATGTTGAGAAAGAAATAGTATAACTAAGCGAGTTCGAATGAGTTATAAATGCAGAACTAATCAAAACTAGACCAAATTTTTCGATAAAACAAATCTTCTCTAACAGCTAAAACAACTTAAGTCTTGCCCATATATCTCTATTCTCATCTACTGACAGAATTCAAATAAATATCTCGAAGCAAATAAGACCGACACATAAGCAGCCACTCTGTAAATATAGTTCTTTCCAAACTGATATTTGATACCAACATAACCTCAATTGCAAGATGTGGTAGACGTATGGTATGAGTCAAAACTCGCTATTATCAAAGTCCAAGTACGTCAAATGATGACGTCACTATGCACCATAAAAGTGTATAACTAGAACAAAAACTGTAACAAAACCTTTAATATAAAGATACTCGTAAACAATTATTAATAATCTGAGCCAAAACGCAATATGACAACACGTTCTTGAAAACACAAATGCTATTATTAGTCTAAGAACGAAAACAGTCAACTCTCTCAACTGCAGACAAAGTGAACTTTTTTAACTCAATGACCTTAAGTTTAGTCCTTATTAGTAGATAAATAAAAAACAAAACAAAACGCAAAGGTCTAATTTTAACCATACTAGACAAAAATTGCTGAACTGTAAGCTTTGAAGTAGTGTTTTGTGTAACTCTATTAACCCGAAAAATTTCACTTGCGTGGTGTTCACGTCAATCCTTAACCCAAAAAAATTAAAACCGGTTAAAAAAAACTGCATAAAATTGCTTTGGAGAGCATTTGCTATGCTAAAAACTGTTTATTCCTAGAAATCAAGTGATCTACAATATCTGACAGTTTTCAAAATCTATTGATATCACCAATTTCTCAACACCAATCTTAGTAATTGTAATTGCATTATTATTCACCAAATTGCCTCGGCCAGGAGACAGCGAAGGGACTTTCGATCTTCGAGTCAAGCTGCGAACAGCCCACCAGTCTACCACACACGATGGAGGCTACACATTGTCCCTTTTTATTGCTGAGCGTCAAGCAAAACCTCTAACCACTCGACCACTGATCATTTCACCAGCAGCAGACCACTTGAAAGCAAAAATAATTGCCAAGCGCTTTTAAGACTCATTTTTTAAATTACTCTTTGCGTGTTGAACAAGTCACTTTTATATTTACTGAAATAAGCAGCCTATCCAACCTGATTCCCAATTCATTACCAAGCTGGAATTGATTTACAACTACCGATCCAATCTGCTGTCTCAATTCTTTTCCCAAGAGTAACTGAAATTACCGTTCACACACAAAGGCCTTTTGATCTAAATTAAACTTCAATACAAAAAGGAGTCTCAAATTTGGCTGTTGGCCTGCAGACAGAATACTGTAATTAACTCGCACTAAGACAAGCCGCTAATTTTAGCTTCTCTTAGCTGTTTAAAGAAAGGAAGCGGTTTAGAAGTAGAAATTAACAGTTAAACGTCAAATTTAGCCACTTCGAATCGGCAGAAAATATGTAGTGTTTTATTCGAAATTTGCCAGATTTGGGAATTGGAAAATATAATGACTTAACGATATAATTTCCCAGAGAAATAAACACGTTCTAATCACTTTGGCATATTTGAAAGTAACAAAATCATTCCCGAACATTTGTTACAGTTCATAGACATGGATTACCCTGTTTTGGACTGCCAGTCCTAAAAAGCAACTCTCAAAACTGCCCAAATGATCAACTCACACAAGTGGAATGTACATTCTAATCAAGTATCCAAAAGCTTGAAAATATGAACGAATTTTATATTCGTGATTTCTCACCAACAGATAAAATTTTGCGGGATTCTTGTATTGAGACCATGCCAAGAAACTATCTAGTTCATAGATTGTTAACCGAACAAGCATCTTTTGTAGTAGATCTTCCATAGTAGGTCTTCGGACTTTGTTCAATTTCCACACCAGTCAAATGCAACATATTGATGCCAACAATGGGTCCGCGACGTTTTGATGCCGCCGATTTGACTTTGAGGCGTTTTGACGTCGACTGATTATCGCCGCAGCCCATCTTTGAAAGAAGACTGCGTGCCCTAGGAGTTGTGGAGCAATGACGAAGAAATAAAATAACGCGTTGTTACGCATCGGCGTAATGCGGCAAAAATATTTGATTTTAGGGTTTGATCTTTTCCAAGGCATGAAGATATTAACAAGTAAAAGTTACCTTGATTGGATGACTTCGATTGTTCAATTCAAAAATAAATACTCCTTTAAAACTCAAGCCTAACCACAATGGTTTCCCGCTTTTGTCCTGCAAAAAGAAACATTGTTGGCCGTAATTCGGAAACCTACGATATCCACAACTTTTTGCCAAGATTTCTTATCAATGTCACATTTATACCGTACGTCTCATGAACTCTCCAGTACAAGATAAGGTTGACTATGGCTCTAGACAAGATTTGTAATTCCGGAAGGTTTGGTCTATTTATTAATTCGAACCCTAACGCTAACAGTGGTCGAGTGAATAAAGCGTCTACTGCCGAAACGGTAAATTTGGGTTCGATTCCCGGTCTGGTCAAACCAAAGGCTATAAAAATTGGTATTCACAGCTTTTCTGTTCGACGTTCAGCAATAAAACGGACAGTATGAAGCCTAAGTGTGGTAGACAGGTGAGCAGGTGGACACGAAACCGAAAGGTCATATTGCTATTTCCTGGCCAATGCAAGTTAGATATAAAGATGTAATAACAATTAATAGAAGAAATATTTAGCCTAATCCTGACTTGTACTGGCAATAGGCTAACCGACATCCCTAATGAATAAAAGTTATTGCAACTATAGCGCCCACCAAGTGCCCATCATCAACTATATTAACGAAAAAACCGAACCATTCCAGTATTCCACTATTGTCGCTTATAACTGAACTACGGATTGAAATCCTTTCCTTTATCCACAAAATTGTCTTTTCAATGTTTTCAAACCGTCTAAATTTAGCTTGTTGATAAACTTATAGACTGAATATTGAACGTCAAACATATTTCTCGGGTCAAATATTAACTGGCATATCTGTCAACATGAGTAACTGCAAGAATCTGTATGTAATAGCGTCCTATCTGAGGCATAGTCAAATAATAAATGATTATGAGATATTTTATCGCTGCCATATGAAAACATTTTAAAATGTCATCAATACAGAATATACAGACAATAGCACATTTTGCACGTGATCGAACACAAAGAAATTTCATAAGATATGTCGGAAATACAATAACTCAATTCTCATGCTGCAAGCTTCTAAAGAAATTTCAAGATTAGATTTCAGAAGCTAAACAGTTAGTTTTTCTAGTCTGTCGGCCTTTTGGCTGACCGGGTGGTTCCCAAATTTTCTCACAGCAATTGCACCCAAAGCTGTAAACATACATGCGTTTTATGTTCCCCAAATTTTGCACCAATCCAGTGTTAAATTAAAGTACGCTTATTGAAAGTCATATTATTTTCATAAATTTGTCTGCATTTCTAAAGCTAACATTATTATATTACCCAAAATTATTTGTCTTTGATCCAACAAATCGCAGATAAAAACCAGAGGCCCGTAGTTAAACTTACAATTTTAGAACCTTTACTGCGAAGTTTTAGCCTTGGAAAAGGTGAAAATATCTTTCAATCCGAATCAGCGACACCAAAAAGGATTGACAATCAAACCAGCATAGTAACTCATCAAATCATGTTTTACAATGGAGCTTTAATTTCATTTCCTCGTTCTTTACTGAAAAGCTTTTTATGAAGGGCATTTATTAGCTTTTGAAGGCTATGCTTTAGCTTGGGTCATCATTTTGGCATCTACTTTTGTCAGGCATACATCAATTTTAGTAGGTTAGCAAACATTGATGATTTAACGACTTGGGAATAAAGTTTTTATCAACTCACTAAAAGCGGATCACAAAAAACATATATAATATAATAAAAATAGCGGCTTGAATTCTTTTTATTGTTAAAATCACTAAGTTGTGACCATAACATAATGCTAAAGAATCTCAAACCTTTTCGCTTGTTCTCTCACATTTTGAGGTCATACTTGATCGAACCTTTCAATGGCAAAACATCCCATTTTAAGTGATAAATAGCGGAGGGGGAGTATCACCTACAATGTGATTGAGCACTGGTGATGAAGAGGAAATAACTAGACTCAGTCATATTGCAACGTAACTTTACAATTTCAGGCACCGATCTCCCTTGTATCGACAAAAACCAGTATATACAGCGTAAATTCTCTATACACATTTTTCTTCTTTTTTCTAATCCTAACTAAAGAGCTACTTGAACTTGCACTGTTGCCATGAAACTTGCTTAAGAATCACATTTCTTCGAATCGATATTGCTTGCGCTTTCTGCCAGGCAGTTTCATGCAATTTCCTAATGCAAAAGTAGGTCAAATTACATACAGGGTAGTAAGTCTATATCGAGATGGTTCGGCTATACAAGTAAATTGCATATAGCATTGGGTATACAGGAAGCATCGACTGTGGTATTGACATCCTATACGCTGTAGAAACCACGCTTCTTCTACTGCATGTAGTCATGCCCAGGCACAAACAGTTATGAGAACATCGAGATAATATAAATGACCTTTGATTTCCTACTTGTGATACATTATGGAGAACGGTTTAAACAAAAAGTCGGAAGAACGCTGCCCACAAAACATTTTGGATTAAGTAAAAAGAATACGATTAGCCTAAATGCTAAAGCAACTCAACCATGGTCATATCTATCGACGTTTCTCACTATGCATGTCCATCATCGGTAAAACTTTCAACCAAGGTTAGAATCTGTTGTTTTTTGTAGAAACATATTTCTTTTCATAACACCTTGATTACAGAGCAGAACGACTCATGTTTTTTTTACTCCCACCTTTGCTAACAACTGCAGGCTAGTATTTCCCCTAAGTTAAACTTTTCAATGACCAGCCAATATCTTGTTTATATCATAATTTTAATAATTTGCCACTTTTCAAAATTAAAAAATTGATACACTGCTGACAAACAGTTAAACCTAGCTCAAACGCAAAAAATTACCATAATTCAATACACTTTACACTCCAGTTCAGATATTTTGCGACAGAAATTTTCAACTGTACACACCGAATACACTTTGACATCTTAAAAATTTTAGAAAGTTTATACATTTACGATCATTCGTGTCTAGCAGGGCTGAAGGGTAATAAATCAGAAAGTCAAAAAACGATATATCTAGGAGAACTTGTAGCTTGATATATCTAGAACTAGAACTTTCCGTATTTCTTAGTCGTTAAATCATTCCATCATATAATGTGGCTTCAAAATTAGTTGCGTGGCTACGCAGTCGCAAGGAGCCAATAAAACAGCTACAGCAACTGTCGAAATAAATTGACAACAAAGAATCATAATTTCAAGTTGACTTTCAAAACAGTGTTAAAACACAGCTTCTGTTAAAGTAGCTAAAATTCTTAAAATTTTTGAAACATCACAAAAAAAGCGTAGCTTGCAACCGCGAATTTTGACGCTAGACTGATTTTGCAAGCACAATAGCTCAAAATGCAACAAACTTCATATATGGTAGGATTATATAATCTGTGACGGTATTATATGTTAAAATTGGTTAATCAGTTTAGTGACTAGGTTGCCCTTTACACAAAATATTATAAACTTTTGTATAGTACTCTACTGTAAATTGCCTAATACCGTACAACATCAAAGATACATCAAAATAACATGCATTCCAGAGATAGTAAATTCCATGATATCAAAATCTTAGATGCGAGTTCTAAGGGCAATAATTCGAAAAAAGCCAGTTACGAAATCTGACTTTTTCAATCTAATAAACACAAAGGTCACAAAATGAAAATTTGAAACATTTAATCCGTGATTTATTACATGAATATCTTTAAATCAGCAGAAATTGATATAATGTCGAAAAGATTATGAGGCATATTGCATACGCATCGTCTCAAACTTTTGAAGCGATAAAAAATTAAATAGTAACGGAGGAGCTATAGTGCCAAGCGCAATGCAAATACTGTCTGGCAAATAAAAAACTGCGAAAACCAAGGTATTCAAAATGTTTTTTTTGAACTCGTTTTTGTTTGAGCGATTATCTTCACCATGCGAAATCAATATTAATGTTCCAAATCAAGGGCGTCCAACCTGCGGCCCGCGCGCCAGAAGTGGCCCGCCAAAGGTTTTAAAATGGCCCACCAAAGGTTTTTGCGTTGGTTGGTTGATTGATGCTTCCGCGCTGACGTTGTGAGTTGCAGAAAAATACCACAAAATCCTTTTTTTTTAACATTTTTTTTTGGTCTTCACCTACTTTTTGGCAGAAAGCACTGATTAAATCTGAGCGAAGACACTTTTCTTTTTTTGGTCTTCGCCTACTTTTTGGTAGAAAAAACGATAAACTATAAATTTCGGCTCGCCAAACTTTTGGAACAGCAAATTTGGCCCGCGGCTGAAAAAGATTGGACGCCCATGTTCTAAATCATTGTACTGTGCAATTTCTGCTTAACACAATTTATCACTACAAAGCAACATACTGCCAATTTGCCATCCTTACTAAACTTGTGTCTACAACACTATGATGAAGTCAAATAGCAACAACAGCCTGTACTTAGCATCTAAACTTAACAAACTTTGCTCTGAACAAGGAATAACTTCTCATTTTACAAGGATTAAGCAAGTAGCCGTCCTACTTTAACCTGCGACTGCCTATGAACTCGGATTGCGACTGATCGATCGAACGTATTCCAATAAGAAAGTTACGCATGCGTAACGTAACTTGCGTCAAAATTCGACATAAACTTGTTCTCTGTATCCAATGTATTTCCACCATACGAAGTGGCTATGCTTGAAAAACTATATCGAAAAAGAAGAAAGTTGAACAAACATTATCGGAAACTACTAGCTAGATCGTAGATATTTAAACTGCTTAAAAATGGAAATAGTCAGTAAAAAGCTATAACTTTTATAACATTTTGAAAAGGAGGAAAAGAAGTTCGTAATTTGTCAAATCTCGGGCAACTTGCCCGAAATTTCACAGCAACGATTAAACTGCAATAAACTGCACCGGGAAATATATCGAGCAGTGATCAAGTTGTACAGATCAGTGGTCGAGTAGATAGCACGTCTGCTACTGAAACGATTAACCTAGGTTCGATTTCCAGCCGTGTCCAACCGAAGACTATAATATGTAATGATTGGTATTCACAGCTTCGCTGCTTGACGTTCAGCAATTTAAAAGGAACAGTGTAAAGCCTCCACCGTGCGTGGTAGACAGGTGGGCAGGTGGCAGCTTGACTCGAAGGCCGAAAGGTCCCTTCGTTGACTCCTGGCCAAGGCAATTTGGTGAACAAAATGTTATTACAATTAGATGGGAGTTTGCCAGCAAACCCAGTGAACGACTGACGGAATGCTAATGCGGTGACGCTTAAAACTACTTTTTGTCTACCGTCAAATCAGCAATTATTCAAAAATATCTGATTATGGAACCTCCAGAAAAGTAGATTCAAAATAATTGTCAGTTAAATATCTCCTGATATCATAACAGACTGGCCCCTAAGTTGAGCCGTTCAAAAAATTGATTTTTGGAGGTCCATTTGGGGGGTCCCCAGGGGGATGGCACCCCCAAACTATGTCAAAATATTTGTCTGTTAAACATCTCCTGATATCAAAACAGACTGGCACCCTAGCTTGAGCCATTCAAAAAATTGATTTTTGGGGGGGTCCCCGGGGGGGTGGCACCCCCAAACAATGTCAAAATATTTGTCAGTTAAATATCTCCTGATATCAAAATAAACTGGCACCCTAAGTTGAGCCTCAAAAAATTAATTTTTGGGGGGTCCACTTGGGGGGTGGCATTCTCAAAGCATGTCAAAATATTTGTCTGTTAAATATCTGCTGATATCAAAGAACACTGGCACCCTAGCTTAAGCCATTCAAAAAATTAATTTTTTGGGGGGTCTATTTGGGGGTCCTCGGGGGGTGGCACTCCCAAACTATGTCAAAATATTTGTCGGTTAAATATCTCCTGATATCAAAATAAACTGGCACCCTAAGTTGAGCTATTCAAAAAATGGATTATTGGGGGGTCTATTTGGGGAGGTCCCCGGGGGGGGGCACCCCCAAACTATGTCAAAATATTTGTCTGTGAAATATCTGCTGATATCATAAAACACTGGCACTCTAGCTTGAGCCGTTCAAAAGATTGATTTTTGGGGACCCCATTTTGGGGGGTCCCCGGGGGGGTGGCACCCCCAAACTATGTCAAAATATTTGTTTGCAAAATATCTACTGATAGCAAAAAAAGTAGCATTCTAGCTTAAGCTGTTCAAAAAATTGATTTTTGGGGCCCCATTTTGGGGGGGTTCCCAGTGGAGTTGCCCAAAAAAATTTCGGGAGAAAAAATTGCGTTTGCAGCTCAACAACTTTACACAAAAATTAGATTTCTATGTTTTGTGGTTTAGGAGAAAAAAAGCGTAAAAAATTAGGAAAAAAGAAAGAAAGAAACCTCATCGCGGCCAAAAGTGGGTTGGTTGGGATGAAAGGGTATCTTAAGACATACAACCATATAAAATATTTTTTGCCCTACTTAAGCCGTTTTTGACTGAGACCGCTTTTTACGCCAAACTTGCGGGGCGGTTTTCAGGTTCTAAAACCAAAGTCACGGGACCTATTGCCTCGAAATATGGTACAAACATATAACTCATTAATCTCAAACTACTGTCAAAATTTCATGTAGCTAGACCAAACCGTTCTCGAATTGTAAGCAAAAGTCTGAAAGTTCGCACTCGTTATTTGGAAAATGGCCGAGTAAAAACAAAGGAACACGCGACGCGAGCGTCGGTCGTTCCAATTACAATAGTAGATAGTGCAACGAAACGTACAGCAGGTCGGAAAGCGAACAAAAAATGAACCATATTTATCACCAATATCTGCTACATCGGGTTTTAGTGACAGATTCTGTAACCTATATCAAAAATCAAATAATTCTCCAAATAAAACAACAACAACGAAAATCAGCTTGTCTGAGATCAAGAACTTAACTGATTATTACTACTTTAGTTTTAGAAATAAGTCTTGATTAAAGAAATGACTACTTCACCGGTAATTCACCAACTACCTCATAAGAGTTCGTAATTAGTAAGGGTAACCCCAGCAATTTGCTATAATCACTCTTACAAAGCTACAATTTGACCAATCTGGAGCAGGGCGTGGATGGAAACAGCTATTTAACAAATCTATACAGAGAGGAAAGCACTTAAAAGGAAGGCAAAATAAGTGAAGTTTCATCACAACAAGATATATAGTGAAGCCGAAAATTTCCTTCTATTGATTTTTCTACCAGCTGTGTACTCTCTAGTTGTATATTTTTCATTCATTCTATGCAGTCGATTCTTCCGGTGCTAAATTAATGTTTATTATTTTTTCACCTTTTTTCAATTTTTAGTATATTTTAAATTGTATTGCATTAGGGCGGAATAAACAGTAATGACAAACATAAGACCAGGTAACAATGAATTATGCATTGCACCCAGGACATAGTGTAAGCGGGTCCACTGGTCCAATTTGCTCGCTAACAATTTCATAAGGTTCCCATTTCTCTACATTGGGGTCTCAAGCGGTTATGGGGTCCTTGTATGATGTTCCTTGGAAAAAGGCTAATAGAAGAGTCAGAACTTTGTTGCAATTTTATTACCTTGCTTCGTTTAGCTAAGTAAGATGTTGGTGGCATTGCAGTAATTTTGCTTGGTTCAGCAAGCAAACCCAGATCAAAGGGCCCAACAATTGCTCCCTTGGGAATTGTCTCGCCATTTAACCCATATTTCTAGGAAAGTGGGTTCCGTACCATTACGATGAGGGGAATGGCATCGATAAAGAAATATGCATTTGAGCCTCCCACAACCATCATTTCTGATAGCTCATTATCCATCTTTACCCCAGATTTTGGAGTATGACCTAACTGTGGGTTACAGCGGAGTTTCTCCGCATTACCATTCCTCGGGAGGGGTCAAGTGACATCGACTAACAATAGTCAAGAAATTCAGAAAAAGAGGGTGTAAAATGTAATGCAGGCAGTCTGATTTGCACCTTCAGCCCCGAACCACAAAACACTTACTTTAACTTTGTAGAAATGAACTCCGTAGGCAGGTACAGCTTCAATAAGCATAATGTAACTGCGAAAAAATAAAATAAATCAAATTTCAGAAACGTCCACGAAAAAAAAAATGAACATTTAGAAAGACTTGAGATGAAGGGCTACAAAATAAAAAGTTATTCAAATATGGAGGTGACTACTTCACCGAAAATTTTTAAGTTAAGGCAATAAAAAGAAAATTAAAAATATTTATCCGCGCATGTTTCATTTATTTTTTTAAGGGTTAAAAGTGATATTTGAGTTTGGGTTAGGGTTAAGTTTGAGGTTAGTTTGTAGAGTAAGGATTTGGGTTTGGTTAGATTAGGGCCAGAATTCACAAAAAAAATTTCAGCAAAATAGTATCTTCCTTTGAATATTGGCCACGTAACCTTAACTAGAATCCAACTTACTATATTGTAACTTGAAAATCTCGTGGTGTTGTTGGCTAGTTTAGAGAAATAACTACGATGCTACTCAAAAAGTACGTGAGATTTAAGCCTGGTGTACATTACATTACATTTTTACGCCATTGTATTGTAAAACGACCTATCGTTTTGCTTTGCTATCTGCAGTGCAATTTAGAAGTTTTGGCAGACTGATATGTTTCATAAAGACTCATTAAAATATCAGAGTACAAAATAGCAAATTCGTTACAAGTTCACAGTAAATCCTAGAAATTCTTTGAAATTAGATCTATGAAACTACTTACCGTAATATAGCCTTTCCCTTTCCGTAGCCTTTTAATTCTTTGTACAACTTCACAATACAGTTTTCACTAAAAATCGAGTGAAAATTAAAAGTTTTTCCACAAAAATTTATTAGCAATCAAGACGTGGTTAAATTGCTTACGGTATTGTTTAAGTGGAATCATTTCTAACATCGCCACTCCGTAAGCGGAGAGGAAAATTACCATTTCTCTTCTGGGTTCTGCGTCATTTTATTGGAGTTCTGTAGAGGGCGTTTCGTTGAACATCCGCAGGTAAATAGCCATGCTATTACCAAATAAAACCTTTTTTTATATATATTTTATGGTTCAACAAAAGCTAAAAACAATGCTCAAGCGTCGTTTCACTTGTACTGAGTGTTTATACCCGAAGCAGTTAATTATCAAGTACGATATCGTAACATACTCAGGGATGTATCTAGGGTTAATTGCTTCTACGTTTCCGCAAAATGGGCCCACAAATAAGAGAGCGCTTGTGAATCGGGCGTGATTACAGTCGAAGACAAAACAAGAGGTCTTCAGCAATTTGTCGTTAATTTAAGTCGAACGTCAAATCAATTCCAGTAAATGACAAAAGTGTACGACTTTGCTGGCTTCTTTAAAAAATTTGGAAACTATAATGCAAGGACTATTATATATAAGCAACTAAAGAAAAAAATAATTGTGAAAAAGGCAAAAAAAAATTGTGTTTTAGATATCGTTTAGTTGAGCTGTAATTCTAAGACCAAGAAGGTATAGTTTCATTTTAACTTGAAACCAGAACTTTCATAACATTCTTCAAAAGCTAAAATGCAACATTATAACGATTAAATTTTCCACGTATACTTGCAAAAACATTTAATGCTTACCAGTGGTTAATTGGGTGCTTTTGCAGAATGTATTCAGGCAACAATGCAAGTTGGTGAAGATTTTCCAAAGCGAAGCTGTCTCTAAAACATTAGAAACAAATTTTACAGTTTGTTTTCTAGTGATGATTTGAGTTTCCAGATGTTTCATAAATTAATCAGAAGTTGATTTTGAAAGCTGAAGTTTACGGAATAGATATGAAGTAGTAATGGTATAATAAAATCTTCGAAACCTACTAAAAAATTTCAAATTCTGATTCCAAAAAGCCTTTTAACACATTTACCACACCACAGTCGACTGTTTTTACGACGACCCTGATGTCTCTGCGGAGGAACTGCTCCTTTCTCGCCCTATTCGCTGTGAGCTTTCCCGTCTTCGCTGCCATGGCCACAGTCTTCTTTTATCTTCATATCTTCAAAGGATCAGTCGGTAGGAGAATTCTGCTTGTAGAGCCTGTGGACCCCTCTACAGGACCTCAATCATCTCCTCCTCGACTGTCCTGCCTCTAAACCTCTTCGTAAATCTATCTTTGGCTCCTCTCTCTTCATTCTTGAGCTATGGTCCAGACCTTGGGGTGTGGCCCGACAGTTGCGTCTCCGCGAAGTTCCTCCGCGCCCCCATCCCTCGGAAGGGGTCAGGTAGTACCACCACCACGACCCTGATCGCATGATAAGCGTCCAACCCGCACCCAGGTCACGTTGTTGTGTCCTTGGATAAGACGTTTTACGATGATTATCTCTGCTTGGTGGCTTCTAACAAGTAGGAAATTCAGTTGACAAGAATTCGAAGAAATCCACAGGAACATTGGATCACTGAAAACTGCTAAGCTGGTACGGATTCCTCCAAACACGAAGTACTTATCGCAATGAAAAATGTGCACTTCATCCACTAGTTCGCGTTTGACGCTGTCCTGTATAGAAGGATAAGTATGTACAATAACATTACATATCGAGATAGTAATGACAGTGACTTACTCTTCATAATCACCAAAGTTGATCTAAAGATAAAAGACTTGTTAAAAAACTCAAGATCTTCTTTCTTTAAAAAAAGTGCACTCAAAATTAAGTATCTGTTTGAAGCAACACCAGCTTAAGCACTAGACAGTAAAGACAGTCCTATACAGAAGCAAACTGCGACTTTTTAAACTTTTTTTAAGTTCACCACGACTACGACCTATATAGAAACAATTTATTGCAAGTACATACGATTTTTCGTAGCAAGTACATAAAATTGCAAGTACATAAATTGCAAGTACATACGGATTTTTCTTAGCGTGAATCAAGTTTACACTGCACCAAACCAGTTTTTAAAAAAGTCGTAGTTTTCTGCATATAGCTTGAATAAAGTATGGGCAATAGCCATGACAAGCTTGTTTGACCAAAGTCATTCGGTAGTCCCTACTCTGTCCGATTGTCGTAGTTCAGATGCTATAAAAAAAAAATGCTATAAAAACTAAGGACTCAGATCAGTGCAACAGCGCTCTCTTTCGACACAAAAGCAATTAGTTAAGTTACACTGTGAACTCAAAAAAATTGTGCCTATGTTGAGGAAATTGGTGTGTTTAGTCACTGAAAGAACAAAAATCTCTACTCACCTGCAAAGCATAGGCAGCTAATTGGAATACAGTATCACCCTTGACTTCCAGAAAACCCTAGAAATACGAGTTTTTGTAAAACTGTCATAGGCAGCTAATTGGAATACAGTATCACCTTTGACTTCCAGAAAACCCTAGAAATACGAGTTTTTGTAAAACTGTCCATTAACTTGGAAAAAGTATTAATTTTTATATTTTATTTGATCCTAATGCAAACATATGCTTTACTATTTTACAAGTTGCATAGGTCAGGAAACAGCGGGTTTAGTAGTTGAATCTAACAGCATGGTGACCAATATTTTCTTCGATAACGCGTTAAACTAAATTGACTGCACACAGCATTTTTGCAAAGCTAAGACTACTCAGCAAATTAAAAATGTAATGTAAAACATCTTGTAAAATCAATGGAATCAACGCACGTTAGACATATGTCTACCTATTTGCCAACTGTTGCTAATTATGATTACAAAAGCAGCCTCTACTTATCACAGATAAACAGAATTTCATGGTTTGAATTTGTCTTCTAAATTCGCAGTCAATTTCACACAACATAACGACACGTACAATTGAAATTGCTCTTTTATTTAAACGAGGAAAAAAGGCAAAATCAATAGGGGTATCTAAAGTTAGGCCAATCATATGAGACTAGATTAGCGTTGACTCCATCCTTTTTGACCCATCTGTTGCAGAGATATTCTGCTTCAAACACGACGTCGGTTACTCTAATATTATAAATTTTAATAATTTCTATTGGCAACCCTGTCGCTGATAAAAATTAGCGCCTTAGCGACGCCTTTCCAGTTCTAATCTAGAGCAACAATTAGCCTACTGTATTGAGTCGTTTCGCTGCGCACTAATCAGTTTGATCTTATCAGCAGAACAGATCTGAGCTGGAAAAGAGTAGCCTTTTCGTTAGCCTTGCAATTTCAGTCAAAATCAAGCTGGCAGATACATTTCAGTCTAAATCCTAGCCTACTCTAGCAATAAGGTTTTTATTACAAGGCTACACAGTACAAACTCATATTTGATAATGAGACTACCAATAATTGAGTAGGCCTATTGTATTTGCTTACGGTATTGTATGACCTAAAATAAACTTTTCTATCTAAATTGAAAACAATGCCCTACTAGCCAACTGCAGTAATTCTACAAGCCTTACTTTCGCTTGTTCTTAGATGTTTGTTACCTAGGCTATCGTACAGTCTACTCTTTTTTCCAGTTCGGATCTGTTCTGCTGACAAGATCAAACTGATTAGTGCGTAGCGAAACGATCTAATGCTGTAGCCTAATCGTTGATTTAGGATAGAACTGGGAAAACCTCGCTAAGACGCTAATGCTTATTAACGACAGGATTGAGAATAAAAATTATTAAAATTTATAACATTATCTGAGTCACCGACGTCGTGTTTGAAGCAGAATATCTCTAGAATGGATGGGTCAAAAAGGATAAAGTCAACGCTAATCTAGTCTTATGCGATAGGTCTAACTTTAGATACCCCCATTAATTTTGCCTTTACTCCTCCTTTAAGTCCAAAAAGATTACAAAAACTTTGTAAACGTTCTCTGTAATTACGCCTCTGTAAAAGCAGCATTTAGAGCAAGAAGAATTCAGATCGCAGGAGTTGAAGTTACCTTATAAATAAGTGAGTTGAGGTGAAGATAGAGTAATTCGATTGTAAGACAGTGTTTGAAGTAAGCTACACTTTCAACAAAAAACCTGAAAAAAAATAAGAACAAAATAGCTGAAACAATTATTGAAATCAAAATAAACACAAAATTATTTTCACGCAAGATCAACAAAAAGTAGAAAAAATGTGATTGCCGCATCTACAACGTTGCATAAGGAGATAAAAAAGAAACCTTGCTGCTTTCCATTCAAGATGCCACTTGAGCACTTTTCATGCTAATGCTATGATTCCACGACACATTTTCTAGATGATGAACGTTAGATACTTGACGAAAAAATAAACAAAGTTTACTAAGGATTTAAAAAGACAGGAGCTAAAGAACATGCAGGTCTTAATTTTGGTTTTGAAAGAGGGATTTCTCTACATTTTCTTCAAAACAATCAAAAATAAATGCTACGTTTTTACCAATATGATGCCGTATAATTGCTGTGTCTTTTAGTTTTATGTCTGTGGACAAGTTTTGCGGAATGCTTGAGAAAAAAGAATACACAAAATAGCAGATGTAAAATACACAATGCGGACGTACTTGAAAGCAAAGTAGAATTCGCGCCGTGACGTTTTCAAGACGTCATGATCCTGCAGCTTCTTGTCATCTTGAAGCCAAGCATAGTGACCGCTGAAACAGTACGCAAATTATTCGACAGATGCACAACAACTTAATTCTCACACTATAGTCAGATGCGCAGTGGTTGAAATCCAGCTAAAATTTATTTCCAACCGCTGATCAATGGACAAAGCGTTTGTTACTGAAACGGCAGAATCGGGTTCGAATCCCGGTCAAGTGAAACAATAAAATTAGTATTTGCAGCTTCCATACTAGACGTTCAGCATTACAAAGGGACAGCGTGAAGCCTCCAACGTGTGGTGGGCAGGTGGCAGCTTAATTCAAAGTCTCTTGGCTGAGGCAACTTGGTTAATGAAAACAATTACCCTGGTGCGAACTTTGCCAGTACATACAAAACTTATAAATACGTGTACTGTCACGACATAACACAGAACACGTCAAAAATTAAAATTTAAAACCCTACAGTCTGTTTCACCCGTAATCGGGATCATCAGGGGTATCTGCCAAAAGTAACACAGAGTTTAAAATCTAAAATTAAAAGGTAAAGGTTAAATTTATAAAAATTTAAAAATTAAAAAATCAAAAAAAAATTAAAAAAAAAAGCACTGTCATATTAAAATTTGTATTTAGTTGAATTAGTTAGCTTTCTGGTTGTCAAACGTTAAACAATTATACTCATTGTCTAGCAAATACTAATAGTCAATAAACAGTGCCGCCTTTCAGTTCACAGAAGCTAATAATCCTTCAAAAATGATTGAAAAAGCTCGTTGAGTTGGATAAAAACTATCTTGAGCAGCGCGAATAGATAGTAACCGAAAAGCTGGCACACTTTCGCTGTCCGCATGCATGCATTGGCAGCTTGTTGCTGCAAAAGCCGGCCATGCCTTGGGTTCGAATCCCGACCGAGATAGAATATTTCGACAACCTAAGACACACAGAATCTAAGATAATGCCTTCCATTTTTGTATGTTCTAAAGCTTTATTGATGTACCAAGCCCTGAAATCTTGATTTTTCGTTAAACAAGTTCACGAACTTTTGAGTCAGGGATATCGTGCTAAATTGACTTTGAAAAGGCCAGAAAACCGCACCCATGCTAGTTTATTTTTGAACATCGCTGTATCATCGAAGCATAACAAACAAACCTTAAATCACGTGGATGATTAAGAAGACGCACAAGTTTCTCAATTTTAAGTACACCCCAGCAGGAAGTTCAAAGTAGGGTTTAGACCGATTCCTACGGAATGGGACTGGGATCGTACCCCAAAACTAGTTGAGAAGGATTAACCATCTCTTGTTTTAATGTCCCGAATTTGAACATGAACTTTTCAGAAAAGTTATTTTCAGTCCCTCCTCTTTTTCGACCTTAGTACAGACCTTGAGGTGCAAACGGACGGCTAGTGCTAAATTTTGAAAATGGTCGAATGAGCATAAAACAATGAACAGTTCGAGATCGATTAATATAAATGTGATCCAGACCTACAACGGTTTGGGTTGTAAATCTTGACATACCTTGAACTTTCGTAATTGATTCCAAAATATTCTTTTTCTTTTATATCGAAGTATTCAATCACATGAGCGACCACTTGCTTTCCTACACTTTTGGGCTGCAAAACATTTCAAAAAGATTAGAAAAAGAAAATTACGTTTGTTTAAGTCCAGTATGGTAACTCTTAATGAAATCAATGGGACAAAAGGAAAATCAAAGGGGCATCTAAAGTTAGGGCAATCGTATTATATTAAAACTGGCGTTGACCTCATCATTCTTGACCCAGCCGTTCCAGAGATATTATACTTCAAACACCAATCTACTTCAAGGGCCTTCACAATTATAATTTGTATTGGAAACCCTGACGTTCAATGCAGTGACCTAGCCCACAAAGGCCTATTTTAATCTATGTGTGGGCCAAAAGAACTCTGTAGCAAGGCCTAATTGCGGCGTTGCCTTAGAATAAAACAAGATGGTGCTGCCGATGTTATCAAGGTTAGGGTCGCCAATTACAATTCTGATTAGAGAGGCCCTAGGTCGTATTTGAAGTACATTATCTCAGAAAGGGCTGGGTCTAGAAAGATAGAGTTAACGATAATAATCTAACCTAACACGATAGGCCTAACTTTAGATTCCTGTATTGATTTAGCATTCAATCCTCGTTGGAGTTCTAACACAAATATGAAAATGAAAGTAATGCTACGGAAAGCTGTGCTTAAACCAAATTTATACATTTACCTTAACCATGTTTATTCCAAACTTTATTGTGGTTCTACAAAAGTTTCACTTTAAGAGCAATACCTACGTGTTTAGCGTAGGTACTTTTCACAAGGATGGCGAAGAAGGCATGAATACAATTTTGTCACAGTTTGGAGCCCTGGGAGTTTACTTTTTTCGCTCAAACTTTTTGGTCAAATGTACAAATTTGCGAATACTTTTACGGTCATTTGAAAACTTCAGGTCAATTTCGCGATTGCAAGTGCAATTTTAGTGCTTGTATACAAAAAAATATTCTTGTCATTGAGATCTAACTAATTTTTCGGTCATTCACTAAAGGATAAGATCAATCACCGTTAAATGCCTTATGAAAAAAACTAGAGTCTGGATTAATCTAATAAAAAATTTGCACGCACTTAACCAGGTCCACCGGGAGAATCTGCAAAAAACGATGGCGAAAACAAAAGGTTTAGCGCTATGAAGTAGCACGGTAGGGTAGAATCCAGACAATTGATAACAATTGTTTCCAAAATAAACGTTGTCACTTCCCAGTAACCAAAGTGTTTGACAATTAAGCGAGTCGAATTCCAATTCACCGAAGCTTTGTTTACTACCAAAACAAAATAAATGAATAAAACTCTGTAGGAGGCGGGGAAACACAAATAGGGATATTGGGACAGAATGAAGCAGCAGAATGCAACCGAAGACGGGCTTACCAGTTCACGGATCGATTCCGGCTAGGGTTGTTGTTTTGCATGCATCATAGAGATAAAACTGGAGGTTTGTGCCAGGGGGGAGAAAGGGCAAGCTTCTAGAGGGCCTATAATTCGACAGAAGGACCGATCCCTGTGGTGGAAGCGCATAGGTTTTGAGCGAAATGCCAAATGGAACCAGTTTGTCCTAATAGTAGTAGTGATAGCTGGAAAACGCTAATTTCTCGTTGAAAAAATAGAGCATTGGCAAGACATTAACGGGCAAAAATTCAATGAACGGAGTTAAAGGGCATGGATATTCATAAGTCTGCCTAAATCTCTGATGCAAATTGTAAACCTCAACGTAACTATAACTTTTGGTCTTAAACGTACATTTAGAGTAACTAACGCGACTTTTTGCGTAAAACGCGACTTTTTGCGTTCATTCAGAACTCTTTACCGTTCTGTCGTTGTTTTCTTTCGTACTAAAAGTCAAAAATAAATGGCCACTGTCCAAGCAGTTCTCCTTCACACTTATTTACAATTATTGACTCTATCGCCTTACCATCTAACTGCACGCTAGAAAGACTATGAATAGTAACTTACCTGAGCTGTAAGTTCAAGTTTCTTTTCATTTGGAAGGTGAACAAAATAGCGGCGTTTTGAAGCCATGAGATGGTTTCACCAAGGAAAAGTAGGCAATGGTATAACTTGCTTTACCCACTGACCCATTTTAGCTAATCAAACACTACACTATCATTACATCTTTAGCGCAACTCAATTCCTATTACCTATGTAGTCTGTCTGCAACGAATAAAATCGTATTTGTTCCATCACCTGTGTGGGAGATAACGTCCAGCACTGATCAAGCAATGAAAATGAGCTTGATTCCAACTCAGATCAAACCAACGACTTTTGAATTGATATTACAGCTTTCCTACTTGACATGAAGCATTAAAAGGGACAGTGTGGACTGTGGAGTTGGCATTGATCCCACCAAATGTAGTTGGCAAGTGACAGCTCGTCTTAGACACTCATTTGTTGTGTTGGCGAAAAAAAAAACTGGTTAAATAAACACATAATTAGAATTACAGTACACTAGCAATTTTCGAAACCCTGATATCAACCACAAACTGATAAAATTAAAATCAGATTGAATCTAGTCTTCACATTTTCAATAAACATCTTTATTCAGCATCTACTTCCTGCTCTTCGATGCAATATTGCTAAATAAATTTACCGCCCAGCTAACCTAAAAATGATGAATCGTATTCAGGCTAATATCTTATTGATTTCTGAAACTGGTGCAGTTATTACCATCTGTGCCCTTTTAGAAGGCAATAAGGTTACTTTTTCGCGAAATAAAATCTATAGTTGAAAATGGTAATGCAGGCCAAATAAACTTTTAGTTGTATGCTTCTGGGGCTCTTCCTAACCAATATGAAAATATATTACGGTGCCGAAAACGCTCAATTAAAATGGAGAGACGTTATGGAAATTGGAAACTAACTTTCTACGTTTAATTTACGTTATTAATGAACTAGGCTGATTAACACCAAAAATGCAATTTTCAAGTGCAGCTGTCAATTCCTATCATTCAATGCTCCACGATAAACTTTAAGCAGGAAGCAACGGATAGAAACGCTAAAGTAGGCTATTAGTGACTAGCAGCACAATGGAATCCAAATGTTACAATTCAGCAGCAAACGCTCCAGGCCAGGAGTGTCAAAAGCCTGGCCAGCAGGCCATTTGCGACAAGCGATGAAATTTTATCCGGCCCGCGCTCACCACTGACATATTTTCCGATCAAAATTACCATGCAGGTGCGCAACCGCATCATCAATTTCTACAATCCAAACTGCCACAAAAGTAGACCGAAAACCTTTTGCTTTTCACCTACTTAGACGACTCAAAATGCCACGAAAATTGGCCGGAAACTTTTTTCCTGGGTCTTTACGCTTTTACTGGACCATTGTTAGCCGCGGGCACCTTTACGAAGTTTCATTTGGTGCTCCTGCAAAAAAATTAGTACACACCGGCTCTAAGCTTGTTGATCGATTATTACTGTTAAACTATGAAAGTTTTTAAATGGTATTAGAGTGTTTCCTGCTCTGAATGAACTGCACACAGCAATGTGGTCACAAGATTACGTCAATGAGTGAGAAGCACTGGCAATTCACATATTTCTAAGCCATTCAAATTTCATAACCTTTTGGAAAGCGCTTAAATGTTTAATTGAACGGCAACGTCGATGAGCAAAATGCTATTGATGAGCTCAGTAAACTCGAAGGACTTCAGGGAAATTGAGAATGTGGAAAACTCATTGAACATATGGCGAGCTGTTTAGTAGAAGGACGCTAATCAAGTTGTAGAATGACTAACCCATACTTGAAAAACATGTCAAATATTTATGACTCTGTAAAGCAGCTAGAGTTCACTTAAATCGTTTATCTTACAATTTCCAAACGCGAAATCATTTGGAGAAACAATTAAAGTAATTTTGGGTGACCTCATGAACTTTTGAAGCGCTCGGCTTAACTTTAACTAAGCAAATTCTGAATAAACTCAAATCATAAGCAACAAACTACCAATAGAACAAACACGCATGCACCGTAAATAACACAAAATATACATAAAGCTGCATTTACACGGGCGACTTTTTTGCGTGTGATTTTTTGATAAAAATGGATGTGGCAAAGTTGCATATTTTCAATAATGGTTCTCATTGTGATAGAAGTTACCTTACTGCTGAAAATGACTGTCTCAAGTTGTTTCCATTCCGATTGTGATATTCTAAACCTTTTTAAAGCAGAATCGGAGCCGATCTCTCTGCGATTTTTTGTCGCAGCACCAATTCTCTTCTAAAGTTTTCAATTATAACAGCATTGGTATGACAACAACTTAAGACAATTATTTCCATCAGTAAGGTCCCAATTATCATGATCAAAACCGCCGTTGAGCAAGTGCAACTTTGCCAGATCCATTTTTATCAAAAAATCGCACGCTAAAAAGTCGCCCGTGTAAATGCAGCTTAAGAGTTACGGCCAAATCTACTAAAAACTGGTGCTTCTAAATCGACCAGCTATAGCAGAAATTTTCCGGTCACTAAATTCATAAAATATAATTAGTCTTCAGCAAAAAATAAAAGAATATTGCTTGCAAACTCAAAACACGACTTCCTACAAACCTCTTCCATAGTAATGGCCTCAATGAACTGTACCAAGTAACTTAATTCTTAGGTTTTGTTCTCGGTCATACAATATTTTTTAAACCATCGATATATTATGAAATTTAATGTATCCTATATTTTGACGCTGCCCTACTCAAAAGGTACATCCTTTTCAAAGAATAAACATCGTTTGTTCGACTTCAATGCTTTTTTAAGTATTGCCTCAGCAGATAACAAAAGCCTCGCCTTCAACCACGTGAGCAGAGTCTTACCTTGACTCAATGCTGTAGAAGCTTTGTATTTTTTCAACATTGAAACCCTAGACCAACCTTTGAAAGCCTTTATTGTTTGTTTAGCTAAAAGCCAATCCCGAAATATTGTTGAAACATGAAAAAGGTCTTCAAGTCGTGAAATATCAAACGCGAACTGAATATGAAACTATGATACACTTCAAAGATTATCTTGTAGGGAAATATCTCCTTCACCATACAAACAGCATGTCTAGTAGGGAAGTATCTCCCTCACCATACAAACAGCATGTTAACACCCAATGTATTTGATCCCTACCCCCCTAAAAAAAAAGTACAATATGTGCTTTCGCAGCATAGCATAGAGAGGTAGAGTACCAGTAGCTAACGGGGTAGCTAAAGTCAGTTTACTCCTGGTGGCATTTTGTAAATGTAGCTTTTCAAAGCAAATCAAAACTTTTACTAGTTAATATCATCTTTCTTTTCAAAAGTAAACTTTACTAACTGAAAAACTGCCTACTTGTTCTTTTGCGTGCCATCTTCTGCCATACAACTAACCAAACTCGATCGCTGCATACTGCAATTCCGCAGCAGTCACCATTGATAATATCTCGGCCATAAGTGCAAAGCACGATAAGTATTTAACCACCTACTTAATAATCGGCAATCGTCAGGTGTTAGTGCGACAAGCCGTAGGCTTCACCACGTACTACCTGTCAATCAACCACTTTTTAATACGATTCGCAGCTTCGGCAAAGCCGGTAGTTGACATACAACTAATTAGCTTAATTAAATGGTCAGATACTACATATGAAGCTGAAGTAAGCTGTTAATCAAATTATCCAATTACCGCACTTCTGAGAAAGCTCTGGTTAGTTGTCAAAAGTAGCTTAGTGTTGTGTGTGCTTACTCGTAAGTGCAGACACTTAATGCTATTTTTCGTTGGGGATAAGTAGCCTACCCATCGTAGTGGTCCTGTCTGACCAAACACTTGCAAACAGAACCCAAAAAAGTGCTTCGTGTTGGTGAGGTTAAACCGACTCAAAGTGAATGACACTTCGCAGTCTATCAATTGTCAAGATTGTCGCACGTTCACATTCGGATCAATAGCAGTTGTGGCAAGGTACTATGAAGAAAAACAAAGCAGGCATGAGACTTGCTGATTGCTACCGTTTACAAAATCCCGAAAAATCTGAATTAAACCGAATTTCTAACTGAATTTCGAAACTGTACAAAAGTGCTAGCGATTCTATCTAAACCAGTGAATCCAAAAAAAGATAAAAACTCCAAAAACAAAAAAATATCGGTTAACATAATTAACTTGATCAACCATAGTAAACAACCAGTACTGTTCATTCAATACTTTCTCCCTGGAATCTACTATTGACTAAACTCTGAAGAAGAAAAGAGCCTGCTCTGTTTCGTATACATTTTAAATACTCTCACCTAGACGGTTGGCTACACGCTGTTCATTCTTCAAGCTGATAAAAAAAGCAAAAAATCATTTTTGGATCGAATCTCAAAAAAAAAAAACTTGATTAAAACTTTCATTAGACGTTTCAACGAACACATAAACAAGAACAAATGTAACACTATACGAATATGATTAATTTCTAAACATTCATTAGGTATTACATTGCAGTCCTACAGCAATATGAAATTTCAAAATGTAAAGCAACTTTTACGTAGTAGCCAGAGTACGTAGGTAGGCTACAGTTAGAAATTAAAACTGTTCAAAAAGAAATAAAAATAAAACTCAAAACCACATAGACTTTCTCCTATTTTTCCATTGATGAATAGGTCTATTCCATCCCGACAAAACACTTGATGACATACTTAACAATACAAATAACTGAATTCATGTCATGTCAATAGATTCCGCTCGAATGAATAATAAACCTATAGCTTATCGAGTTTCATTTCTACTAGGCAGTGCGCAGTGGAAATAGTTTTTGCTACAGAAATAAAAAAACTCAAATCTTTAGTATACTCGCTGCATTACGTTAAAACGTGCAACGAGATTGTGGGATATATCTCCGCGTCATTCCACCTGCTAGCAACACAGCTACTATCGAAAAAACGTCGCAGCGGTGACGAGCCGTTAGTAATACTGTATCTGATTTGACCGGCCTGAGATAGAAACCTCACACGCCCGCTCCAGAAACAAACATGTTACCACTCGACCAGCAGGCCGGTGTCCTCACCACAGTATATAAGAAAATCGCTATCATATGGTACTGTATAAAACGAAACTATCAAGGTACCACGTACTGATCGGATGAAAAGCCAACTACAAGGAATCAACCAAAATTAACACTCATAAGAATGGATAAAAGTTGGTGATTTTGTAGCGATTCTATGTACGACTGAAAACAATCTCAAAAGAAGTTCGTAACTAAAACATTCTGTATCGTTCTAAACTTCAGGACACTCAATTATATCTAAAGATTAAAGGATTATATTTCGCTAAAAGTAAGTAATTTCCCATGCACGCATAAACAGATTAAATTACAAAGTTTGAAAGTACAAGCTTGCAAAGTAGCAGATATTATTTTACGGTGAATAGCTCAAAACATTATTCTACTGTTGGCCAAAATGAATGATGTAGAAGTTAAGCAATTTTTTTGAAATACTGTTGATTAAACAAGGAAAAACAGCACCATTCAATACAGCACTTTGCTCCAAATTTATTCCGCTTTTGAGTACCAGAACTTCCAGTCTTAACGCCCAGTCTACGCTGCGCGTGATTCTAAATAGAAATTTGGTAAGTCCGGCATATTGCCAGTTGATTAAAAATGCCCAATGTAGCAGAGTTGTAAGTCGGGCCAAGCTTTTCGGGCCGGGTTTGGGCTTAAAGTTGACAAAGTTTCGGGCTTAATTCGGGCCTGAGACGTGCTTTTTGTCTTAGGTGCACAAAAATATAATCAAAATAACTTGGCAATATTGCTAAATTTTTCCAAGCTAACTTAACTTTCGCGCTTTTTAGAGCATGATTTGAGCTTCAAATTAGTTTTCGGGTTCAGGCTTATATTTTCGCGTTCGGGCCGGGTTTGGGCCTGAACTAATCAGCCCGTTTACAACTCTGCAATGTAGATCGGGCCTCAAAGTTTTTTTTCCGAACAGGGGCTAAATCCATTCCAAACCATGGTGTATTTTCTAATTTAAAAACCTTATGAGGATTTCTCAATTCCCAAAAATCTGTCCATTTCCAAAACCTGCAAAAAATCTTTTCCTTAAAACTTGGAATCACCGAACAATATTCAAAAAAATTGACTGCACTAACCTTTCTATCGAAGTCAGCAAAGCGTGAACGCTACTCAGTATGGACAATAACAATATTGAGTACACAAAAATGCTAATAATATGTTGCCGAGTTTAGCAGCCCAATGACCATAGTTTGCAGAGATGTAATTATTATGTCGGAGCGTCGCCGCACACGTTGACTAAAAATACTACACGTAACATCCGAAAATGGATTGTCTGTTCCGCTGCACATTAAACCAAAGCGAGAATACACTAATACACATTTTTAAAAATTTTTAACATACTTACCCTGAAGTGTTAAAATAATGTATTATCAGTCCGAGGCAAGAGCTCATACCGCCCTGGCGAGCATCTTTGTATTACAAAGATCCAAACAGGCTTTTATCTGTTAGGCTCTTCAGGGGTGAGGGAAGTCTATGAATTTTGTTCAGAAAGAAGCCACTATACTGATAAAAATCTAGTTTAACTTTGGTTGTTATACTTTAACATAATACCGTTGTGAATTATTTATGATGCTAGGGAACCACAATTACTTTGTCGAAACAATCATAATTTGCCTGTTTAGTCAAGTCACAATACAAACATAAACTTGCCTTCCAAATCAAATTAATAAAGTTTACATTGGCAGACCATATAAAAATCTCAAAGTGAAAATGACAAATTTCAAATAAAACACGTCTTCTTATACAAACCCTAGCCAATACTTGATTAAAATTTAAAAAGCTACCCTACTACAAACAAATTTAACTTTTCTACAAAAATGTGTTAGCACGTTGTGCACTCAGGCCTTGAATGTTTGGATCTGATATAACTTTTGCAAAATATTTTTTGTTCACAAAAAATAATTTCTGCATCTGCAAGGGCTTAAAATTTTCTTCCTCAGTGCCAAACACCCGAGTGCGTGAATCCAACTTAAGTTTGCATAATAACAATAACAACTTTTAGCAAATGTGACTATTGGGTAAGCACCAAAATGTAAGGCAATTCCAACCCATTTTTGAAGTATAATCCGAGGTGTTTGTCTGCTCTTTTGCAAAATAATACAGACAGATAGACATGAAATATATTTTATGAAAGAAAATATAAGAAAGCTTGGCACAAAACATACTACATAATGTGGAAACATAATAACATACAATATTGCAGATGCAATCAAATATCATGGAGTCCATCATTGTTCAAGATTTGAGAAGGTTGATGATTTAAACTATTTAGTTTAACAGCAGCAAAACAATAAAGGCATAAAACAACATCAACAATTAACAGAGATGGTCTAAAAGCACAGTTAACAAAGAAACAAGCAACAACCATCACTTCTGACATTTTTATGATTTTAACATGAAAGAGTAACAGTCTTACAGAGCATATTGTTGTGCAAATATTTTGGTTAACTGAGTAGTAACAGACAAAACTTGTTAGGTGTCTCATTACAAACACTGCTTTGCATATTTAGCGGCGTGAAAGCAGACTTCACTTTTTAGATAAAATGAAAAATAAGTTTAATGAAAAATATAGCAGCCAATATACAGTAGATCTATTTGAAGGACATTTGAATCATGTTCATTAAACTATTTTAATCATATTTAAATAGATGTGGGGGTGCTGGTTATCGCTACGGCCCTGCCGGCCCGTTCGTGTCCTTGAATTTGTGGGAATTCGCTAGTTGGTTAACTAACTCTTTCATCGCCCAAACTCAACAAAAAGTTTGCTTTTTAGATTTGCCACCACCCCTGAGAAGGCTAACGGCGAAACAGTCCGTTTGGGGCATTATTTTAATGATTTTATAGGTGTTTTATTATTGTTAACAGGCTCTGACCTAGCGTCATCGAGCTCTTTGCTTGGTTCGCAACAAAAATACTTAGATATATACTATTTTTAGATCGACAATAATTTGAAGTACTTGTTTTAAAAAACAAGTGTTTTCAATAAAATAATATCAATTCTTTTAAAGGTGTGATTTTGGTAGTATGATTGGTGGTACCAATGCTAACAATCTCTACTGATCACATGGTTGCATTTATTTCCACAATACCAAACCCAAAATTAGCCAAATCTGCATAAAACTTTTAATTGCTATGCATAACTATCATTTCTAAACTGCATGTCAAATGTGCAATACAGCATTTATAAACAAAATTCATCACATTTATCAAGTTCATTGAATCACTGTAGAACTTTAAGAAATGATACTCTCATAAAACTCTTAATAGTAAACCTCTAAAAATGACAAAACTCGAATAATCTAATATCAAATTTTAGTCATAAAGTAAAACCAAGTCTGCATATTATATTCTACTACTATACTACCATCCTTATGGAAAAAAAACACATTGATCATCTAACTCACAACAAATTCCAATACTATTAAAAAAAGGTGTATATAACAAAAATTGAATTAATTATATTCATCCATTTTACAAGCTTATGGCAGCAAGGCACAAATTTACTACAGTTGATTAACAAATCCGTGTATCAAGGCTTAAGCATTCAAATAAACAACATGATCGAGCGTAGTTGTGATAGTTAACGTGTTTCTATTGTTTTGAGTTAAGAAAAAATCCTACAGTGAAAATCTATTTGCAGTTAACAGAGGTGGAGTCCTTGAGGACACATTTTCAAGTCCTTGGCCTCGAAGCCTCAAGTCCTTGAAAACTGCCTTGTCCTTGGCTCGAGGACAACACTATTTTTTGAATGGTTAAAATTTTGTAGATCGGCTGAAAAATGTTTTTCTAGACCGTTTTTTTTTGAGATTGAACAAAAAAATTTTTTAAAAACCTTTTTTCTTAGGAAAGCACTTGCATTTGTGTCCTTGGTCCTTGGCCTCGAGCATTCCTGTCCTTGGCCTCGGATTTTTTTTTGTCCTTGGCCTCGAGCCTTGTGTCCTCAACTTCAGCTCTGGTAGTTAACAGACTGAAACTTTTAAAAATAATATATAAATAGACCAAACAAAACCAAGCAAATTTTGCTGAACAGGAAAAAGCACGTTAACCAGTTACAACAAATACTAATATAACATATAACAAAACTACACGCAAAATTTCAGTCATTGCTCATTAAAGAAGTTTTGGGAGTGACTATTTCACTGAAAGTTATGTTTGCAAAATAAGAACAGATGATACCATAAATTTTTTGATCAATACTGAATGTAATTAGCTCCATATTCTGTACTTACATAAAATATTTAAAATCAAAATATTATATAAGTTAATTACCAGTAGGCCAATATCAACACATAATAAGCCATTTCAGATTTGAGAAAAATTCCACCACACAGATTCAAAAAAAATTCAAATAAATGAAACCTTTTGTCCTTGCATTACCAGAGTGATATTAAACACTAGAACCTACCAGAACTAGAACGGCATGTATCTGATATTGAACCAATCTGAGTACCGGTGCTGTACTGACTGACTGAAGTCTATATAGATACAGTTTTCAGAGTTCGATAAAAGATCAGGGCAAAACATTTGCCTGAAAGTTCAGAGTTAACTTACAGCATGTGACTGTATAAATTTCATCTCAGATCTAGTAGAACAGATTGATTTTGGTAATGCATGATAAATCAAAATTGAGCAACTGTAAGCTTTCTGGTATTACTATTAGGTAGTGTTGGGCATAAACTAGTTACCGGTAATTCGTTAATAACAAAGTTAAGTTTTTCATTAAAAAGTTGAAAAGTTAAAATGCTTTTGTGAGTTAACTTATTTCCTTTAACTTGCGTTAAACTACAGTACTTTAATGTTTACGTTAATCTGTTAAATTTCTAGGCTACACCATGCGTTCTAATGTATGAATAATCGAAATGTCTTGGCGCACGGAACGTGCGCGGTTAACTAAACAAAGATTCCGATGACGTCACTCGTTTTCGGAAATTTTTATTTTGATTATTATAGTTATAGGTTTGGGTTAGGGTTTAGGTGAGGGTTTGGCTTAGGGCTAGAATTAGGGTTAGGGCTAAGGCTACTGCTTTGGGTTAGGTTATTTAGCCTTACAACTACTATAGTAACAGAAACCAGAATTAATAATTTTTATCTCGTATGGAAATAGAATCATTTTATTGGGCATCAACTGCAAGGTAATATTGATTTTTTTTATACAATTAACGAATTAACTTTAACTTGCATTACTTTCGTTTTTCAGTTAACTAGGCCTATTTAACTTTGACTAAGTTTTAAAAAAATGCTTGAAAATTCTTAGCGAATTAACTCGTAACGAAGTAAACGTTTCTCATTAACTTGCCCTACATTGTTATTAGGCTCCAATTACGAACACTCCAGAAATCTGATAGGACTGCTACTGTATATACACTAGGCTATATACTTTAAAAATTATTCAGCTACAATGCAAATACCGGTAGGCTTTCCAAAAAAGATGCTAGGTTAACTGGCTAATCACAAGCAATGCAAACGCCACTCAAAAAATTAACGTTCATTATTTACTTACCGGTAGATACCGTACACCATTACAGAATATTCCGGTTACAATTCTGAATTGCCTTTCTTTCTACACAACACAGTCATAAAAGATCCAAACCTGAAAACATCAGATAGCCTACTTTTTAACAGTGGATCGCTTTGACATGGATATAGTAGCCTAAGCATGCTGTAACCTTTCAAACAATCAGTATAAGGTCTTTCAACTGTCAACTTTGAAGACTGTCCTCTGGAAAAATCACCTTTCTTTTCCTACAGGTATGAAGCAAGCCTCACCTATCGAGGCACATAAACCAAACCAACCTAACCATATTCTATTGTGCACCAGATTTCGTAGTTAATTGAAATAATCATCTCTTGCCTGGCAAAGCATAACCGCGCTGCTGCGAACCTGATCGTGCTATAAATTCACTGCTACAGTCTCAGTTAGGCCTACCAACAAACTGTTTACAGTAAGTAGCCTACTGAACCGTAGTTGGGGCTCAAAATACGCAATCAGCTGAGCAACTAGCACGCGTTATAAGTTAACAATGCCCTCTAGCGATAAACAACACTTGAGTTAGATCGTTGATTAAAAGTTTAAATGCTATTGGATCAAAGATTGAAAATGGATCGAGCGGATACCAACCAAGTGCCAACCACAATGCAAACTTTTGGTCTTTTTCACATCTTCCAAGTAGCTCTGCATTGAAACTCAAATACATTTACTTTAGTTGGGTACTTATCTCGTGGTAGAAGCCAGGAGTAAAAGTTGATAAAAGGCCAGATTGGCCACGCTTTAGGTTTTACGCATACTTTTTTTCTAAACCATACAATCCATGGAAGCTACCAAAAAGTCCGTGATTATATTTACGTATGTATAATGCTTTCTTAAGAATACAAATACTCTAAACGTTTTACTTCCAATAAAAATTAAAGTGCGACGACCAGGGGTGCAAATCTTTGTTGAGCATTGGGGGGGATATTTTGCCATTTTACCCCAATTTTCAACATTGGGGGGGGATGAAACTCGACCACGATTTTTTTCAAGTGAGCAAATTAAGTGAAGAGCAAAAAAAAGGTCTTCACCAAAAATGGAACACTTTTTTCCCCGAATTCAAGTGGAGACCTGCGCTCAGATGCAAACCAGAGTCAAATTATTCGAGGGGATGCAGATGTAGACCATACTCAAATTATTGGGGGGATATATCACCCCCCGCGTTTCCGCACCCCTGGCGACGACTAACTTCGTGGATGGCCTTTTTTGATGAAGTATAGAGTTAAAATTGCTATTGTATTTAGCCTCTACACAGTCTTCTCCACACTCCGTGGCCTATTTTAAATGTTTTTCCGAAAATAAATTAACTAAACCCTCCACATTAACGTTTTTATCTTGCCCAAAAATTTTCCATTTAATAAAGCAAAATATACGAAACTTTATTCAACAAAATTCAGCACAATTTGCGACATAATTTACCTCTACCATCATCACGTCGCAACATAAATATAATACAATCTCACCTGCTAATTACTTTCAGCGAAAAATACATATTAGTTACTAAAATACAAAAAAGTACTCCATGCACAGCGTAATCGTAACGTATACCAAAGAACAATATTGATACCCAAGCAAAAGTTGATCGCATAAAATTGGACGTCCTATTGTATTTTTAGCATCGCTTTTGCTAATTTTTCGTTCCGAAATTCTTGCAAATTTCAAAACTATTTCTCTTTGATGAATTTAACGAACTGAACTGCAAGTTGTCTTGCCCTTTGATTGTTTGTGCTCTAACGCAAATAAAGGTTATAAACTCCGTATTGGCAACCACATTATACACTACAATCAACCTCTAATATCTAGATAACGGCAGCTCATGACAGCTTTAAATTTAATTTAGTTCAACTGACGGTCAGACGAGATTATGCATTTACGATTTAAAAGAAATAGAAAACAATGAAATTTACAAGCGCAATTATGACAAAACAGTTCTGATACAGTAACATAAAACAATAAAGATAGCAAACATACCGTAACTCCAAAAAAGCTAAATTCGATAACACAAACTAACTTCATATAACTATCATCAATAATGGTTTATTTATTAGTTCAAGTTATCAATTCTAGTTCGGCACTGGCAGTCCTTGTTATAGTATAACCTTGATTACCTTAAAATGCCAGCATTTCCCATTCAGATTAAGACCATCTTATGTCATTGCAATTACATTTTATTTACCAAGTTGCCTTGGCCAGAAGACAGTGAAGGGACCTTTTTGGCCGTCGAGTCAAACTGCCACCTGTCTACCACACACAGTGAAGGCTTCACACTGCCTCTTTTGTTGCTGATCGTCGAGCAGGAAAGCTGTAAATAACAATTTTTATATAAATTCATCACTTTGCAAATAGATATTAGATATAACATCAAAAAAAAAAAAAAAAGCAAGATGATAATAATTAAACATTAACGATAAAATAATGTAAACTACAATAATTGCAGTTAGAGCATAAACAGTAAATACACATTACACACATACGAAATAATAAATCATACACTCACAGTTAAAACTGGTATACAATAGGGTCGTTTGTACCAAAGTGGATTAACTTTAATGTGCGGATCAACAAAATTTTATGGGATAAACTTGAAATGGCCGGGCAAATTGTTGTAATCATTATGACTGTAATTTAAAAATAATTCTCTGAACTTGCGAATTCAGTTTAGAAAATAAAAATTGGTAATTAACCGTGGATTAAAGTTAATTTGAGTTGGAGCATACGACCCCCACCAAAAATTTTAGAAGCTTTGTTCCAGTTTTATTGGCCATTGCATTGATACTTGAATACCGTACAAACTAGAGAACTTAAAATACAATAAAACATAATGCCATAACCGTTTTTAGTACGCAATGCATAATACTGCCTTAGCCAAAGAAACAACGCGGCAAAAATATAGCTACTAACATATACGCAATTCCAGTCTACCAGCAGGTACCCCAACCAACCCACGATAAGACTAGGAAAATTCGGATCCAACAAACATAAGTACCTAATTTCCTAAAATGGGTAAATCATCATAAATTTAGGGGTTTAGTGCCCCTTACCAATTTCAAATTGCTTAGGTTTATTGTAACCATAGAAAACGCAAAAAAAAAAAGTTGGCATTAAAAACTACAAGCATATTGACGCAAAATCTTTTTTAAAAGTCAATTATTATTCCTATGAAAAATAGAAAGGGAATGCGCAAATTCAGAAAGCTGCGTTTTTGATCTTAGTACGATATTTTTCAAAAACGGCTAAGGGTCGTCAACGTTGGGTGTAAATTCGTAGAATTTTTTCAACAAAACGAAGCTTTAATCGTTTTTCGTGCTTCTGTTCTAAAGGCTACCAGCGCAGAAGCCCAGCAAAGAGCAACCAGATGGGCAACTATTTAAAACAAGCAATGCGAAAAAGTTATCCTCCCACAGGATTCGAACCCTTAAAACTCTGGCCTGCAAACGTGAAAACATCACAATTAAATTATTAAAAACAAAGCCTGCGAATAATATTTCACGAGTTTCAATCAAAAGACGCTTTTAAATATCAAAATCAAAGTCGTCGTCACTTTCCGACTCCTCCAAATCGAAAATATATGAAAGGGAACTTTGGTCCAACTCCGGAATGGAGTGGTAAAACGGAACGTGACTCCACTGCTTGACCCTAAACCAGCTTCCACTCTCTCCACATAGCACAAAACCTTTCACTCCAAGAACATAGATGGGGAGTCCTTTGTAGTTCATGCAAGAGCCCCATTTCTCTCTAACAAAAATAAAACAAAATCAAAAACTGGTTCGCAACAGTCACTGTTGCGCATTACACAGCCAACGGACAAGTTCCAAAGAACTTTGTACTTCTGAAGGTCATCCTTTAAAACTTCTCGTTTGGCACTTTTTTTTTATTTAACTGTCAGTAAATTTTAAGTCGAGGCTTACATTAGAAATCAGAAAAAAAACGACAATAAAATCGCTTGGTCCGCGTTCCAGATTTTTTTTCATGCCGAGGCTGGCATTGCTCTTAAATTTTAGAAAAAATGAGCCTAGTGTTTTATGAAATTGATTTAAAAAAGTGTACTATCGTTTTGGGCACGGAGAGTTTTGAGCCGAGGGTAAACTTTTTGGCCCCTTTGTCCGTCGTAAAGGATCAGCTAGAACTTAAGTAATTTTAGAATTGATACATGGCTTTTTCATGGACACTTTCTGGGCTTTTAATTCACTACTTTGCTTTGTTTTACTCGGTTAATTTTTTTCGGTGTTGTTTCTTTTTCGAAAAAAAAAAAAAAAATTAAGATGCCAAAATAGAGGAAAGGTAAACGGAAAAAAAATGCCAAGTAACTTACGTGCATTTCACATTTTTGCACCAAATAAATCCAGTGAGTACAACATCCTGGGCCACTTCTTTGGGAGGTCTTAGTCGTTGAATCTTCATACGCTCTCGAAAATCCGGATCAATTACAACGTGGTGCTGCAAAAAAGTTTAGACTCATTCTGTCATTCATATGGGCAACCCAGGCGCTTTGTACCTGTCAACTACGCCAAAGCGGGACAACCGTCTCTGAGGTTTTGCGCGGAAGAATTTTGCCAGACTGCAATACCACGACGGTTTAACAAAAACAACTAGCCTCTACAGAGAAATAAACGTTAAGAATCGTTCTCCAGCCTTGCTGTTTGGGAGTCGAACTCCAAGTCAGCATCTTCGATTATCAACTCGACGCTCCACCTAACTCCACACCAGTGTGCGGATCGTCCAACAATTAGCGTCCGACGCTGTCCGGAGTCAGGAGGATAAATTAAATACGCAATAAAACATAGCTTCTTACTCTCCTCTTTCTTGGGCAGCAACAATCAAAAGAATAACTGCTCCTGTACCGTCAGTGGGCTTCTACCACAGGATCGTAAACATCTTTTCTCGAATGTCTGCGCCCCTCGAGAGTCATTTTTGGCTCTTTCCTCTTTAATCTTTGACCAGACTTAGGAGTGTGGTCCAATTGTTGGGTTTCTGCGGAGTTTACAT